>CM067315.1:15886907-16256445 GCA_034231615.1 Meghimatium bilineatum | reverse complement strand
GACAATTATGTCTTCTGACCAATCAAAAGTAGACAATTTTGCCTTCTGACCAATCAAAAGTAGACAATTATGTCTTCTGACCAATCAAAAGTAGACAATTATGTCTTCTGACCAATCAAAAGTAGACAATTATGTCTTCTGACCAATCAAAAGTAGACAATTATGTCTTCTGACCAATCAAAAGTAGACAATTATGTCTTCTTAGCAATCAAAAGTAGACAATTATTTCTTCTTACCAATCAAAAGTAGACAATTATGTCTTCTTACCAATGAAAAGTAGACAATTATGTCTTCTGACCAATCAAAAGTAGACAATTATGTCTTCTGACCAATCAAAAGTAGACAATTATGTCTTCTGACCAATCAAAAGTAGACAATTATGTCTTCTTAGCAATCAAAAGTAGACAATTATTTCTTCTTAGCAATCAAAAGTAGACAATTATTTCTTCTTACCAATCAAAAGTAGACAATTATGTCTTCTGACCAATCAAAAGTAGACAATTATGTCTTCTGACCAATCAAAAGTAGACAATTATGTCTTCTGACCAATCAAAAGTAGACAATTATGTCTTCTTAGCAATCAAAAGTAGACAATTATTTCTTCTTAGCAATCAAAAGTAGACAATTATGTCTTCTGACCAAGCAAAAGTAGACAATTATGTCTTCTGACCAAGCAAAAGTAGACTTTACAGTTTTCTGACCAAGTAAAAAGTAGACACTACTATCTTCGGACTATTTAAAAGTAGACACTATTGTGTTTTGACCAAACAAAAGTAGACACTACTTTCTGATCAAGCAAAAAGTAGACACTACTGTCTTCTGACCAAGCAAAAGTAGACACTATTGTCTTCTGACCGAACAAAAGGTAGACACTATTGTCTTCTGACCAAGCAAAAATGTCTGTTTTTTTAAGTGATACTCTTTCAACCACGAAAGTTAATCCAATTTTGTTTATCATAACATTTTACTATTATCCGTAACCGTGGCTGTTAGGAACATAGAACATCTGTGGCGGCCAAGGTACCGACTTGAAATCCCACCGCAGGCAGTTGCGCATACCAACAAACTAGTGACCACATTTATAATATTGTCTGCACAACTACTACATCCAAAAATGTTGTGTTGATGGCAACTACCTGTATATCATATGCTACCATTATTTTATTTTAAAAATATTAGAGATTATGATTAAGAAAACTACAACCTCCGAAGTTTGTATACTACTTCAAAGAAAACTCCGGTCAGTTTAAGTGTGCCTCCAGGAGAATGTCAAAAGTACAAGTTACATTTCCTAGCATATGTGTGTTAGCTTTTCATGTATTATTTAGCAACTACTGGGTGGGATGTCTAGTTTCCGTCCTTGCTATCTTTACCTCATCTAACTGATGCTTCAGGTACTCATTTACAGCTGAGTCGAGTGATGGAGTGGAAATCAAGCGTGAAATCACAACCCGGACTTTTTTTGTTCGTACGTGGTTTTGAATCTGGCAAGCCGTAACCCAGTGATAGCAAGCAAGCTCCCTATTCACTAGGCTACCGCGCACCTCAAATTAGATAAATTGTCTTTTAGACAAGACAAGTAGCAATGGCTAATTTGTTTATTACCATGTTTAGGACACACACTGGTGATAATAGTTATGCTGTTTGCTGTGTAGCAATTGTGTGGGTAAAAACCACCTTCCATTTCGCCTCTAACAATCTACATGGCACGTCATTATCAATGTTTCTAGTTTTCCATTCAAACCATAGTAACGCGCCTACCGTCAAATAAACAATAACTGATAATATGTTTGCGTGTGAATTCATCGGGTCCATAACTAACATAGTAACACTGGGTACTCACCGGACATTTGCAAGGGTGTGTCTTCTACCTGTGCAGTGAAGACGTTTGTGGACGTGCAGTTCGCTAAGTATATCCAGAACTTCTGTTTCCATATCACGCAAGGGCGTATCCACAATAACGTATATGATTATCACAAGATAAGAAGATATACACCAGTGAGTGATTTATCCAAGCAACAAATCAACGTCCGCGAAATAAACACTAGACGTTTATTTTGGTACTAACTGTACAAGGGAGACAATCGTGTTTCTTCTGCACATGTTTAACAAGGGAAGTAATTATTATACTAGAATATCATTATAGTAAAATGATTTCATTACTTTTTCATCAATAATTCCATATGTGATATTATTATAATTATAAACACAGTTTAAGCACAACTGCAGATACAGATACCACCTAAAGAAATGTATTAGTTTATTTATAATCTGTCGTGTCTGATTGAAGCGATTATATTAAACCTGTGTTTTACGTAAGTACAATTTTTGTTACGTTTCACGAAGTTACTTTGTGTTGATTAACGTAGTTTATTTATGAACCGACGTCATATCGCATTATTACACCTATTTCCGACAAGTTTCCAGCAGGTAGTGCCGACTTCTCAATCACTGCACACATGGACTGTTCGTAAGTGTCCATAGCTTATATCACGGATGTCATGGTGGATATATTACGAGAACTACGACATCCACTATTTTTATACTTGTTAAGCTCTTATACAAATAAATAGGACTAACGCCTCCGGTTGAATGTAGCGTACATCAACATAAGCGGTACAATTTACTAACAAATAGCATACGTCAAAAACTACGGAAGGGGGAGGAAGGGGGATCTGAAACAATTTTGACAGTCATTGACATGGTGAGAAGGGATAACAACAGCTAACGTTGGCACTACTGTTTTTAGATATCAATTAAACTGTATAAATTTGTGAGATTTTCCTTAAAAAAATCCGACCAAATAATTTGGTGTTTCGTACTTTTTCTGCAAATGAATTTAGATGGGAGGTGGTAAACATTTTGACATACTTAAGTAGAGAATGGTCTATGAATTCTTGGACCTCCCATCTAAAATTATTGACATGGAATTATTGACATGGAAAGGGGCGGAGAGTCAAAATGTGACACCAAAAGAAAACGTGACGTAATTTAAGATGATAAATCGTGCTGCAAACGTCAATATTTAACGTGGTGACTCATGGTGCAAGGCGATTGTGTGCCATTTGATCAGTCCTGGTTGGAACCATGTTAGCTACATTATTTTTCTCTATTCAATAAACCCCCAGTGCTTCCATATTGTTATTCATATACTGACGAAATTTATGGAACCCCCCCCCCCCACCCCAATATGTTAGTGTCCAAAGAAAATTATTAATTTCTACAAATCTTTGGATATCGTAATGATTGGATTACCACAACCCCAACAATCTACGAAGAGCCTGATGATTGGATAACCACAACCCCCAACAATCTACGAAGAGCCTGATGATTGGATTACCACAACCTCCAACAATCTACGGAGATCCTGATGACTTTATTACCACAATCCCACATGCTTACATACATATTTCCAATTCAAACATATTCATTAATGTTCAACCTTGTACTGTTAATAGTCCTAATGACGCCCTGGGAGCAGCAGCAATTAAGTAGCTGCAACGATGTAAACATTGGAAGTGAGTGCTAGGAGTTCAAGTATCTGTCTAGAGAAAATTCTGGCTACATTTTGGTGTGGCAGGGCAGAGTGAGCATTTATCTAATAAGATGATGACATATTTTTACCAGTCATTTGAAGTTCTAATTAGTTTTTTCTGAGTTCACGGGACAGTGCATGCAACCATTTTAAATGATCTTTACGGATCAGTGAACATGACTTGGTAAAAAATTTAGCTACGAACCTTATTTTTACTACGCAAATGGGACCATCATCATCATCAGGTGACATATTCTGTACAGAACGTTGTCTTAGTAAGTGATGACCTGAACCCGACTTTATGTCTTTGGGATAAAGTCTTTGGTCTTATTTATCCATCTCCTTCCAGGTCTACTTTTTCTTCTATTTTCTTGAATTCTGCCCTATAATATGCGTCGTTCCATGCAATTGTGTCTTTTTATATGACCCAAATATTTCTATTTTCTAAGTAAAATTGTATTCACAAGCCATCCTTCCTCTATATTCAGCATATTCAAAACCTCACTGTTCCAAGTTACCAATGGCGGTAAAACATTGAGATTCACTTTGCTAGTTGAATCTCAATTAAAATAAACACGACAGCTGCCATAAATATGGAATGTTAATTGGTGATTTGCTGGGAATTAACGATTACAAACAACACATAAGGATATACGAAAATGAATCTTGAACAACCAACAGAATGGTAAAACATTATATAAGATGTGACAGAAATGCGGATGTATAGAAGAATATTAATAACCATATAGACAAATTAAGTGTAATGAAGATATCTTGAAAGAAGTTAATTTTAAAAATAAGGAATGCTTCTTCGAATAAAAAAGAGACAGTCCCATTATTATGGAGACATCATGAGAAGAAAAAACGTGGAAAACATCGAGACATCAGACGAGTTGAAAAGCCAGAGTGGTAGGGAAGACTAAGTGAGCAGATGCTAGGCAGTCGGGCATCATGGGTCATATGACTGAAAATCGGTATCGGAAATGATTGACATTACCAGAAACAAAAAGCTGGAGAAGGACATAATAACAAAGGCCCTATGGAATGGACTATAAGAAGAAAATGATGAACATACCATGGACAGCAAAAACACAAATGTAGAAATCATCCAAGATGCTGGAGTAAAAAGAGAAATAAAAGCAAAACTTAGACGTAGGCAGAACAATTATTGAGGGCATATGATCAGAACAGCAAAACATAGACGTGTGTCATGTGACGTATTCCTTCCAGAACGTTGTCTTCCCAATGAACTCTCTGAACCTCTCTCTGTCTTGGGCGATGTGGCTTGCATTTTCTAGCGATGTATTCATGTTATCTTTAATGTCGTCAGTCCATCGTCTTCTTGGTCTGCCCCTTCTCCTCTCCTCCCAGGTACTCTTCCCTCCATTATTTGTCTTTCTAAACAGTTATGTCTCTTTATATGACCAAACAGGCGTAGTTGTCTTTTTGTTATTGTGTTTAGTAACCAACACTCTGGAATATTCAGTGTGTTTATAATATCTGAGTTTCTGATTTTATCCTTCCATGATATTCTAAGTATCTTTCTGTAGCATTTCAGCTCGAAGGCGTTGATCTTCTTTGCCGCTGTTTTACTTAGAGTCCATGTTTCACAGCCGTATGTTGCAACCGGAAAAATAAAAGTTCGTAACATTAGCACTTTCGTTTATATTTTGTTGTTTTTCCATATGTTTTTCAGCCGTGTTATTTTGCAATATGCCATTGCCAATCTCTTCCTTATTTCTGCCATACAGTCTCCTGCACCGTTGATGTTTGCTCCTACGTATTCAAATTTATCCACACATTCTTTCTCGGTATTGTCTATTCTGATTTTTGGTTGTTGTGTTGTTATATCTGTTGACATGATTTTCGTTTTATGCGTGTTTAAATACAAATTTTGTGCTTCGCTATATTTCTTTGTGTTCTTGATTAGTTGTTCCAATCCCTTTATATCATTTGAAAGAAGTACTGTGTCGTCTGCGTAGCGTAGTTTCGGGATTAGGAATCCACCTATGTTTAAAGCGTGGTAGTCAGTGTTGTGTATGTCTTCTCTCACGTTCCTCATTATACTTTCAGTGTAGATGTTGAACAGGTATGGGGAGAGTGTGCACCCTTGCCTTACTCCACTCTGTACCTCAAACCACTCTGAGAGATCGTCCTCTAACTTCACTGCAGCCTTTTGATCTTGGTAAAGTTCCTCTATTAGATAAATCAGATGTCTTGGGAAACCCATGCTGTTCATTATCTCCCATAGTTGCTGGTGTTGGACGCAGTCGAACGCTTTTGAGTAATCTATGAAACACAAGTGAAGGCCAGTTGAAAATTCCCTACACTTTTCTATGATCAATCTCATGTTAAGAATGTGATCTCTTGTTCCTATGCCCGATCTGAAACAAGCCTGTGTTTCGTTTATCTCAATAGATAATTAATACATAGACGTAGGCAGAACACTTATTGAGGGTATATTATCAGAACAGCAAAACATAGACGTGGGCAGAACAATTATTGAGGGCATATGATCAGAACAGCAAAACATAGACGTAGGCAGAACAATTATTGAGGGCATATGATCAGAACAGTAAAACTTAGAAGCAGGCAGAACAATTCATGAGGAAATATGATCAGAAAAGCAAAACTTGAGCATTTAACAACTACCGGATAGATCAAGGGCAGGGGGGAAGGTGGAAACAAGATAGATGAAGACAGTGTGAGAAGTTGCTGGGCTTCCGTTGTGCTATTAGAGAATATCATAAACTGAAATTATTAACAACAAAAGAGACAGGCATAGTTGTGAAGTAGAATGATCGCCTACGCCACTCAACATGACACCTGATTGAGTGACTGAAAATGAGGGTCACAGAACAATTAAACAACCTTCAGACAATAGCCTAGAGTATTAATTCCCCAAATGAGTTCATTAAAATAAATATGATTAATTTCATAATTTATGCGTGTACCATAGAGACCACTCAAAAAAAGATTTCAAAAACAGTAGTGAACCAACATAGAACCGGAAACAGCCATGAGAGATTTACGATAGTGAAGATCTGAGCACCTGTGGACATGTCCGGTGTGAGAAAATGATAATCAACATACCTATTACTTTTTGCATCAACACAGACAATGTGGAAATAAATATACTAATAATTAATGAAGTTTCTATAAGACTCTTTTGGAAATAATTAACAATTATTTTGATGGGAGCATTTGAGAGTAGATGGAGAAGTGGCTGTCAAAGAAAGTCCTTGATTGATAACATCAGGAAATTGTTATGACATGATTTAACTACACTTGTTCGAATGGCTGGGAAGTGAGGTGTTTGGATACTTTTTTGCGCTGATGTCTCCAGTGTAGCATCGCTACAACCCTGATGGGATATGGTTTGTTAGTTATTTAGTCGTTGGATCATCGTCATTGCATCCCTGGACAAGTCCATAGCTGCTCAGATCTTTCCTTGAGTGTATCTGCCATTATACGTTGACTGACCGTCCCAGTACGTCGTTGATTGACCATCATTCTTTCTCGCCCACTAAAACTCTTCTTTCTAGCGACACCACATTTCAGACCAAACTACTTTATTCTAATCATGGAACAAGAGTGATCATCACTTGTACAGTCATTTGTTCGTGCGTTTTCCCGTAGGGCATTCAAAATGTCTACCCGATCCATCGCTCCACCAACAATCGTAGTAGCAGCGTGGGCAGCCAGCCTATCTGCTCTCTCATTACCCTGGACTCCCGCGTGTCCCGGCACAAAAATAAAAGTTACTGTACGCACACAAGAATTATTCACTGCATCCAGCCACTGTTCTCGAACGTACCCCGTTTGAACTTTCACAATCATGTTCATGGAGTCACTGAGTATACAGGCATGCTCGCAGACAGTCTGTGAGCAGACCCATTGCACAGCTGTAGTTACTGCTAGAATCTCCATTGTCATGCTGCTTGTCGTCTGAGCGAATGCACCACTTTCCTCTCTGATAGTGTCCCCCCACCTTTTAGCCGTGAAAGCCCAGGAACTCCTGATGTGTCTCTCAACCGACCCATCTGTATATATAACTGTATCACCTTCCCTGGAATTCTCACTGATCAGAGCGAGCACCTCCGACTCGACCACTGTCGGACACCATTCCCTGCACTTTCTATTGAGTGTTATTAATTCTTCGAAGGCTGTTGGATAATCCGAGGGCGCCAGACTCCATTCGGCACCAGGTAATACATCTTCCAATCTGCACACGCTCTGTATAACGTCCTCTGCGCGCCCAACCACGACTTTCCTCTCTTTAGTCGACTGCCTTTCACTTTGAGTCAAGAAAAATGAATTAAACAGGTTACTAAAACACTTACCTTGCCTATTAATAAAAATATATAAAAAGTATATATAAAAAAACACACAATAAAACTAAACAGGACAATTCTCCACGTATCGGCTCAAATTGAACCTTTTTCAAGAGACAAACAACAGAAAACAACAAAATAAAAAACAAAAAAGATGACTAGATTTCATCAAGCCCCGTCTCCGTAACGCAGGGAAGGCAATACATCTAGTAAAAGAGAATATGCGTGCATTCATTATAAACAAACCGAAAGTGGGAAATTAGAGGCACTATAGATGTAGTTGGGATGTTTATAATGAGTGCAAGAATAATATTTTAAAAAAGATAAGAAAAATACCCCTTTTGTCACTTTATCAGACAGGCAGGTTTTAAGAACATAGTCACAACAGGCAAGACTGAAGGGAACAGAGACAGATGGGGACGTGAGAAAATATTCGTGTGACAACCTAGCAAGGCTTGGAAACAATGATCCTGAGTTATGTAATTCATTTTGCTTGACTATTTGTTCATTAGGTTACTGCGGCACCATCCACTTTGTCGAACACCCTCTGACCATTTGGTTATTTATATCTTTCACTTTGATAATTCTGGGTGTAGAGGGAGCTCTTTGGGTCTACGGGATATGTGTCTACTTCGTATTATTAATCTTTCTTTTCGCTTTATACCCATTTATGCCTTGCAGCGCCATGGATAGAAGAGTTCTCTGGCCTGTTTGTGTGCCTCATATATATTTGTTTTCGTTGATTCCTTTAGTTACATTCGTCTTCTGAGAGTTCTAAATTGTTTCGTAAATACATGCGTTTTGTTCTCTATATAACTAATTCTCAATAAACGTCTGCCGCACGTGTATTCAACGTGTATTCTGAATCCTTCTTTTCCTGCCGGCATTGAACGTAGCCCATTCACCCGTATACAAGTATTCTCATCACTAGCAATCTGAATACACATATCTTTACTGTAATACTATACAGTATCTATACAGTATACTATACTGATCCGACTTTCCCACATCATATTCAATCCTGCCATAGCAGTCATCGACACATTTCATCACTAGCAATCTGAATAGACCTATCTTTACTATAATACTGATCTCACTTTCCCAAATCACATTCAATCCTGCTACAGCAGCAACGTCATCACGAGTATTAACCTAGTCTCATTTCCCGAGTTACCGTCATCATATATTTGCATGGACCTGCTCCAGTATACAAAATAAGGTGTAAAGATGACTTGAAAGGCCGATTTTGATTATTTCTGCCCATTTCGTTGGTCGGACTTGGCTTTTTTGGCATACGACTCTGAGTATATAAATAGTGACCAGCGAAATCCACGACAATAATCTACAATGTAACGAATGAGATTCAGTTTTCTTTTTATGTACAGAAATCTCCTACTGAAAAATCGACACACATTTGGGACCCGAGATATTTGAAGGTGGTAACTTCTTCAAGTTTGTGACCGTTTAACTGAATTTTCGTGAATCTTGCTAGATATCACCCGTCACAAGTATTTTGTTTTTATCAATGTTAATTTCCAGGCTGTATTTCCGAGTGATGTCTTCTAACTTTGAGGTGAATTTCTAGAGCCCAGACTCGGAACCAGCGAAGAGATCGATATCCTCGGCGCAACGGAAGTTACAAAGTGGTTTACCGTCAATAGTTATTGATATCTGGTGATCGTGTAATGCTTACTACCTCATATTTTCGAGATAAATGTTATAAATTACAGATGAAAGTATGCAAACCTGACACACTCTTAAATCCGTCTTGAAAAATTCGCCAATATCATTATTGAAGAAAAAAACATTTTTTTCATTTTTATATAGCACTTCGATATAACTTCTGTGATGTATGTGTCGAAGATATTAATATTCAATCAATATCTTCCACCGACCTTGGTGCCACACACGATCAAATGCAAGCGTGAAATCAATGAAATGATGATACGTGGCACATCCATATTATAAAGGTTTATCTATCAATATTTGGAGACTCAATCATGATGATACTGAAGGTGAAGGACATCACGATGATAATGTTGCCATAAAACGGTCTAGTAGATAGACATGATCAGACACATATCACAAATCTTCAAAATATCTACCCATACAAATCAGAATTATGTAGATCTTTATAGTGGGCCTATAGATGACATTTACATTTTCTATAACATGTTGCAAGGTGTACATACTAGCTAGTTCCAGATGTTATCAAAACCTCTTAAAGATGTTTGAAATACTGTGCACGTGTGTTTGAATTAAATTCCTCTTCTAGTCGCTTATTTGTCTTCTTCTATCCTCTTGTTTTCGCTGACTCTTTTATTTCTGTAATCCATCGTTTGAATTTTCTGTCTCCCTCGTGCTGTATCCACCGTGTCTGTATAGTAATACTTTTTGAGAGACACTGTTTTATGATAGTCTGAAAGAATGTGAAAACAACGTAGTCTGTTTTTTTATGTAATCCAGATTTGCATTGTGTTTGTTAATATTCTGCTGTTTTCGTTTATGATTCTATATCTTATTGCTACTCCAAGGATTCTAAACAGGCAAGTCATTTCTAGTGTAACAAGATTTCTTCTGGCTTTCGTTGTTAGTGTCCACGTTAGACATTGGTAGCATAGTGATGGACTGATGATAATTTTATATAGTGCAGTATTAGTGCTCATGTTCACATATTTGGTTTTTTTTTTTTTATTGTGGAAAATATGAAACATTTGCCCAACGATTCGGTATGCTATACTGCAACTTATTTGTATTTCTATGATGTTTTTCTCATTTGATGAAATGATGCTTCCAAGATAAGTGAACTCTTTCACCTGTTGAAGTTGAATAATAGATAATATTTGAATTACATGTCAGTTCTAATTTCGGAATGTTCACTTGTAGCTCTTTGTACATTTGGAATGTGTGTGTTTTTGTATATGTCTATATACACGAGTTTTGAAATAAAAGTTATCGAATAACCATTATACCAGAGAATTATATTTTGTTGATTATATTTTTATGCGATAATTCTGTTCCTGCTTTGTCCTGTATCTTGATCATTTTGTCAAGTCATTTCAAGTGTATTTTGTCATGTATTGGCGCGTAAAGTATAATTTGTTATTCTTTATATTAAACTGTATACGTAATTACTCGTAATAGTATTTTCACTAAACCGCTCTTCTCGCAATTTATTCCTACATATAATGCCCCGCTGGCGCTAATTAATCACAAATATATGGAAATACAAAGATCTAGGAAGGAACACAAAGCTAAAACGATTCAAATCCTGTATTGTCCTGCTATTAATGAATGGAAGTTACAGCTGGAAACCAACTCAAGTAACAGACCAAGCACCTTCGAAAAAAATTGTCTCCGGAAACTGATAAACATAAGAAAGAGCTATTTCGTCACAAATGGTTATTTTAGAAACAAAACACACCAAGAATATGTTTCAAACGTCATAACAAAACGCAGATGGAAATACCTGGGTCACGGTTTAAGACTAAATGGAAACATAATAAACCAACAAGCACTTATTTGGACACCTGAGGGGGGAAAAACCAGGCCCACTAGCAATACTTTAATTATTTTAATCTAAATCCGCGAAAATGGCGTTTTTACATTTCAATATGAAGCCCCTTTCGTCAGAAATAGAGTTAGTTTTTGTTATATGAACTGTTTATCATTTTATTGTTGTGTATGCTTCTGTTTTCTGTGACCTGCAGGAGTTAATTTGTGAGCTATCTGTTAATACTTATTATTATACATACATATTTTGTCTTGTAATGTATTCTAATGTTTGTTTTGTGAATTCTTTTATTATCATAGACATCATACTGTCAACCACTACGTAAGTTTCAAAAGTTTTATCAATGCAGAATTATATTCCTAACAAGTGTCTAATTGAGAAAACAGCACAATCCAATCTCGCGCGAAATAGCTAAAGCATATATATATATATATATATATATATATATATATATATATATATATATATATATAAAACAAGCAGAGATGTGTGAGCCACGACGGACTGACAATGCGATTGTACGTATATGATGTATAAAAGATCCAATTATTAAGCAAAACAATGACCCCTTGCAACAAACTAATTAAAAATTTCGTCAAATAAACTAAAGAGATTCACAATTAATTCTAGAAAATATATATTCTAATGAACTGGATAAATACAATTTCAATTGTGAAAGTCCAAAGCACTGAAAGAGCAATAATATATTCGTGTCTGAGTTTTATAGTCGGCAAGTAACTCCAGCTTGATTTTTTTTGTACGTGATAGATTATGTCCCGTGCCATGATGTCAGTTCTGATCTTGCGATACTAAACTGAATAACTGAATACCAGAATAGCTTATCACAAAAATGGAATATTGGAAGGTTCTTAGATTCTCACCATTGCGCATGTCATTGGAAGGGATGGATGTAATGAGTTAGGGAAATGATAGAAGTGATACAGAAAATATTACAGTACATACTCTTATTTTTTTAAAGCTACAAAACCTATGTATATTGTTGTAATATGTCCCGGGACACCATTGTATATTTTGTAACATGTCCTGCGACACCATTGTATATTGTTGTAAACTGTCCCGCGACACCATTGTTATAGAATAAAAGAAAACGGTTTCCCAAGATCTCGAGAAAAGCTTTAAACATAGTCACGGTGACGCAATTTTATAGAAGCAAGTAATCTTTTCTTTTCAGAATCTGGCGAAGGCTTCAACAATGTGTCCTGCGACCACTAAAAATTAAGAAAAAATACTTTTAAATATGGCAGAATTAAAATAAATGTGTAAGTGTAAAAAATTTTTTATTTGCGGTTGAGTTTTAGTTAGTGCCCAAACTCACTACAAAATCTCCAGAAGAAGGTGGTACTGCTAGTAGAACATAATTGAAAATAATACTCACGTAGCAGACAGGTAATGAAGTCCTACTGGATGACGACTAACACACTATCACTGACAGATGTTTACATGAATAAATATGGTACATACAACAAAACAAAATACAGAATATAATCATACAAATGACAATACACAAGACAATGTCGACGTTTCGGACCAATAGGCCTTTTTCAAGATACACACATAACATACAAACATAAAAATACGACAAGTAGAAATGAATGCGTGTCCGAGTGAAATGTGGAAGTGAAATATCATGCCGGAAGGATGCAAACAGGGAGTACACAAAGCCGATAATACAGGTAGAACGAGAGTAACAAAACGATGACGTGGATGGCGGCACAAAATGAATAAAGACACCAAAGACCAATCCGACCGAGAACTAAGCGAAAGAGTGGTCGGAATTGAGTCCAAATGGCTTGATGGTGCCCAACTCGAAAATGATACGATTTTCTAGGGCGTACCTAGATCTATCATCGGTGGTGCAGGATCTGATGGCAGTGACCTGAATGTCAAGGGCACCACGGTGGCCGTCGCCGTGATTGGCCACAGGAGTGGGTTTTCTGTGTTTGATAGCATGCAGATGGTTACAGAAGCGGTCGCTCAATCTACGGAAGTCTCTGGAAAATGAAAATCTAGAAAAGTTTGCAGCTGTTGCAGAAGTGCAAGGCTCCCATTAATAATAAAAAAGTATTTAAAAAAAACTCTTTCAAGAAACTCTATTTCTTTTAATGTTGTTTACAACTTTACATATTATTGAATATCACTATATATTAATTAATTAAAATATAAAAATAAAATATATGGTACAATAATAATATTGGCCTCGACTTGTATAAAATTATTTGTGATGTTGGCACTGTGAACAATTTGAAACCTTAAGTTGGCACATAGTTGGGAAAAGGTTGCCGACCCCTGTATTAGAGTATTGTGGTGTGAAACTTAAATTTGTTTGATTTGACATAGTTAAACGACAAAACGAAATTGAAGAGAGAGGGAGAGAGAAATAGAGAGAGAGAGAGAGTGAAGAAAATGTAACGAATGACAAGTGTACTGTAATAAGAAACGGTGGGAGAGAGAGAGAGAGAGAGAGATAGAGAGAGAGAGATAGAGAGAGAGAGAGAAAGAAACGTATTCTTGACTCATTCAAATTATGTTCAACAGAAATAACTTACAATCCACTGTTTATGTACGGAAAAATGAAAATCATGTATATCAGCTGACATCTTTGGTTAAAATTCTGTTAGACTTCATGGTAACCTACAACAGCGGTTCTCAAATTCTCTGTTCTCGCGGATCCACTAATATTGCATAGTTAAAATAATTATGACTGAATGATTTGTGTGTTCACGTTAGTAAATAATCTCAGCAATTGAAAATGTAATGCTGACTTGTTATTAATAATCAATGAACAACAAAAACATACGCTTGCATATATATTTTTTATTGTACATGTGAAGGTTGGTAATAGTTCGTCAAGTATTCACTGAATCCCTGAGAGGACCCCATTAACTCACTGGGTCTGAGTAGCAGATGCAGATGCAAGAAATATTATGCTCAAATAATAGAGTAGTATACTCTAGCTCACGGTAAGTGTCGTAGTTGAGTTGCGGTAGATGCGTCAGCAGTCTCTGACGTGGACGAGTCCGTGATGATGCTGATGAAGCAAACCCTCTGTGAGAAGATAACTCGTGACAAAAGCATACATCATCCTCAGTTGAGTAACCGAGCTGAGAGCGAAATGCATACGTTTTGTTGTCTCAAAAACGTGGTTGTATTAGGGAGGTTTATAGATGCATGTTTAGTCCCCGAAGGGAGGTTTATAGATGCATTTTTAGTCCCCGAAGTGAGAGATTCCAGTGTGATAGTGTCCTGAGATCACCGTGCCCTGCCAGGAATGCATCATCTACGTCTGGGTCAACGAATCCATCATTCTTCCGTCAGATCTGATGAAATATTTGCAGTGATGATACATCTACCATCCCCCCCCCCAGCTAAGAGTCTGCCACAAAAGGGCAAATGTGCAATGTTGGCTGGCGTGCATCTCTCCGTCATTCATGAGTACCATTTGACAAAAGGAAAAGTAATAAATCACAGTACGACATGCAGTGATAATACTTGTTTCATAGATGACATGTTATCAGCCCATCCCCATCTTGTTGGTATCCTACGTCATGCTTAGAAAGAATGCAGTGGCCAGATTCCTTGCAGCCTGAGCTAGAAGTCCAGAATCCCGTTGCCACACGGACAGGATGAGTGTGGAGAATTCAATTCCTGTTCGTTCTCTGATGTTATAAATCCATGACTCTCTCTGAAACTCACGATTTCTTCTACCCCGAATGTTTTCTACGAGATTAATTTAGGCAGTCTTACCGTATAACATGTCCGAGCCCCACACATTAACTTTCTTCGTTGAACGCTTGCTATAAGATACTTTATGAATCTTGTGTACTTGTTTGTTGTATTTCTGATATGCGTTTGTTTTGTGAGCTCTAAAATAAATATCAGATATCAAAACAGGAGAGTTTGCAAACATAATTGCTATCGAAATCGATTGTGTCAGATGTCTTGTAGAAGAAACCTTAAACATCGTGAAAAATCCGAAAGAAACTACCACATCTCACTGAAATAGGAACAAACGTAATATCAAGTCAAAGCAGTTGACATGTACACATAAATACAATACTCGTCAGAAATGTTGATACACGGAGAACATGACACAACAGACTGAACAATGAATTACATGGACCGAGCATGTCCTATCTCACGTGTGTGTGCGTGAATAAGAAAGGCCGATTGCTGAACACTTAACGCAGAAGCGTCATAAAATTTACGAAAATTCATTCGTTACATTGTTGATTATTGTCGTTATTTTCGTTCGTCCCTATTTATATACTTTGAGTTGCATGCCAAAAAAGTCCACGCATACCAACGAAATGCACGGGAATAATAAAGATGCAGCCTTTCATGTCATGTTTACCATCTGTAAGAGATCATTACTTGAGCCCGCCATGCACACATTCCCTGGAAGATGGAAGATGTATATCAATACAGATAGAACTTAGAACTTGTCGCCACAGCGACTGTTTATTCACATAGCAGCGAACGTATATTCACATAGCAGCGAACGTATATTCACATAGCAGCGAACGTATATTCACATAGCAGCGAACGTATATTCACATAGCAGCGAACGTATATTCACACAACAGTGATCCTATAATCTCACGAAACTAAAAGTTGTGTGTAGACAATGATAAAATAAAGCGAACGCACGAAAACAGTTTGTTTGTTTGTTTGTTTTGCGTTTGCTCCATTGTAACCAGCACGGATATCCGTGCGATTTCCGCTGGGAGCGTGATTACGTTGTGCCACCGTTATGCGCCTTGTAGGCCTAGCACATCCGATTTCGGCATACGAAAACAGTAAACAAAGAAGCATCTGTAGATGAGAATGATGATGGTAATGATTGTTATATATAAATAGTAATATTACTAATGTTAATGATAACAATGCTAGTAATGATTGATATAATGATACTAATGTTAATGATAACAATGATAGTAATGATTGCTATAATGATACTAATGTTAATGATAACAATGATAGTAATGATTGCTATAATGATACTAATGTTAATGATAACAATGATAGTAATGATTGCTATAATGATACTAATGTTAATGATAACAATGCTTTTAATGATTGCTATAATGATACTACTGTTAATGATAACATTGATGTTAATGTTTATTGTAGTGATACTAATATTGATGATAACCATGGTGGTAATGTTTATGATAATAATAAAGGTAACGATGATGATCGTGATGAAGATAATGGCGAGGATGATGCAATAATGATTATTGTAATTGTGACGATACTGATGATGATAATGATGAGGGTAATTATAATGATACTAGCGATAGCGATGGCGACTGTTATGTTATGTTATGTTCCTCCAGGGCCATAGGCGGCGCATAGGGCAGAAACCATAGCTTTCCATTTCTGTCTTTGTGTTGCCAGGTCTTTCAATTGTTGCGTGTTGTTTAGGTTCATTGACATGCCTTCTCTATTAATGGTTCTTCGTAGAGTTTCTCTAGGTCTCCCTCTTCTTCTTACTCCAGGTGGCACCCAATATAGTGATTGCTGGGGAATTCTTAGGCTGTTCATTCTGAGAACATGGCCGATGTAAGTCCAACGCCTTTGTCTAATGAAGGAAGATATATAGGTTTGTTTGCTTTCCTCTCTTATAGTAGTGTTAGATTTAAAGTCACTCCACTTAACGTTCAGAATGGTACGTAGGCATTTGTTTTCAAAGGAGTCGAGTCTTTTATCTGTGGCTTTTGTGGCTTTCCAACTTTCGCACCCATATGATAGAATAGGGATGATGTTGGAGTTAAATAACTTGAGTTTTGTGGTGTTTCTTAGTGTGTTTGACGTCCATATGTTGCGTAGTTTATTGAAAGCACCCGCTGCAAGGGCAATACGGTGTAAAATTTCTTTTGATGAGTCTCCATCCAATGCTAGATTGGTGCCTAAATATGTAAAATTGTTGACTTTTAATAATGGAACATTTTGAATTTCTATGTTGTCGTTGGATCTCGTAAAATCTAGTATATGAGTTTTTGATGTGTTGATTTTCAACCCTATCTGATTTGAGTAGTGTTGGAGATTGTCAAGCTTAGATTGAGCATCTGTGTGGTTTGCGCTCAAAAGGGCTAGGTCATCTGCGTAGTCAAGATCTTCGAGAATGGTATTATTAATCCATTTTATTCCTGTCAGCTCATTTTCAGTGCTCTTTCTCATGACCCAATCAATAGCGACGCAGAAAAGTAATGGGGACATGATGCATCCCTGTTTAACGCCCGTAACAACTTGGAACCATTCTGACTTCTCAGTGTTTGTTTGAACACAGCAATGTGAGTTGGTGTAGAATGCCTTTATAACATTGATTACTTTAGTAGGAAAACCGTATTGCTGTAGAATATTCCATAACGACTATGGTGACTATGGTGATGATATTAGTAATTATAATTATGATGATGCTTGTAATGATGCTGATAACGGTTTTGGTGATGATAGTGACGATATTAACGTGATGGTTATGATGAAAATAATAATGATTACGGTTATGATTATTGTAATGCTGATTATAATAAAGATTATAATAAAGATGGTGAGGATGCTGAGCATAGTAATCAGTATAATAATGGTCGTATCGATTATTCCAATAATGATGGTAATGATAAGTATTATAATGACGACGATAGTAATGATAACGATAACGATGATCATGTTGTTGATGATAATGATGATGACGAAATAGTTGCGCAGTATTTTTCATGAATAAACCTTCTATTTATGATGGTTGAAAATCTCTGATATAAACAGACTGGACTAAGGTACCGGGCTGCAATGATCGTACCTACCATAAGCGGCACTGTTTACTGAACTGTGACATGTAAAGTATGAATTTCGCACATCAACTGGTTTTTCCGATGTGGCGCCTGACGGTGCGCACAATTTTTACAGTGCCACATTTCAACGTACTCATCGTACTCCTTCATGAACAGAGCATGGCCGTCATCAAATAAAGACCTACTATGAGGATATAAATTAATTAGGACCCCCATACGTGACGTTTATGACTATTGTTAGGATTTCAGTTCGTCATTATCTACATACTTAAAGTCACATGCCAAAATTAGCCATCGCGACTCCAAGTATATAAATAGTCACCAACCGAAAACCCAATAATAATAGAAAAACGTCACGAATGGGGGTCTAATTAATTATGCAGGAAGGTATGTTATAATGACGACGATCTCGGTCAGGGTAAAGACTTATGGCATGCCACTAAACATAGTCAAATCATCGCCGAACCTGCTTAATCACCTCACAACACAGCCTTACAACGTTCATAGCAGACGTTTTCCCGGGGCATGACCAAGGAATAAAGAATAGCAATGCAGTTTATTTTTCATAAGACCAAAAAGGTTTTGGGGTCGAAATGGCTGTCCTATCAATATAGGGTCAACATAACCCAGAATCTACGCGGCAGTCGAGTGTGTCAGACCACACATGTGCTACAGATACAGATATAGATACAAATATCACAGCTAAGCTGTAAACCATGACAAAGCGCAATTCCGTTCTCCTTACAACATGCTTTTCTGCAAGAGTTTGAGAACCAATATAGAAGTTCTTACAACATGCTACTAATCTGCAGGATTTTGAGAACGAACGCAGTAGGAAAAATACAAAGAACAACAGACATCAGTATTACTACGAATAATATTGTCTATCCAAATGCGGATGTTAGCCATAATATCCACACTTGCCGTTAAAGTAGGTGACTGTGAGCTGTAGTTGTCTTTCAATGTCCAGATGTGTCGGCTTGGCTGTGTTGAATCCGTATTTGTTCAATGATGACATGATGTTATCTATCCATCTTGTTCTAGGTCTTCCTAGAAATTTTCCTCAAAGTATTCCTACGAATACTATGTACCCATTTTTCAGGCTGCGGAAACACGAGAACAAAAATATAAAAATCAACCATATTATTTAAACATCATGTCAAGCAATGATTTTCCAAAAAGACCATACTAAATATCATCCCAAGAAATAGATTATTTATTACTGGCATTTTATATGAATGTTGACATTATCACTGACCTTTTGTTTACAATCACGATAATTGTGTTCCTTGGCTAATAAGATAGCCAAGGCGTGTACATGACCTTTCAATACATCATGCGACATCACAATTGCAATCAAGGAAAAACAATTATGGTTAAGAGTCTCCAAGGGAATGAAATTAACGATAAAATGTTAGCAAATGTTAAGAGTTGTCATATTTCCTTGAAACTGCAATCGATTAAGAGTGATAGTTGCAAGAAGAGTCAAACGTAATGATTAGGTGCAAGTAGCGGCAAGAGAAGTAATATGGTGTTTAAAGGTAAACAAAATCGTAACTTTTATTAGGACAGGGTCAAAGAAACATCGATCTTTTTGATGTAATTGTTACTGTGATCTTCTTGGTGTAGTTGTTAGATTGGTCTACTTGGTGTAGTTGTTACAGTGATCTACTTGGTGTAGTTGTTAGATTGGTCTACTTGGTGTAGTTGTTAGATTGGTCTACTTGGTGTAGTTGTTACAGTGATCTACTTGGTGTAGTTGTTACAGTGATCTACTTGGTGTAGTTGTTACAGTGATCTACTTGGTGTAGTTGTTAGATTGGTCTACTTGGTGTAGTTGTTAGATTGGTCTACTTGGTGTAGTTGTTACAGTGATCTACTTGGTGTAGTTGTTAGATTGGTCTACTTGGTGTAGTTATTAGATTGGTCTACTTGGTGTAGTTGTTACAGTGATCTACTTGGTGTAGTTGTTACAGTGATCTACTTGGTGTAGTTGTTAGATTGGTCTACTTGGTGTAGTTGTTAGATTGGTCTACTTGGTGTAGTTGTTACAGTGATCTACTTGGCGTAGTTGTTAGATTGGTCTACTTGGTGTAGTTGTTACAGTGATCTACTTGGTGTAGGTATTACAACGATCTTAGTGGTTACATTATTTGCCATATGCTTCTTTATATGTATCTTAAAAGTACGGAAGGTACTCTCTTCTGTTAGTTTAATGGCTCGTCGTTGAAAGAGTCGTCTCACAATAAGGGGAAATGTTATTGCAATGAAATCAATCCTGTACACATTTTGAGCATTCGAGCCGTTAGTCCTCGCAGCGGTACATGATCATGAAGAATGTTATAAATAGTACATGAGACAAATGTTTCAGTTATAAATAGTACATGAGACAAATGTTTCAGTTATAAATAGTACATGAGACAATTGTTTCAGTTCCTTAAGAGTTAATTTTATGTTTATAGATCAGAAAAGCTGCAATGGTTACCAAATTAGATAAAATATGAAATAAAGAAATTAGGAAAAGTGTTGGTATAATATCGTGTATTAAACTTATTGAAAGACAGAAAGTAAAATGGTTCGGTCACCTTATGAGAATGAAGCCAAACCAAATACGAATAAGAGCATATCACAAAAGAATATCCAGACGTAAGGGCTAAAGGCAGACCACGGAAACGGTGGATAGAAAACATCAAGATGATCTTGAACAAATATGAACTAAATGCAACCACGATGACACACCTGGTCTTGGAACGACAGCTCAAGCTCCCACCTCTACGCTTAACGACAAGAATGAAGTCGATCAACCATTCTTCACCTGGGGATAGACAATAGACCCATCATAACTGGACACGACCGACCTTGCAGCAACATGTTTGTAAATTTTACGATCGTAAAAACATCCACGTGGGAAGACAGCAGAGCACATACTTCAAGAATGTACCAAATATGAAACATGGGGCAAAAACAGTGACTAAAAGGACAATACTAGAGGAACAACAGTTACGGACCTCGATACAAGTTATAATGTCAAGTTTATGGAAGAGGCGTAACAATAGACATAAACATATCACAAGAGAACGAAAGAAGAAATTGATCAATCTTAACATTTAATACCAGTAGTCTCTGTAGTTCAGGTTTGCGTTAGATTCCCGTAACGAAGTTCCTTTGTTGAGTTAGAAGACTGAAACCAAGATTCGAACCGAATCAATTCAGTTAACATCAAATGTTTCATATACTCGTCATTATTTACGAGTACATTATTTGACCATTCTGTTAAAACTTCTACTAATTTAATTATTTTTCCACTGGACACATCATTTTTTGCATGATGTATTTGTATCACATTTCAAAATCCCTCAGCTATTATCAACTTTATTGATTTTGAAAAGGCACTTGATAGTCTGCACCGACCAACACACCGGAAAATTCTCGCCAAATACGGCTTCCTAACCAGATATTTTTATGTAATCAAGTCGTTATATGACAACTCAATATGATTTATAGTTAGGACAAACGAGAATAATAAACATAATGGTTTGACATAGAAACTAGAGTAAAACAAATTATTGAATTATGCTTGTTTTAGCTTGGTTATAGATTGATTTATGAACAATTATAAACAAAATAAATACTTGTTGTATAAAATTAACACATGATAGAGATATTAGGGATCTTGTTTTTTCAGATGACTTGACACTATTGAGTCCAACTTCTGCTAATGCACGAGATATGTTGAATTGACTTTGATATCTTTCAGAGCAATATCACCTTCAAGTTATCCATAAAATCATGAATTGTACAAATTGTAATTTTAAAATCACCCTCAGTAGAGAAATAATTCAAACAATTGATAACTTTCTTCCTATGTAGGCAGCAAAATTACACAAGATGGAGATACAACAAAGAGATTTCTACCAGATTTGCGTGTGCATGTAGTGGCTACAACCACGTAAGAAAAACATCTGAAAATCAAAAACAATAATATACGAAACTAAATTGTTCAACCACACTGCAATAACCGTAATAACATAATAACAAAATCACAGGAGAAGACATTAAACTCATTTGAAAATAAATACATTAAAAGAACGATTCAATATTAAATAGGAAGAAGAGAGGTCAATCAAGAAAGTAAAATGACATTAAACAACAATATGTTTCTACAAAAATAGGAAGAGAACCATGCACTTATATCGGGAATGTACTTAGAATGAATGAAAACAAACTGACACTACAAACATTAAAATATGTACCAGATGGCAACAGAAAAAGAGGAACAGCAAAAGAGACTTTGTAGAACAACCATCAAAGTTGATATGACTTATGGGTCTCAACACCATATAACACATTAGCATGACATCGATCGAACTGGAGATCTCTGGTTTCTACGCCATGAATAGTATTCGGCACTGAAAAAACGTCGATCAATATATTATATAGATTACATTAGGTAGAATAGATAGAAAAGTTAAATTAGGTAAGTAGGTAGACGGGCGGGTGGACGGACAGCCAGACAGATGGGTGGATGGATGGAAGAATGGATAGATGTATGGATGGATTAGATAGATTAGATAGATTCTTCTCCTGTATCATATTCTTTTCTCCTCATGTACTTCTTCGTCTCCTCTTTATCCTCAAAATCTGCCTTCTGCTGTTCCACCTGCCCATTCTCCTCCCATTCCTTAACTTCCTCTTTCACCTTTTCTTTACCTACTCTTCTTCTTCTCTCTCGTATTGTTCCTCGTAATCTTCCGCATTTTCCTCCAGCCTCTTCCTTCTCCCTCCTCCTCTTCTATCATCTTTTCATTTTCCTCACCATCCTCCTTCGTCTATATTTCTTCATCATGATCATTACCTTTATGAGCTTATCTAAAAAAAATATAACTGTTGTTTCTCTAAATATTTGATGCATGATGTGATAACTATTATCTTTATGATGTTCTCACTGCACATTTTGTTGTCTGGTGACTCCAATAGCCTTCCTTACACATTTCATTTCACAAGGTTCGATCTTTCTCTTATGTGTAGATGTCAGTTGCTAATTCTGGCATTAGTGACATTAGTACAAAGATAATTTTAATCATTTGTTTCTTTACTTCCATGTTGATTTTTAGCTGCAATATCAAAGGTGACAGCTGGTATGTCATAGCGTTTGCCTTTTGACATCTTGTTTCAGTCTCTATCGAGTCGTTCGCCTTCGGTAAAGATACGTCCTAGGTACTTGAACTCCTTGACTTGTTTTATTTTTGTGTTCTCTGTGTGGATGTTTAAGTGCTCTATTGATTTCGCTATTTGCATAGTTTCTGTCTTTTGTGTGTTGTATTATATATCCGCAAGTTGTATTTATTGCATATTCTTGACTGTGAGTTGATGTGAGATTGTCATTTTTCTTCGCCGCCATATTTGATGCTTTGGTCGTCAGCGACAAACAGTTCATTTAGTTCGTTGTTAAGTTGTTTATTTTCTTTTGTTTCACTATATATCTCATGTTGTGTTTATTTTTATAATTCTGTCAATGTAGACGTTGATTTTACCTAGACGTGTGAAACATTTCCTTAAACGTGTGAAACAGTTACCTAAACGTATGAAACATTTATCTAAACGTGTGAGACACTTACCTAAACGTGTGAAACATTTATCTAAAAGTGTGAAACAGTTACCTAAACGTGTGAAACATTTATCTAAAAGTGTGAAACACTAAACGCGTGAAACATTTATCTTAAAGTGTGAAACAGTTACCTAAACGTGTGAAACATTTATCAAAAAGTGTGAAACACTTATCTAAACGTGTGAAACATGTATCTAAAAGTGTGAAACACTTACCTAAACGTGTGAAACATGTATCTAAAAGTGTGAAACATTTACCTAAACGTGTGAAACATGTATCTAAAAGTGTGAAACACTTATCTAAACGTGTGAGAAACATCATGTAGTTTATTCGTACATTTTCTGCAAATAGTCTTACCGGTTGGAGGGTGGGGCAAATGTTAACATAATCAAGCAGTGTGTGTCCATGAATTCTTTATAGTTGTTGGGACATATTAGGGATGGGGGGCGTAGGTAAAAAACTTTGACAAAACATTTTAACTTAATGAACAATAGCAATTCGAGAACTCATATTACTTTGCCATTTATTATCATCATCTTGTGCTGATTGCCTACATGAATCTCTATTCCTTGCTATTTTATCACTGTCGTCTTCTCTTATCATTCACTTTTCTCTCTTTCCTTATCTTTTAATATAGAAAAAAAGGAAATTCAGAAAGTTATACACATTCGTGCATGTCAAAAATGAAACATCATCCCAAAATGTCACCGTTACAGTTCAGCAGAGACAATCCGATTAGCTGTTACCGGAAACATTTCGTGTTATTGAACCGTCGTATTCGTAATGGGAATTTTTATGTGACTTTCTGCCAGTGCTGTCAGTAGATATAAATTAAATCATAGTGCTTTTTAACTACTCGTATGTGTGTTTTTCCAAGTATCTAGAAAATTGTAGCAATATCCTTCTGGATAGTTTAAAAGTTCAATAGTTCAACATTAAATGCGCAAATTTGTTCAGGCAATTGTTGAAATACAACAATTTTTCGTGTTTTATTTGGAATGAGCCAATGTGTTAAAATTCTTTTTGAAACGAGCCAATGTGTTAAAATTATATTTGAAATAGGCCAATGTTTTAGCATTCTATTTGAAATGAGCCAATTTATTCAAGCTCTTGTTTCAACTTAATACTTTTTTCATGTTGCAGTTTAAATACGCCAGTCTTTTTGGCGCTCTAAATAAACATCGCCACTATTTTCATGATCTAATTTAAATGCGCCAATATTCTCATAGCATAGATAAAATGCACCACTTCACACTATCCACATTCATATGATTACATATGTTCTTATGAAACTGTGTGTAATTCTTATGTACACTATAATTGCTTGAATAAGTTCTTGTTTATTAAATTTCTAAAATTGATTAATAATTCATACGTTTTATATGGTTAGTTTTTACATTTTTTATTACTAGTACTTGTGTGTAATTTCTAAAAGGCAATGCAGCATCAATGCGCACGTGGAATGGGTTGGTACCCACCGGGCTAGCTAGAACACAACCCTAAAACGAAAGATATAAAGTGTGTCACCGAAGTCCGATAATTAAACACACAGTAACCATCGGTCTCACCGATGACCCACTAGACAACCACCCATGCAACAGAAAACTTTAGTAGATGACATACCGTTATATTTAGACTCGCTTATGGAATGAAGCGTTGTAGTATGACATCTATAAAATTAAAGACCCCTCTAAGTAGAATGCTCCTTTAATAGGCATTGCACTAAGCCAAAAGCTGAAGTCTTCTAGATAAGAAAGAAAGCTCAGAAAAGCAACCCCACTGCGCATAGGACGTAAAAGCTAATATCTCGCAATTACTGGGGCTATCAAGTCCGTGCAACAAACTGACGATTTTACACTGAAGCCAGTAGTAAGCAGATTTTTGTCTTTCCAGAAAAGTGTTGTGATATACAAAATATAATCCATGGTATTGTGCTATAAGAGATATAATCCATGGTGTTGTGCTATACGAAATATTATCCATGGTATTGTGCTATAAGAAATAAAATCCATGATGTTGATGATATGAATCACACGACAAATCTCAGCTAGTCTCCCACAGAAAGTTCGAGGACTTACAAACCGGCGTGTGCCATCGTATACTGCTGTCCAAATTATTGCAGTCCATGAAATATCTGATGTCGCGTTTATCTTTGTCTTTATACCATTCATGATCTTTCCATTCAATGCAACACGATCCATTGCATCCTACCCCGATGTTTGTACCATTGCATCCTACCCCGATGTTTGTATCATTGCATCCTACCCCGATGTTTGTATCATTGCATCCTACCCCTATGTTTGTATCATTGCATCCTACTCTGATGTTTGTATCAATGCGAACATCATGCATATCATGCAATGGACACCCCTTGGTATCGAAGTAGAGGTCGATGCTGATATCTTTTCCCAGACTGCAGTTCTCGATAAAGTAGATTCTCCGGTTTTCTGTCTTCCGTCCCCCTAGTGTGTCCTAGTCATCTGAGTATGCGCAGATTCAGCAAAGATAATACTGTCCTAGTGTGTCCTAGTCATCTGAGTAAGTGCAGATTCAGCAAAGATAATACTGTGGTATTGCCTGTTTTGTTGAACATATCAATGTTTAGTGACTTTATCCTGTCACCTAACTCCAAGAACTCTACCTGAGCGCTGCATGCGAAAGGTGTTTGGTCGCATCTCCTATTGGTCAATGATACCTAAAGTGTTTCTCACACTAGAAATAGTCCATAGGGACTGTTGATTTTGTTTTAGCTGCAAGCGTATTTGAAGCAGTAAAAGTGAGCAAGGAGGTAGAGATGTATCCAGTAAAGCAGTGAATGTAAGTAAGTAGGTGTATATGTACCCAGCAAAGCAGTGAATGTAAGTAAGAAGGTAGAGATGTACCCATTGATGAAGTGAATGCGTGGAAGGAGGTAGAGATGTATGTACCCATTGATGCAGTGAATGCGTGGAAGGAGGTAGAGATGTATGTACCCATTGATGCAGTGAATGCGTGGAAGGAGGTAGAGATGTATGTACCCATTGATGCAGTGAATACGTGGAAGGAGGTAGAGATGTATGTACCCATTGATGCAGTGAATTTAAGAAGGTAGAGATGTTCCCATAGATGATGTGAATGTTTGTAAGGCGGTAGAGATATACCATTTCAAGCAGACAGATCACCACCTGTTTGAAGTAAATAATTTTAAAAATATTTTCCTGCGACGTTAGCTAACCTTGGGTTGAATCATTCAAATAAAAGCACAAATGAATTATTTAACAAGGTATAGTAAAAAAAGTAAAAGGATAAAAAGAAAACGAAGAAAAAGAACACGTTCTTTATTAAGAACAATATTACTTTTTTTTACGAAACATGATTTCACTGGCAAAAAATCGACTCTAGATCTATTGATTTACAGAGAGTCAAGTTTCATGTTATAGATCACTGGTGACAAATAGCCGCAATAGCAAGAAAATATAACTATACTGATCAATATAAGACTTATTGATTTCTGAATGTCACTAATATAGACATTTTAAGAGTGACGCAACAACAACAAAAAAAAGGTTTGGTACAGTAAGAGAACAGAAAATGAGAAAGTTGCTTATTGATATCCCCCTACTACGTTGTTGTCCTCCTGTTGTTTTCATCTTATACAGTACTAGGTTTATGTATGTTTTTGTGTTTGCATTCGTCATCTTTTCTTATTTTTCAGGCCTTAACTTGATCTGATGTATTATGAATTATTCCTTCACCTTTGGTACCTAACTTTTGCTAATTATGTCTGTAAATGGTATACAAACATGTTGAACGCAGTTTATCATTCTAGAGAAGACGATAATGGAGGCAGACCACGAAGAAGATGGACACAAGGCATCAAAGATGACCTAAACATGACAGTAACTGCAGGACGACTGGCTGAAGATGGACGTATGTGTCGAAAGTTATGACTAATACATTCTGTCCATGATATGCTACCTGATGATGAGATTATGATTCGTTGAACATGCATGTCTTCCCATTACTTGAAGGAACATGCATGTCTTCCCATTACTTGAAGGAACATGCATGTCTTCCCATTACTTGAAGGAACATGCATGTCTTCCCATTACTTGAAGGAACATGCATGTCTTCCCATTACTTGAAGGAACATGCATGTCTTCCCATTACTTGAAGGAACATGCATGTCTTCCCATTACTTGAAGGAACATGCATGTCTTCCCATTACTTGAAGGAACATGCATGTCTTCCCATTACTTGAAGGAACATGCATGTCTTCCCATTACTTGAAGGAACATGCATGTCTTCCCATTACTTGAAGGAACATGCATGTCTTCCCATTACTTGAAGGAACATGCATGTCTTCCCATTACTTGAAGGAACATGCATGTCTTCCCATTACTTGAAGGAACATGCATGTCTTCCCATTACTTGAAGGAACATGAATGTCTTCCCATTACTTGAAGGAACATGCATGTCTTCCCATTACTTGAAGGAACATGCATGTCTTCCCATTACTTGAAGGAACATGCATGTCTTCCCATTACTTGAAGGAACATGCATGTCTTCCCATTACTTGAAGGAACATGCATGTCTTCCCATTACTTGAAGGAACATGCATGTCTTCCCATTACTTGAAGGAGCATGCATGTCTTCCCATTACTTGAAGGAACATGCATGTCTTCCCATTACTTGAAGGAACATGCATGTCTTCCCATTACTTGAAGGTTTTGTGGTCAGAGCAAATATCCCTGTGATCACATTTTCCATAATTTAATTACTTTGTGTGTTTCTTGAAAAATGTCCCAGTTGAACCATAACGTTTAATTAATTTCATTCATTTTCCTTTTGCGCTGAAGTTAGCGCATAGGGCAGAGGTCAGTTCTCTCCAATTCTGTCTGTTCAAAGCTACTCTGTGCAGTTCTTGGATAGTATTGATATTGATTGTTTTACTTTCTCTAAGTATTGTTCTTCTGAGTGTTTCTTTTGGTCTATTCCTGTCTCTTTTGCCTGTAGGTATCCATTCAAGAGATTGGTGATGTATTCTGTTGATGTGTGCGCGTAGGACATGCCCGATTGTAGGACCAACGTGGAATAGGCACTTGTTATTGAATGTATTATTATTATTATTATTATTATTATTATTATTTTACATTGTTTTTTTTAATTAGATAGAATATATTACAGTAACATTATTGCTTAATATAGTATTTATCGATTATTTGTTTCGTTACTGTGGCTCTCTCCACTTTACCGGACAACGTCTGACATTGTGGATATTTATATTATTAAAGAATGTAGTTATAAGGACGATACTAATCATGAGAATGGTACAGCTGTCGAAATGTATGATAGTAAATAACAAGGGGATACACATGTCGAAATGTATGATAGTAAATAACAAGGGGATACACATGTCGAAATGTATGATAGTAAATAACAAGGGGATACACATGTCGAAATGTATGATAGTAAATAACAAGGGGATACACATGTCGAAATGTATGATAGTAAATAACAAGATGACGAGAAATACAATTATGAATATAGTAATGACATGGAGGCGCGAGATTAAGCCATCCGACATCCATAATCAGAATAAACAAACAACTATTCTACTGGCAGGTATATCATAGAATGTAATCAGTCCAGTTAGATCGGAATAAATAAGATTATCTCTTGGAGCTGGCGGAGTCAAATCCAGAGATCATGTTCCTACAAGCCTGATAATGCCGTCTGTTCGTTATGGGGATAGGGGAAGACATGGTAGGAAATGGAAAGCGGAACCTTCATAAATCCAGTCATGGACGAAGGCTTTTTTGGTGTGATATTATTATCCGCTTGAATACCCAAATCTTTCTCTAAATAATGGTTCTGCGTGCTGGTCACACACGGTATCATTAATATTGGGATGATCACTGTTGCCAACTCTTGGAGACACATGTTGCCAACTCTTGGAGACACATGTTGCCAACTCTTGGAGACACATATTGCCAACTCTTGGAGACACATGTTGCCAACTCTTGGAGACACATGTTGCCAACTCTTGGAGACACATCATATATGCAAAATTACCAGCAAATAATTAGCGCAGATAAAATGTTAGTGTATGAATGAATGGAAGAGTGTATGAATGAATGGGAGAGATAGAGTAGTTGGAAAAGTGAGTGAGTTGGAGAGTGATTAAGAAAAATAGAAGGGAGTCATATGGAATGAGTGAATCTGGGAAGTAAACTTTAGTAATAGTTCATTGGATAAACGATTTTGAAATCATGTAAACAGAGGTAGGTAATGACGTGTGGGAGAAGTTATACATGTATATACATATAGAGGGTGATTTTTTTAGGGGGCGGTGGGGGGGGGGGAGTACGCGGGTATACGCCATATTCTCACCTCTTTGACCCTAAATTATGTCCCTGTTCGTGCTTTCTTTCTACCCCATCCTGAAAATAAATCTCCATGTCCGTAAAACAATGAATTACAACATGTAGAACTCGAAAGTCCACCTTATCTATTTTTGATAATTTTGTTAAGTATCTTGAGTTCTGAGAATAAATAACTTCATAATGAAAATAGAAAAATAACAAAATAAGAAACTTAACAACACTTCACCGCCTGTTTAATAACAGTAGGACAGAGTAAACTATAGATTTCTTAAAATATTTATTATAGATGGAAAACCGCCCATGCGATGCCGAGGCCCGAAAGGGGAGCAAAGAATAACAACACTGTTTACCTTCCACGCATGTCGTAAAAGGCGACTAAGGAGGTTATGGGATGGAGTTGGCTGTCCCATCCCATATAGGGGCAGTGACCCAAAGCCATGCTGAAGTCGGATGTGTTAGGCCGAAAGTCGCAGATATCGCAGCATTGCTGTAAACCATGACACAACGCATTCCGTTCTCCGGACTACATCCTGCTAATCTGCAGGAGTTTGAGAACGAACGCAGAAGAATAAGAAGACAAATGGAAACTATTTTTTTATAAAATTCCTTTATAACTACTTCTTCTTTCTGTTCTCGTGTACCTTTCGGTGTTGAGGGGAGAGTTAGTGTGCGGTCTTTTGCTCTTCTATTTGCGTCTTCTGCTGTTATATTTCCGATATTGTCTCTAATACACTATCTATCCACCTTTTACGAGGGTGTCCAATAAGTCCAATGAGGATCGCAGTAGCCTAGTGGATAGTGAGCTTGCTTGCTATCATCTGGTTACAGCGTGCCAGGTTCGAAACCACGTTCGGACATTAAAAAAAAAAATCCGGTTTGTGATTTCTCACTTGACACGACCACTCCTCCAGTCGACTCAGCTGTAAATGAGTACCTGACGCATGAGTTAGGGAAGGTAAAAACAGCAAGGAAGGGAACTGGCCACCCCACCTAATAGTTTCTGCGACTTAGTACATGAAGAGTTATCTTCATCCCCGACGGCAGATGCCATGGGACCTACCTTTACCTTTACCAATAAGTCTACTGTTTTTGCATCATTTGTTAACAGTTTTTTGTATAATACTGTGCTCCTTCTGTCTGGTTATGTGACAGAACCATGTTTTCTTAGTTCTTCATTCTTGATTTTGTCTCTCAGGCTAACTCCAATCATATGTCTTTCTCATTTCACAAATGTTGTTGAATATCGTTTTCTTTGTTTCTTTTGTAATATCTTTTGTTTATTACACTATAAATAAAGAAAGCGATATTCAACACCATTTTCCTACCAACGCTGTGTTATCAGTGTCAAAATTGGACATTGGATTCTAGAACAATTCATCACTGAAATTAAATATGTAAGACACATGATTGGAGTTAGATTGAGAGACAAAATTAGGAATGAAGAACTAAGAAAACAATTAGGGAGCAGGTCAACATTAGAATACATTCAGAAAGTTAAATGTTCCAATATAACGATAACATATATTCGCCAGTCGTGTTGCGTCCAAGGGAGTTCGTCGCACCGAAATTTAAATTATCCACTTTTGCATATACCGTCCCCGAACTATTTTTTTTCTGGAAAAAGATATGTGTGTGTGTGTACATATATTAGCAACATTTAAAACCGCAGAATCATGCTGGTACATGAGATACCGGACTTGTTTATTCAAAATTAACTAAAACTGTTCTGTTTTCATATCAATGAACAATGTGCTGAATCAAATCTGCAGTATTTCACAACAATAAAAGCGTGTATGCTGATTGTTTTGTTGGGCTCAAGCCATTTTGTTAGTTATGTGACGTCTAGTAAATCAAGTCAGTTTGTTGGTTAGTGACGTCTAGTAAATCAAGTCAGTTTGTTGGTTAGTGACGTCTAGTAAATCAAGTCAGTTTGTTGGTTAGTGACGTCTAGTAAATCAAGTCAGTTTGTTGGTTAGTGACGTCTAGTAAATCAAGTCAGTGTGTTGGTTAGTGACGTCTAGTAAATCAAGTCAGTTTGTTGGTTAGTGACGTCTAGTAAGTCAAGTCAGTTTGTTGGTTAGTGACGTCTAGTAAATCAAGTCAGTTTGTTGGTTAGTGACGTCTAGTAAATCAAGTCAGTTTGTTGGTTAGTGACGTCTAGTAAGTCAAGTCAGTTTGTTGGTTAGTGACGTCTAGTAAGTCAAGTCAGTTTGTTGGTTAGTGACGTCTAGTAAGTCAAGTCAGTTTGTTGGTTATGTGACGTCTAGTAAGTCAAGTCAGCCTGCAAGTTATGTGACGACTAGTAAGTCAAGTCAGTGTGTTGGTTATGTGACGTCTAGTAAATCAAGTCAGCCTGCAAGTTATGTGACGACTAGTAGGAATATGACTAATGTTAGTACTTTTTGTGCAAGCAAGCTGAATGAATTCTCCTTCGCACAGTGTTTGCAATAATAATTCAAATGTATGAGCTGCTGTCTGCGTTGCTTTTTGGAATGGACTTTGCAGATGCATTAGTACAATATGACGATCTTGAGCTAGTGTTGTTACACAAGACTGACCAGGCTTTGCACTGTCATCGGTGGTACCTGTCGCAAGGAATCGTTGGTGCAGCCATACTACAGTGGACTGATTACAATTGATATGGCTGGCAATTTCTCTGGTTGCCATTCCACTGACAAGCAAACTACAAGCATACATACTCACGTGACAAATGGTAGTCGAGACACATGGAAACAAACTGTAACATACTTTCTTTCGACAAAAATCAGTTAATATCTTTTACTCGCCTAAACATTATTACTACATTGTGCAAAATTTCAACCTGTTTTGACTTTAATAGAACCAAAATTTGTTTCTTTGATATTTTTCGTGCACAAAAAGTACGACAGAAACATCACATCAACAAAAACAATGGTACAGCACGAACGTCAACACGCGTACGTATTCAGGTTGAAGAATCGCTCACTTACATAAACACTTTACACGGAAAACCAATCACGTTTTCAATACGGTTTTAATGACTGCTAATATATATATAACCGCCGAGCGAGTAGTGAATGCACTGTTTTAGTAGCTGAATGATTAGTTCACTGGTTTCAAGGTTTCATTCCCAGTTGAAGTAAAAATAATTATTAAATCATCAGCCTCTCCGTGGTCGATCAAGCCTAGGGAAATGTGTATTGGTTCTGTGAAATTAAAAAAACGACGGACGTACTGCTGATCATATTGTCCCTATGTATCTTGCTGGTCAATATAACTTATAAGATTGACTATGGCAGCCTACTGTAGGCGTTTTCAACCTATTTCTAGCAAGCACAAAGGTGCTACGGTAAGGATATGTGCTCACGCCACGCCAGGTAAAAAGAGAGCACTATGACATGTGGACGGTGCTCAAGGTCTGAAATGTTTCAGGATTCTGGTTTACAATATAAGACATACTAACTAACTGGACACCCAGCATTCTTACAGACTCTTTTCACTATTCTTTTGATTTGCATTGGCTGCCACACACAGTATAACATAGCATCCAATGAAAATCATGATAATATTCGCATGAGTCTGAAGATTCGATTTCACTTAGCAAGTAAGTCTTATCTTGAGTCGGCCGTGGCCTAATAGCATATTCACCTCAGATATGAATAGTGGAGATTATAAATATGTATAATAATCTGATTATATGGATAACAATAGAAGAGATTGATGAAATATGTGATTTGGACACAGAAGTAATAACAACGATATTGAATGGTATTTACAACACTGGTTATTTACCAGATGATTTATTAAAATCCATATTCATAACATTACCTAAAAAACTGGAAGCTATTGAATGTGATGACCATCGCACCAAAAGTTGAATGTGTATTATGACTACAATTGTATTAATATGTGTATTATTAATGGAAGTAAGAAAAAACATACTAAACTGTTACATAGAGTCCATACTGTTATATGGTTGTGAAGCATGGACAATTGACAATCTTGCAAGAAAACATCTGGAGGCCACAAAGATGTGGTTTTATAGAAGAATGTTAAAAAATATAATGGACAGCTAAAAAGAGTAATGCTATAATTCTACCACTGGTCAACTCAAATAGAGAACTTATTAACTGTATTAGAAGACGACAATGACAGTTTCTGAGTCATGTCACGAGAATAATTGAGTCTGTCGAACATCGTAACAACTGGAAAGATCGAGGGTAAGAAAGACAGAGGAAGACAACGTGAGAAAATGTTGGATGGCTTGAAAGCCTGGCATGATACAGAATCATCAAAATATATAGTTAAATGTATAACAGATGGATGTGGAAAGACATGATCGCCTACGTCGGAAGGCGTGGTACCAATGAATAAATGAATGATATTATGGCAGCTTATATAGGTTGTATATGATAATATGGTGGCTTATATAGGTTATATATGATAATATGTCAGCATATTTGGGTTAGACTAGGGAAGTAATTTGATATCAATCGATATATGTATCTTTGAAGTTGCTAAAATCAGTAAAACCATTGATAAAACAGAGTATCATAATCACCCATAGACAATCACAAGTATATCGCACAACTGAGCATATTATTACAAAATCTGCAGCAACACATGCCTTCTCATTTTAAACTGTGGTTACAGTATATACCCTGGTTAGGAACGTGTATGGTATATAATGTGTAAAAAATATGAACAAAGATTTGAACATTACAAAAATATCTCTCCTTCGTCTGATAGATTCTTCAGAGCGCATGCATGATCTAATTCTTGACAGGATGTCGTGTTAAACCTTCCAGGGGTTTCACGGGCATGTCTGTGCACACGATTTCATCCAAAGTGGTCTTTCTGGAATAATTTCAACAATTTGATTTAGAACACTCGGAACATCTATAGATGGATGAAATTATTGGAGACACACGAAGGAAACTAGCATGACATCTTTGTGATCATTCATTATTGTGTCTCTGTATATTGTTGTTAATTTGATGTTGGTCGTGTTTTATTATTGATCTGGTTTCGTCTGTGTGTATATAGTTGCATTGATTTATTGATGGCTATGTATGTATATTTATGTGCTAGCTTGCGTCTTTCAGTGCTGGTATCAGATAAGTGTGTCTTCCATTGCTGGTATCTGAGGCGTGTGTCTTGCAGTGCTGGTAAATGAGGCGTGTTTATTTCAGTGCTGGTATTTGAGGCGTGTGTCTTTCAGTGCTGGTATTTGAGGCGTGTGTCTTTCAGTGCTGGTATATGGGCGTGTGCCGTTCAGTGCTACTATATGAGGCGTGTGTTTATGATGCTATATGAGGCGTGTGTCTTTTAGTACTGGTATATGAATCGTGTGTTTATGATGAGACGTGTTTCTTTCAGTGCTGGTATATGAGGCGTGCGTCTTGCTGTAGTGGTATATGAGGCGTGTGTCTTGCTGTAGTGGTATATGAGGCGTGTGTCTTTCAGTGCTGGTATATGAGGCGTGCGTCTTGCTGTAGTGGTATATGAGGCGTGCGTCTTGCTGTAGTGGTATATGAGGCGTGTGTCTTTCAGTGCTGGTATATGAGGCGTGTGTCTTTCAGTGCTGGTATATGGGCGTGTGCCGTTCAGTGTTACTATATGAGGCGTGTGTCTTTTAGTGCTGGCATATGAATCGTGTGTTTGTGATGGTAAATGCGGCGTGTATCTGTGATGGTAAATGCGAAGTGTATATGTGATGGAATATGAGGCGTATATCTGTGATGGTATATGCGGCGTATATCTCTGATGGTAAATGCGGCGTGTATCTGTGATGGTATATGAGGCGTATATCTGTGATGGTATATGAGGCGTATATCTCTGATGGTATATGAGGCGTATATCTGTGATGGTATATGCGGCGTATATATGTGATGGTATATGAGTTGTATATCTGTGATGGTATATGCGGAGTGTGTCTTTCAGTGCTTCTATATGGGGCGTGTGACGTCAATTCTGGCTGGGCCGATTAGCACTATAATGCAGAGCGACGATCACATCAGGCGACGCCAATCAAAATACATTGTCGGGTGCAACATTTCTTAAACCTTTTAAGGGGCAGCATTTCAAAGACTTGCATCATACTGAGAAAATCTACCGCATGTCCCTGAGTGCTTGTTTCTTAGGCGTGTGGCTTACATCACTGGTATATGAGCAATTAGTTCTGCCATATTAAATAATACAGTTGGAGAGGTCTTTAAAACAAATGTGGGAGTTCGACAAGGATGCATATGTATCTAGTACTTATCAACGTATACCTAGATCACATCATACAGGAGACACTACATGATTACATCACGTCTATATCGATCAGAGGTCACCTTATTTGTTACTTGAGTTTCGTTCATGATATTTATCTTATAGCTGGATCAGAACAAGAATTACAAGAGTAAACAGCAAAGATGGAAAAACTTACAAGGCAACTACGGAAGGGAAATAAACACAGAAATGAGTAATGTCTTTGGTTAACGAAGAGACACATAAGAACAGACCAACATCATGACGAATGGATATACGCTTGAAGAGGTGAATACTTTCAAATACCTCGGATCAGCATTATGCGGAAATGGAAATGCAAAACAGAATTAAAAATAAGTCGGCTGGAGATGGGTTTGGCCTCTATGTCAAGGCTACAATTAATTTAGAAAAACAACATCCAGAGTGACAATCAAAATTTAAAACTCACTAGTACTTTCCTTGTGTGATGATGTGTATTGTTGTGAGAGTTGGACACTGACTGCGAATATGGAGAGTCGACTATAGGCTTTAGAATATAAATGTTACACACGAATTCGACGAATTTCATATAGAGAGCATTAGACAAATGTGCACGTAGGAAATAAAATAGAGATATATTCAGGTCCACGGGAACCATTGCTTTCAATTGTGAAACGATGAAAACTAGCATGGCGTGGACATGTATGACTACAAGAACAATACTACAATATTACCGTGTCCAAAACAATATTACAGGGAACCATCGGTGGTGGAAGAAGCAGAGAAGAACAATTAAAAACATGGACAGACATCAACGAATGGATACCACGAGATATTTCCCCACTCAAACGCACATCGTTGACTCTATGTGCTGAACTATCCAATGTGGTACACCAACGACGCTAACGGCTTACGGGTTTATGAATTTGGATATGACAAGTGTGTCTTTCAGTGATGGTATGTATGCGACGTGTGTCTTTCAGTGATGGTATGTATGCGACGTGTGTCTTTCAGTGATGGTATGTATGCGACGTGTGTCTTTCAGTGCTGGTATGTATGCAACGTATGTCTTTCAGTGCTGGTATGTATGCGACGTGTGTCTTTCAGTGCTGGTATGTGTGCGACGTGTGTCTTTCAGTGCTGGTATGTATGCGACGTGTGTCTTTCAGTGCTGGTGTGTATGCGACGTGTGTCATTCAGTGCTTGTGAGGGGTGCAAAGGGAACGCATTGCTCTAGGCGGACCCCAGGGTTAGCAGATAACCAAGATCCCAAATGTACCCCCACGCGGTGCACCCGGGAAACAGAAACACAGCAGCTTGAGCTGATTCTGGCCAAATCATTTGGGGATCGTGTCCGAGAATGTGGAGGTAGCAGATAGAAAGAGATTTCACTGCACAAGAGACAGACAATATCTCCAACACCATCAGCACCACCACATATAACGACACTGTCGACATACAGTGAAGCTAGTCAGCTCAGTCCGAACATTGGAGGGGCGGCCAATGTAAAATGCACATAAAGGTAGATGCATGGCGAGAGACAAATGTATTCCATACCGAGTACAATGAAACAATGAAAGTTCAGAACAGCGCTAGAGGGCAGCGCGAACTGCAAATATAAAGTGAAAAGTCCCTAGGAAAGGGGAACTACAAGCTTAGTCAGCTCGAGTCGAGCTTCTAGTTACATGTGTCCCTTACAGGCAGAGACCCAGACCCATTCATTGGCGTTTGGTAAAGCAAGAAGACCTAATCCAACTCTAATGTCGAGCCTTCCTAAACCGGAAATATGCTCGCGAAGAGAAAGGGTTATGTATCCGACGGGCTTAGGCAAGAAAGGGACAACGATGGTAGTCCTTGCCCAACTTTACAGTCAAGGTTTCCTATACCGGAAGCGCACTTGCAGAGAGAAAGGGTTCCGTACCTGATGGGCTCTGGCACAAAAGGGACAACGATTTAGCCCTGGCCCAACTATACTGTCAGGATTTCCTACACCGGAAATACACTTGAAGAGAGAAATGGTTCAGTACCTGATGGGCTCAGGCGCTATTGGGACAAGGATCTCAGCTCGAGAACGCCCTGCTCTCAAACGCGTGGTGTGAGACTCAAACTTGGACAAGAGGTACACGATGTCGGTGAATTACACCTCGGCTAAGATGATCAAAGATCCGGGGTCCAACTCCTCTGTTGAGTTCTTCCCCTTAAGGAACCAGGCTCGCGGATGAGAAACGGTTCAGTACCCAATGGGCACAGGCACAGCACGTCCAATTACACGAGGCAAGTTCATAGACAGTGGAACACCTAGTGCGAGTCAGACGAGAGCAAAAATCGTCTGGGCGAAGAGTCGCCACTACGCGTGCCTGGAGACAGATATAGAGGCTGTCACAGGCTAATGGTAGCCCACCCGAATTGTCAAGGCATGCCAAAATCGGATGTGCTAGGCCTACAAGGCGCATAACGGTGGCACAAAGTAATCACGCTCCCGGCGGAAATCGCACGGATATCCGTGATGGTTACAGTGGAGCGAACGAAAAACAAACAAACAAACATTCAGTGCTTGTATATATGCGACGTGTGTCTTTCAGTGGTGGTATGTATGCGACGTGTGTCTTTGAGTTATGGTATTTTCTGATCTCCTGATATTTCCCTCCAACTTGTATCTTTGAATTCATCGTGTTTCTCTTCCACTGATGTCTCTGCCTACCTCTTTTTTCCATCCAACGTATACATCAAATATTACTACTTCTTGTTTCTCTTCAAGTTATGTCTCTGTCTACTTCTTGTTTCCACCTTATTTACATGTCTGCCTACCTATTTGTTCATCTCACTTGTATACCTGTCTACTTCTTGTTTCCACCTTATTTACATGTCTGCCTACCTATTTGTTCATCTCACGTGTATACCTGTCTACTTCTTGTTTCCACCTTATTTACATGTCTGCCTACCTATTTGTTCATCTCACTTGTATACCTATCTACTTCTTGTTTCCACCTTATTTACATGTCTGCCTACCTATTTGTTCATCTCACTTGTATACCTGTCTACTTCTTGTTTCCACCTTATTTACATGTCTGCCTACCTATTTGTTCATCTCACTTGTATACCTGTCTACTTCCTGTTTCCACCTTATTTACATGTCTGCCTACCTATTTGTTCATCTCACTTGTATACCTGTCTACTTCTTGTTTCCACCTTATTTACATGTCTGCCTACCTATTTGTTCATCTCACTTGTACACCTGTCTACTTCCTGTTTCCACCTTATTTACATGTCTGCCGACCTATTTGTTCATCTCACTTGTATACCTGTCTACTTCTTGTTTCCACCTTATTTACATGTCTGCCTACCTATTTGTTCATCTCACTTGTATACCTGTCTACTTCTTGTTTCCACCTTATTTACATGTCTGCCTACCTATTTGTTCATCTCACTTGTATACCTGTCTACTTCTTGTTTCCACCTTATTTACATGTCTGCCTACCTATTTGTTCATCTCACTTGTATACATATCTACTTCTTGTTTCCACCTTATTTACATGTCTGCCTACCTATTTGTTCATCTCACTTGTATACCTATCTACTTCTTGTTTCCACCTTATTTACATGTCTGCCTACCTATTTGTTCATCTCACTTGTATACCTGTCTACTTCTTGTTTCCACCTTATTTACATGTCTGCCTACCTATTTGTTCATCTCACTTGTATACCTGTCTACTTCCTGTTTCCACCTTATTTACATGTCTGCCTACCTATTTGTTCATCTCACTTGTATACCTGTCTACTACTTGTTTTCCACCTTATTTACATGTCTGCCTACCTATTTGTTCATCTCACTTGTATACCTGTCTACTTCTTGTTTCCACCTTATTTACATGTCTGCCTACCTATTTGTTCATCTCACTTGTATACCTGTCTACTTCTTGTTTCCACCTTATTTACATGTCTGCCTACCTATTTGTTCATCTCACTTGTATACCTGTCTACTTCCTGTTCCCACCTTATTTACATGTCTGCCTACTTATTTGTTCATCTCACTTGTATACCTGTCTACTTCTTGTTTCCACCTTATTTACATGTCTGCCTACCTATTTGTTCATCTCACTTGTATACCTGTCTACTTCTTGTTTCCACCTTATTTACATGTCTGCCTACCTATTTGTTCATCTCACTTGTATACCTGTCTACTTCTTGTTTCCACCTTATTTACATGTCTGCCTACCTATTTGTTCATCTCACTTGTATACCTGTCTACTTCCTGTTTCCACCTTATTTACATGTCTGCCTACCTATTTGTTCATCTCACTTGTATACCTGTCTACTTCTTGTTTCCACCTTATTTACATGTCTGCCTACCTATTTGTTCATCTCACGTGTATACCTGTCTACTTCTTGTTTCCACCTTATTTACATGTCTGCCTACCTATTTGTTCATCTCACTTGTATACCTATCTACTTCTTGTTTCCACCTTATTTACATGTCTGCCTACCTATTTGTTCATCTCACTTGTATACCTGTCTACTTCTTGTTTCCACCTTATTTACATGTCTGCCTACCTATTTGTTCATCTCACTTGTATACCTGTCTACTTCCTGTTTCCACCTTATTTACATGTCTGCCTACCTATTTGTTCATCTCACTTGTATACCTGTCTACTTCTTGTTTCCACCTTATTTACATGTCTGCCTACCTATTTGTTCATCTCACTTGTACACCTGTCTACTTCCTGTTTCCACCTTATTTACATGTCTGCCGACCTATTTGTTCATCTCACTTGTATACCTGTCTACTTCTTGTTTCCACCTTATTTACATGTCTGCCTACCTATTTGTTCATCTCACTTGTATACCTGTCTACTTCTTGTTTCCACCTTATTTACATGTCTGCCTACCTATTTGTTCATCTCACTTGTATACCTGTCTACTTCTTGTTTCCACCTTATTTACATGTCTGCCTACCTATTTGTTCATCTCACTTGTATACATATCTACTTCTTGTTTCCACCTTATTTACATGTCTGCCTACCTATTTGTTCATCTCACTTGTATACCTATCTACTTCTTGTTTCCACCTTATTTACATGTCTGCCTACCTATTTGTTCATCTCACTTGTATACCTATCTACTTCTTGTTTCCACCTTATTTACATGTCTGCCTACCTATTTTTTCATCTCACTTGTATACCTGTCTACTTCTTGTTTCCACCTTATTTACATGTCTGCCTACCTATTTTTCATCTCACTTGTATACCTATCTACTTCTTGTTTCCTTCCAACTTACATCTCTGCCTACCTATTGTTTCCCTCCCACCTATATTCTGCCTACCTATTTTTCCATCTCATTTATATCTCTGCCTACCTCATATTTCCCTACAACGTATATCTTATAAGGCTACCTCTTACTAGTTTCCATTCAGTTCTTGGTTCAAGTAAAGTCTTCAACAAAGAGTTATTTCTAGGGCCACATATCCCTGAAAAGGGTCGGTCGAGTTTACGGAGAAAAAGATTGAAATTCGTGAGTGGCAGATCGGTCTAGATGTTCCACAGGAAGTTTTACTTGAAGGATGACTAAAATAATGACGGCTACTAAATCTTATAACATCCAGGTAATGCATAAAGAAAACCAATGACGTCTTAATTCTGTATCAGGGAAACCAAGGAACACTTATTGTTAATTTCGCCACGGGGGGAAAATGTTTGAGAACCTCTAGTTATTAATGTCTATATATGAATTGTATGCAAGAGAAATCAGTGCTATTTTACTTTTTCAATGAGAAAAGATGTTGCATAGCAACATTACAGATAAATGAGATGACTAATACAAATAAAGAAATATATAATTTTCGGTTGGTAAATCTTTATTTCAGTTTTCGCTGATGAAATCATATTAGATTACCATTAGAAATAATCGCCTTCTACTATGACGAAACACTGTTGGAGTGAAAATCAAACTGTATAGGTGGCTGGTGCTTTCCGTTGTGTTGTATGTTTGTGAGAGTTGGACACTCACTACGGACATGGAGAGAAGATTACAGGCTTTCGAGTATAAATGTTACAGAAGAATTCTACGAATTTCCTATAGGGAACATAAGACCAATGTGTACGTAAGAAATAAAGTAGAGATGTGTGCAGGTGTCCAGGAGCCATTGCTTTCAATAGTGAAACGACGAAAACTAGCATGGTTCGGACATGTATGCAGGCACGATTCCTTGTCAAAAACAATACTGCAGGGAACTGTTGAGGGTGGAAGAAGCAGAGGAGGACAAATAAAGACATGGACAGACAACATCAAGGAATGGACAGGGCTAGATATTTCCACACTCATCCGCATCGCTGAGGATAGAATTCGCTGGAGGACTGTGTGCTGAAGCTTCCAATGTGGTACTCCTACGACCCTGAAGGGTTATGGGTTTCATTGATTGATGACGAAACACATTCAGTATTAGGCCTGTCCTGTATCTAGATGTCCACATTATGATAGGGGGAGGTGAAGGGGGGGGGGAGGATGTTCATAAATTACGCCAATAATGTTTTGTCACATGTGACACCCACCGCATTTATTGTTTTTTTTATGTTGAGAAATCAGCGACCTGACTGATTGTAATAAAACAAATTTCCCCCTTTTCTAAAATATATTTCGACAGAATAAGTACGAAACAAATACTAGACTTTATTCAAGATTCCACAAAAGAATTGTCAAACTAAAGCAATTCAATTGAAATATAAACATATTTTGTTGGTCAACTACTGTCCTAGTCCCTCCCCCCCCCCCCCCCCAAAAAAAGAAGAACTGTCACAATTTCTCAGACACCCATTCCCATAATTGTTGTGGTAAACTAAAGTCAAGGTAGATTCGTGTCTATTGTTGACACGACAACATTTCTCATTACAAGGAAGAGCTAACGGAAATACGTAATCAACTAGACCAATGTATCCAATCTAAGGGAAACAAACTCAATTATTTATCGATGCACGTTTAAAACTACAGAGTTATGTAACATTACTATCTTGAAATTATCAAGTAAGATCCACAAATTGATGTGAACCACTTCGCACTGGAATATCCTAGAAGACATATACGTGAAATTATTAACATATAAACTCTCTACATTCTGAGATAACTGAAAGTCAAAGAAAACTGGATAAACGACATTTAAATAAAATATTATTTATTGAATGTTTTAACATTATTATAATTGCAGGTTAATGTTTGCAAAACCACGACCTCCATTATTGTTTATGTTCAAAATGCGCTGTTATACCACATTTTTATCACGTCATCGACTAAAAAAAAGCGAGTATAACCACATCAGGGACACATTAAATGACCAATGACATATATAATTTTCTCTAGAAAATTATAATATTTTGGCAATATTAAACTACAAGAATGCCTACAAAATACAATAATAGGCGGAAGACTTGATACCAGGAACACGAAATAGAAGGACGTCACAAAGAGTATTGACTAATTATTTCAAAAATCAACTGAACATAATATTTATAGAAGCAGGAAGATTGGCTAAAAATCGGCAGAAGTTTCGAAAGGATGTGATGACTGCTACAATAATCAAACAATTAAGTGCCTTTACGAGTAGGTGATCATACTTCTCCACAACTCTCTGTCTCTTGTGTTGTTAATAAGTTCAATGGGTGACTTCTTTTTGTGCCACAATGACAACTCATCCAGAAATGTATATCTTTGTCTTCCTCTGCCTCTTTCCCCCGTGAACTTTCCGATGGTTACTAAAAGTTCACGTTTCACTTTCCACATTACATGCCCTAAAAGTCTTGATTTATCTGCTTCTAGTTTTCGCTATAAATTGTCGTTTTACTTCAGTATCTCTGAAGAACTTCTATATTAGTTTTTCTGGCTGCCCTTGGAATTTCCATCATTCTTCTTAAAAACCCCATTCCAGCTAATCTTAGGCAATTTGCTCACTATCCATGTTTCTCTTCCATAAAGCGGATTTGGCTAAATATAATATCCGAACTCTAAAACTCGTGTATGCATTGATATTACTAAATTGCTTAGAATGTTTCTCATTTTTTGAAATGTTGATTTGGCCTGTGCTATCTTGTTCTTCAGCACACGTACGAAAATGCGCTTATTTAATTCCTGCATTATTCCGGTGCTATCATATGGATGTGAGAGCTGGAAAAGCTCTTTATCATCAGAAAAGAAATTACTGAGTTTCGATAACAAATGTCTTCGTAGGATAACTAACACCCACTGGAGTGAATTCGAATCAAATGATAAAATCAGACAAGAGACACATCAAAATTTCATCACAGATGTTATCAGCAAACGCCGTTGGTCCTACATCGGGCATGTCCTACGCGCAGACACCAACAGAATACACCACCAATCTCTTGAATGGATACCTACAGGCAAAAGAGCAAAGGGTAGACCAAAGGAAACACTCAGAAGAACAATACTTAGAGAAAGTAAAACAACCAACATTCATACTATTCAAGAAATGCACAGCATAGCTTTGAACAGACAGAATTGGAGAGATCTGATCTCTGCCCTATGCGCTAACTTCAGCGCAAAAGAAAAATGAATGAATGAATCTTGTTCTTGATCTCATTAGAGTGCCTGCCATCTAATGTTAAAATAGTGACAAGACACTAACTTATCCGCGTGATTCTATTTTGCATCATTCATAGTAATAATGCATTTTGACGATGTGTATTTCTTTGAAACGACAAAGGATAACTTAAACCTCATGAGAGTACGTTGGCACCAGACACGGAAATCTTTCAAAAGTCCCGTATGGAACGCATCCATTTTCTGTTCACTAGGTCCAAGCTCCGCTGGACTGGCCACATCGTCCGTATGCCAGGCAAGCGTCTTCCAAAGAGATTATTCTGTGCTATAGTAACGTTCAAGCAGAGGGCAAAAAAAGCGCTTAAATTATCACTGAATAAAACTCTAAAGCACTGCAGCATCGATCCTAGCACCTGGTAGACTAGATTCCTTGATCGCTCAGCTTGACACACCCAGATCACTGATGACATAACTAAACTTGAAAAAGGAAAGAACACTGCGGGAAATTTACAAGCGATGGAAGCGGAAGGACAAATCTGAAAGCTCTCCTACCCCGAACCCTCTCCACTCCTGCATACACTGCAATAGAACTTTCCTGGCACAAATTGGACTCATCGGGCATCTACGAACTCACAAAATCAAATTAGACAATCACAAATGTGATTTTTTTTTCTACTTGTTCATCACATTTAATGTTTTTCATGCAATTTCATCTTTGCTAGAGAAGGAGAAACATCATCACCATCACCATCCACATCTACATATGTCCACAATACAAGCAACGCTGATTTGCATGTTCTATGCAACTCAGTAACCCCATCTACTCATAACAATTCAATGGTGCCTTTCAAGTTAACCGTCTTACTACTTTGAGGTGACTCTTTAGAGGGGTGTTAAGCGATGATAAGAAACAGTCATGTATTTAAACTATTGTCAGTTGGTGTGACAGAATGACACCCCTCAATAGATGCACATGCAATATATGTGTGAATTTATTTTTTGACAATGTGTCAGTTAAAATTACTGTTCTCCATTTTCCTCTATTAAACACCCCCTCTAAAAGGTTATGCCAGTGTTGTACGGGTGTTAACAAGGAAAGCACCCACACATTCATATATTTGAAGTTTATTTTACAAGATGTATATATATCACGATGTATGTATATTTAACTGTGCTAGTTTTCCAGCTGAAGGAAAGAACATGTTCAAACAATCTGTAAAGTCATCTGTCTTATGCTGAACTGTTCCCTGTCACCTGTTACCATGCCTTCTATTACTACTTTTTCCCATGTTGTTTGATCTCTTTATATGGTTACAATATTGCTTCCTCCTTATGAAAATTCTTTAGAAGTCAACCCTCTTCAACATTTAATGTTCTACACTTCTACATTAATTATTCTCGCTGTTCAATAGAAGAAGTACTTTCCGTCACTACTTTATTTAGCGTCAAGTTTCATACCATAAATGGCTACCTGATAGTGCGCTTGAGCAAGTACAATTTTGCTTTAAATAACAGATGTGAATGATAGATGTGCTGATGATGAAGCTGCTAATTGAAGGTGATGATGCTACTCATAGTGATGATGATGATGACAGATTTGGCGATGATTCTATTGCTAATGATAATGATGAAGATAATGAGAACAGAGATGAATTATAAGATGTGTCCTTCTTGTTTTTTGTGTCAGGAAAAATAAGTCTTTTACCTGTTTCTGACAGGTATCTGACTACAGGATATCAGAAATGATTTTACCATGAGCACTAGATTACAGGATATCTGAGATTATTTTACCATTAGCACTAGATTACAGGATATCTGACATTATTTTACCATGAGCACTAGATTACAGGATATCAGAAATGATTTTACCATGAGCACTAGATTACACTTGCTAGATTGTACTTGCTAACCGCTTGTGTGTAGATCACATCTTCACTCTTAGAATTATTATAGAAAATTCAATTGAGTTTCAAAGTCCCTTGATAGTTAACTTTATTGACTTTCAAAAGGCATTCGACAGTATACATCGTCCAGCACTATGGGAGATTCTTAAAATCTATGGATTCCAGTTATAATATATATAAACATCATAAAAGCACTTTACCATGAAGCAACCTGTTGCGTAAGAACAGATACAGGAAATTCAGAATGGTTCAATGTCAACACAGGAGTCAAACAGGGCTGCTTATTATCACCAATGCTATTTGGAATAGCCATCGACTGGATCATGCGTAAAACCATTCATGATGAAAAATCGGGTATACAATGGCTCAAAAACAACACTTTAACTGACCTTGTTTTTGCAGATCACATCGCATTATTAAACTCTACTCATCAACAGACACAAGAGATATAACCAACAAACTATGCACACTCGCAGGGCAAATTGGCCTTCAGATGAACACGTCCAAATCAAATATCATGGAACTTAACATCTCAACAAATAAGATCTTAGTAAATAACCAAATACTGGAAAAAGCCTCCAGCTTTAATTACTTGGGCAGCCGAATGTTTATTGACGGAGACTCAATGAAAGAAATAAACACACGTATAGCAGTGGCAGCTAGCACATTTGCTAAATTAACTAATATCTGGAAATCAAAAGATCTAGGGACAAACACCAAACTAAAGCTATTTAACTCATGTATTGTATCAGTGTTAACGTATGGTGGTGAAATCTGGAAATCAACTCAAGCAACAGACAACAAACTAAACAGCTTCGAAAACAAATGTCTACGAAAACTGATGAACATAAAATGGAGCGACTTCGTCACAAATAGTGATCTAAGAGACAAAACACACCAAGAGTATGTTTCAAACATCATAAGAAAACGAAGATGGAAATATCTTGGTCACGTTTTATGACTAGATGTAAACATAATAAACCAGCAAGCCCGTATGTGGTCACCTGAGGGTAAAAGAAAAAGAGGAAGACCTAAAACAACCCTTACAAACACCATTCTTAAAGAAGGGGAATTAATAGGCTGTAAGACCATCCAGGAACTACAGCTGCAGGCAGCAAACCGCATCATATGGAGAAGCAAAACCTCTGCCCTATGTGTCGCTTGCGGCACGAAAGGAACAAACTAGATTACAGGATATCTGACATTATTTTACCATGAACACTAGATTACAGGATATCTGACATTATTTTACCATGAACACTAGATTACAGGATATCTGACATTATTTTACCATGAGCACTAGATTACAGGATATTTGACATTATTTTACCATGAGCACTAGATTACAGGATATCTGACATTATTTTACCATGAACACTAGATTACAGGATATCTGACATTATTTTACCATGAGCACTAGATTACAGGATATTTGACATTATTTTACCATGAGCACTAGATTACAGGATATCTGACATTATTTTACCATGAACACTAGATTACAGGATATTTGACATTATTTTACCATGAGCACTAGATTACAGGATATCTGACATTATTTTACCATGAACACTAGATTACAGGATATCTGACATTATTTTACCATGAACACTAGATTACAGGATATTTGACATTATTTTACCATGAGCACTAGATTACAGGATATCTGACATTATTTTACCATGAGCACTAGATTACAGGATATCTGACATTATTTTACCATGAACACTAGATTACAGGATATCTGACATTATTTTACCATGAGCACTAGATTACAGGATATCTGACATTATTTTACCATGAGCACTAGATTACAGGATATCTGACATTATTTTACCATGAGCACTAGATTACAGGATATTTGACATTATTTTACCATGAGCACTACATTACAGGATATTTGACATTATTTTACCATGAGCACTAGATTACAGGATATCTGACATTATTTTACCATGAGCACTAGATTACAGGATATCTGAGATTATTTTACCATTAGCACTAGATTACATGATATCTGACATTATTTTACCATTAGCACTAGATTACAGGATATCTGAGATTATTTTACCATGAGCACTAGATTACAGGATATCTGACATTATTTTACCATGAGCACTAGATTACAGGATAGCTGCCGTTCTTTTACTATGAGCACTAAATTACAGAATATCTGACATTATTTTCTTGTGGGTAAGTTGTCCAGAGATTCTTCAAACTTCAGATGCCAGTTTTAATTGTTGTTGTAGAATGCAATGTCCATAATTGGGCAATCTCACAAAGATCTCATCACTGTGGTGTCTTGTGTTCTCCTTCTTCCGCGTTCTTTCTCAAACATACAGAATATGGACTGGATATAGGTATACAAAAACGAAAAACCATCATAATCAACAAAGTCACAGAAGAACAGGTGCTAAACATAAAATACATAGAAATATACTGCAACAAACAGAATATTATCAATATCTTGGCCACATAATCACAAACGATGACAAATGTGAAACAGAAGTTACAAGGACGATAGGAATGGCTATATATACTTTCAGTGACATGAGGAAAAAATCTAAACAAATTACATACATCCTAAACATGAGAATTATAAAATGCTACATCTGTTCTATGTTAATGTATGGTTCAGAAACATGGACAATAAACAACAATTAGAAGACAGAATTGACGTCTAACAACACTGTTTGACTCACAACAATCCCGACATGATGCATTTAAAGCATTGATTGCTTCAACACAATCGAGACAAGATGCAGTTAAAGCACTCATTGCCTCACAACACACTATACATGATGCAGTTAACGCTCTGATTGCCTCACAGCAATCTAGGCATGATGCAGTTAAAGCACTAATTGCCTCACAACAATTTATACATGGTGCAGTTAAAGCAATGATTGCCTCACAGCAATCTAGGCATGATGCAGTTAAAGCACTCATTGCCTTACAAGATTTATACATGGTGCAGTTAAAGCAATGATTGCCTCACAGCAATCTACGTGTTGGTCTTGTTCGCGAACAGTGGATTGAGTCCTTGAGAAAGGCGAGGCTGAAATTGGTTATATTTATTTTCGTGCCGGGACATGTGTGTGTTCGAGGTAATCAAAGAGCAGATTGACTGGCGTCATGCGCTATTGTGGCACAGGGCGATGAGGCAATGGATCGCGCTGACGTTTTGAACTCCTTAAAAAATATAGCACGCGAGAGTGAGACTAATGTGGATGATGATTCCTTTTCAATGGCTAGGATTAAAGATCAGGGATTGAAATACGGTGTTGCTAGAAGTTAACATTTTGGAGGGCGCAGAAAAGTGATGGTCAACCAACATAGGACCGGTACTGTCAGCAGAAGTGTAATGGCGGATACACTCAAGGAGAGATCGGAGCAACTATGGACGTGTCCAGTTTGCAGTAATGATAATCCGACGACAAACTAACTAACTAATCTAGGCGTGATACAGTTAAAGCACAGATTGCCTCACAACAACCTAGGCATGTATTGTGAGTGGTCTTTATCACAGCTGAGCGTTTGTCTGTTTCCTGAAACCGAATAGTCACACTGTTACCTACCATGCACATCGTAAGAGGCGAATATGGTTTTGTGGGTGGAGATTGTCCTTTTCCATGGAGGGTCACAGCGACCTGGAAGTCATGCTGAAGTCGGTTGTTTCTGGCCTAAGGGCGAAGATAGCACAGCAAAGCTGCAAACCATAACATAACACATTCCATTATCTGGACTGCAATCTGCTAATCTGCAGGAATTTTAGAACGAGCGCATGTGTAGAACTATAACAGAGATCAGGGTAAATGGTACAACGTTCAATGAGCTCTCCTAGAAAAGGACAACATTGACAGTAAGAAATTCAGAAAAAAAGATTCGCTAAGAGGTAGATATACATGCGAACAGATCACATTGACGCTTTTCTACTTACCAACAGGCAGATATGACCGGCCATGATCTCCTTGACAGCTTGGCTAAAACAAGACGCTGTCTGAGCGGTGGTACTTTGTACAAATCTTGCGAAGTGAGCCGAGACTTCCCTTGAACACCATATCCGTGTGCCCACAGGTGTCGTGCATCTGCTGCTGGCGTTGGAGACGAAGAACTATCTCTTGTAAAACTTCTTTGAATCGGTCTTCCCCGTTGGCGGATAGAATTCCTCGCCTCAGGAGAAGACATCTGTTTTCTATGTTCCATACGTAGTGATCTAGGAACTTGTGCCATCTTTATAATATTGTTAACCGTTAAACTCTAAATATGATATGTTACTCAATAATAGAGGTCACTTCTCAACTATCTATCTTTATAAAACTCACTGTGTTAAACGTTATTTCACATAGCCGAACAGCAAGTAGCAGCTTTTCATCACACTTTTGTGTGTGTGCATGTTCGTAACATTCATCAAAGTGTTAGGCATTTCTTTGTTTGTGTGGTGAAATCTTAGCATATACATGAATGAAAACATATTCTATTCAGGACGTAGCCACTAGTCCATACTTGTGTGATGTTTCAATATTTTAGGCAATGTAAATACTTTCAGCAGTTTTTCCACGAAAACAATAACAGACATAAGTTAAAGCAATTCAATTTCAATCAATTGTTCCTGTTGGTGCTGCATTGATTTGGCCAATGTATTTTTAGGAATCAGTGGGCGTGTAAAACAGAATTTGCTGTAGTTGAAATGATTTATATTATTTTCTTGTTGTTACAATTAAAAATCGTCCAATTTTAAACAGAAACGTCTACTGATGTCAATAATCCTAGTTGAGCCAGATTTTAAATAGTTGAATTAATATCCACATAGTTAAACGTCGCATCATATTGTATATAAGACAGATGTAAGTACCCTGAACAATACGATAGGAGGCATACGCCTAAACAATCTATATAAAATTGGCATCAAGCTATACGTAAGAAGGCATTATCTTATATACATTATATCACAGGATGCATCAGCATATATAATCTATATGAAATGAGGAACCAACCTATTTAATCTATACGAAATAAAGAATCAACCTATATAATCTATATTAAAGAAATAATCAATCTATACAATCTATATAAAAGGAAGCAACAACCTATATAATCTATACGAAAAAATCAACCTATATAATCTATATCAGAAGTCGGGAACCTTTTTGTCTGAGAGAGCCATGGACACCACATATTGTGTAAAGTAATTCTGTGACAGCCATACATTATGTTTAAAACTAATAATTCAAGTAAATGTGTGCATTTTGTGTAATTTCAACACTAAAAGTACAATAATTATGTCTCTGAATCCTTTTTAATAACATTGTTATGCTGTTGCTAATCAATAATTAATATTTCTTACCATTAATGCGACTTCTGATGCTGAGCTGCAGTACTTTAGAGCTCATTTGTAGAATGAAATATTGATATGCAATTAATATGTAGATCAAAGAAGTCTAAAGAAACATTTTATTTTATAATCTAACATTTGTCTGCCAGCCAGATGCAGCCATCAATAGAGCCACATCTGGCTCGCAAGTCATGGGTTCCCAACCCCTGATCTATATGAAAGAAAGTATCAGACTATATAATCTATATGAAAGAAAGAATCAACCTATATAATCTATACTAAAGAGGACTATGGCACGCCATAATTTTGAGAAACACTTCTCTAACGTCAAGTGCAGACAGAACGTCCTTATTGACAAAAACTGTTCTGTTAATAAATATTAAAGGTCAACAAAGTTTACTTCGATTCAGTTGTGAAATCAGAATGATAACTAACAGCAGAACAATTGACCTGATCTATATGGCAATAAAGATTCATGAATATGTATGAGATACTTAAATGCGTACTACGTGACTCCTTCCAGGCTTTGCCACATAAAATTATTTTAACGACACGTCTAAACAGCGGGTATTATTCCCCAGGAAGCAGTAAATACAATCAAACGTTTATGATTCCCTGACTTGTAACATGCCAGTAAGACATTATTGACTAATATATATTGGTATTGTGACATTTGTTGGAACAGATCTGAATGTCGAGTTACTGTTAAATGCTTCTTCGAATTTACCATACCTTTCATGGGTCATTTTCATGTGTTCTGTGTCGCTAACCAGTGAAGAGAGAACGTGTAACGTCGGATTAAAAAAATGCAGTGATTTGAGATGTGGTAACAAACATACCTGTTTAACGATTACCGCTGTAGTGGTTATGTAATTACTTGCAATACGCAGGCCTGCGCCGTACTATGATGCAGAGAGGTGACCGCATCAGGCGGCACCAATAAAAATATATTTTCGAGGTCGGCATTTCGAAAATTTGGACCATACTGAGAACATCTTCTGCAAGCCCATACCAATATGTAACTAACATGTAGTTATGTAACTATCCACAATAGGTTGTCAGATGTGACAACCTATGACCTGTTCTCTGCGATGTTGCTCAAGACTACCATCCGAATGATGTGTATTGCTTTCTTTCTTAGCCCCTGAAAGTTCTAATTGAACAAGCAGTTATTGTCGCTGACAGTAACTAACAATTTATTCCTTTTACGATCGCAATTATTTCTTTTTAAAACTATTATTAACATGGTATATATTGCTGGCAACAGCTAAAAATGTTTTTTTATTTTTTTATTTACATCAAATGACGATGCACTTGAAGTCGAGGCTTTTGTCACCCCAAATGTTGATGGCGAGAATTGTCTCAAAAGTCTATTTCGTTCTGAACATTATTGTTAATAAGTAACATCAACGATTCGATACATTCATTTCTCCTTATCACTGTTTATCACGGTATTTACAGTTTGCCTGAGATAGCTTACGTTTTCATATTTTCTGAGCTTTGGGGCAAGTGAATAATATAGTCATTTTAAATCAACTTGGTGAGCAAGTAAAAATGACCGGAGGGTGTTATTAAGTCCATATTGCCCAATTCTGATCTGTATATATTGCCAACCCTCAAGCAAACCCAGACTTCAAATACCAAAATCGACCATACTAAAAGAGACCGCACATAACAACGGCAACCATAATAATGAAACTGTATATACCACGAACAACCCCACAATACACGGCTCTATATATCATATTCAATGGTCTGACCATATTCAATGCTCTCACGTATAATATGATTTATAACCATGCTCTAACAAACCATATGATGTCATATATAATTATGCTCTAACAGATTATATAGTGTCATCTATAACCATGTTATAATCTATCCCATAATGCCATCTATAACCATGTTATAATATATCACAAAATGTCATCTATAACCATGTTATAATCTATCACATAATGCCATCTATAACCATGTTTCAATCTATCACATAATGTCATATATAACCATGTTCTAATCTATCACATAATGCCATCTATAACCATATTCTAATCTATCACATAATGCCATCTAAAACCATGTTTAAACCTATCACATAATGCCATCTATAACCATGTTCTAATCTATCACATAATGCCATCTATAACCATATTCTAATCTATCACATAATGCCATCTAAAACCATGTTCCAATCTATCACACAATGCCATATATAACCATCTTTCAATCTATCACATAATACCATCTATAATCATGTTCTAATCTATCACATAATACCATCTATAATCATGTTCTAATCTATTACATAATGCCTTCTATAACCATGCCCTAGCCTATTACATAATGTCATTTATAACAATTATCTAACTTATCGATCACATAATGTCATCTAAAGCCATGCTCTAGCATCATATATTATATAATGCACTTTGAAATTACGTTTATAAGATTTCATTGCTAATGTTAACTCTTGATCTAAACGTCGACTCATTAGTGTTTTATAACCCGATTTATGTGTGGCCATGTCAACTATATACATAAATTATTATATTGTATAGATATCGTAAGTCTACGTTAGCATGTGTTACTTTTTCTTCACTCTAAGCGATTTCAAATACATTTATTAACAAATCTCAAGTCTTTTATATTAATATAAATAACCAACGTGTCAGAGGATGTCCGACAAAATGGAAAGTGCCTCGGTAACCAAAAGAATAAGTAATAAATACTAAATAAGTACGAAGATTACTATTTAATCCTAAACTATCAATATTAAACATAAATACTAGCAATAAACAAAAGATCAAGGACTTTTTATTCCACGTTCCGGTTCAACTGGGACCTTTCTCAAGAAACACACAACCATTGAACAAGAAGCTTTGAATTGCAAATTACCATTTGGAGATGTCCTTCTTACAACAGGACACTCCAAGTAATGAGAGACACGTTAACATTTTTCAACAATTATTTTAGCATGTGTCTCATTACGTGGAGCGTCCTGCTGTAAAAGTACATCTTCCAATAGTCACTTGCGGTTCAATGTTTCTTGTTCGGTATTTGTGTGTTTCTTGAGAAAGGTCCCAGTTGGGCCGAAACGTGGGAAAAAAGCACTTATTCTTTCGTTATTTCTAGTTCTTAATTTTTACCATTGATAATTAGGATTTAATCGTAATCTGTGCATTATTTGTAGTATTTATCACATTTATATTAAGTATTTTACTTGATCTGAACTATATATATTTCACTGAATATCCATGTACTGGTTGGTGTGTCATAGTTAAATATCACGTTTAAACAACCATATCTAAAATCATAATTAAATATCAAATTTAAGCTAATGTATCAATTATACTACAATACTAAAAATATCAAATTGAAGCTAATTTATCAATTATTATGTTTAAACTACAAATGAAATCTACAGTATCAATTATTATTTTATTAATATCAAACTTATACTGCTGTATTAATTATCATATTTTAATATCAAATTCTCGCTAATGAATAAACTATTGGTACTGTGGTGTAAGATCAAAATAAATGATACAGTATTGAAACAAGTCCAACAATTCATGTATTTAGGTACATCGTTACATCAAGTTGTAGAAGTTCAACAGAAATCAGAGGAAGAATAGGGCAGGCAAAAACAACATTAAGAAAAATGAAAAATATATTGTATAATATGTCCTTGTCATTAGAGGTGAGGAATAGAGTTCTGCAGTGCTATATAACTCTTATACTAACATGTGGATGTGAGTCTTGGACAATAAACAAACAGGAATGCGAGAAATTATAAGCACAAAGAGATGTACAGAAGACTGTTGAGAATAACATGGACTGTCAGGAAAACTAATGTGGACGTGTTGGAAGAGTCAAATGTGAGACGAATCTTAATTAATAATATAAGAAACAGACAATATTTATGTTTTAGCCATGTTATGAGTCAAGGCGGTTTGAAGAATCTAGTCACAACAAGCAAGAGTAAAGGCGGCAACAGACGGAGGGCGACGACGTGATAACATATTATATATTTTTATATTCTGGCACTGCAGGGAAACAACAACGATCGTGAAACATAATACTGAAGATAGAGAGCTGTGGAGAGCCATGATCGCCTACGACAGCCGGCATATACCTGATGATGACTATGTGCTCTGATTACCGCAACATAAAATCTTCGACTATACTTAGAATATGTACGATAGTAATCACGACGTGAGGGAGATCTGCGGTCAGAGCACGTAGTACTACATTATCATTTATGTATATATCAAATTGAAGATTCTTATCAATTTTTGTATCTTAAGCCGCAGTATCATTTATATTTCAAAATCATAATTTATGATAGTGTATCATTTATCGTATTTAAATATTATAATTTACGATAGTGTATCATTTATCGTATTTAAATATTATAATTTATGATAGTGTATCATTTATCGTATTTAAATATTATAATTTATGATAGTGTATCATTTATCGTATTTCTATTTTTCTCTCTGCTTTTATTGTGAGTAGCAGGATTAAATGATCGATATTCCGGCTATGATATGTTTGATCGCTTGATTATGTAATAATATTGTGACATCTCATCATGTTGGTAATTCCTTCTTCTTGGTATTTCTCTCGATCTTGCTGTTTCCATTCTCATGTTCTCATATACTCTTGCAGCTGACCAATAAGGATTCATTCTCATGAAGTGTCCGAAACATTTAAGTCTCATTTTTTCATATATTTGACCCGTAGTCGTTATTGAAACATTTCTTGTAATCTCTTCATTCCTAACAAATTTGAATATGTCAGATAATGTACCATACCATACACATATGACTCTACTACCGTGTATACCTTTACAACCGAAAGTTAACATATCTCATTACTCACTCTGAGATACACATCGGGATTAACTTCACATTCAGCTCCCATACAAACACAACGTCTCCCACTACACTCTCAAATTTAAAAATGAGAAACTCTGAAACAACCGCTGATATGAAATAACAAGTGAAATGAGAGAAATTTTGAGAGAGAGAAAGAGCGTGGCTAGACTATCGAGCAGGTATTTCTCACTTCAGACCAGAACTTTGTAAATATTGCTAGAGTATAAAAAGCACTTGACCTTTACATCGGTCACACAAAATGATATATTATTCAGGTATCATAACCAGCCTTGGTTACTCAACCAGGTATCCTAACCATCCATGATTACTCAACCAGGTATCCTAACCAGCCATGATTACTCAACCAGGTATCATAACCAGCCATGATTACTCAACCAGGTATCATAACCAGCCGTTATTATTTAACCATGTATCATAATCTATCGTGATTACTCAGCCAGGCACCATAACCAGCCTTGATTACTCAACCAAGCACTATAACCAGCCTTAATTACTCAACCAGGAACCATCAATCAATCAATAAACCCATAACCCTTCAGGGTCGTAGGGGTACCACATTGGATGCTTCAGCACACAGAGTCCTCCAGCGAATTATATCGTCAGCGATGCGGATGAGTGTGGAAATATCTAGCCCTGTCCATTCCTTGATGCTGTCTGTCTATGTCTTTATTTGTCCTCCTCTGCTTCTTCCACCCTCGACAGTTCCCTGCAGTATTGTTTTTGACAAGGAATCGTGCCTGCATACATGTCCAAACCATGCTAGTTTTCGTCGTTTCACTATTGAAAGCAATGGCTCCTGGACACCTGCACACATCTCTACTTTATTTCTTACGTACACATTGGTCTTATGTTCCCTATAGGAAATTCGTAGAATTCTTCTGTAGCATTTATACTCGAAAGCCTGTAATCTTCTCTCCATGTCCGCAGTGAGTGTCCAACTCTCACAACCATACAACACAACAGAAAGCACCAGCGACCTATACAGTTTGATTTTCACTCCAACACTGATGTTGCTTTTCCAAATCACAGTTAGCCTTGACAATGACGCTAAAGCCATCTCCAGCCTTATTTTTAGTTCTGCTTTGCATTTACCATCGCTGCATATACTGGATCCGAGGTATTTGAAGGTATTCACCTCTTCAAGCTTGTGTCCATTCATCATGATATTAGTCTGGTTTTCTGTGTCTCTGCTGTTTACCAAAATTTTGCTCTTATCTGAATTGATTTCCATTCCGTACTTGCTGGTAACTTTTTCTAACTTTGATGTTAATTCTTGCAATGATTGTTCTGACCCAGCTATAAGATCAATATCATCAGCGAAACGCAAGTTGCAAATAGGGCGACCTCCGATCGATATAGACGTGTTGTAGTCATGCAATGTTTCTTGTATGATGTGCTCTAAGTATATGTTAAAAAGTACTGGGGACATTACGCATCCCTGTCGAACTCCCACAGTTGTTTTGAAGAACTCTCCAATTATATTGTGTGACAAGACATCACTATTTGCATTTTCGTACAGAGCTTCAATAATGTCTATAATTGTGGTGTCAAAATTAAATTTCCTTAGTATGTGCCACAGACCATCATGCCAAACACGATCAAAGGCCTTTGTAAAGTCAATGAAGTTGTGGTATAAATCACGTTGGTGTTGAATATGTTTTTCGATTAGTGTTCGGATGTTAAATATTTGTTCAACGGTGCTTCTGTTTGCTCTGAAGCCAGCTTGTTCTTCTGCAATTATTTCTTCCGACTTGTGTTTTATTCTGTTAAGTAGTATTTTGAGCATCACTTTACTGGGGTGTGTTATAAGGCTAATTGTTCTGTAATTTGTACACACTTTCAAATTTCCTTTCTTGGGAATTGGTATTATTAGTGATTGTGTCCATTCAGTGGGCCATTGTTTTGTGTTCCATATATTTTGGCATATTTTGGTCATAATATTTACCACATTAATGCCCCCGTATTTCAACAATTCTGCTGGAATGTTGTCTATACCAGGTGACTTCCCTCCTTTCAATGTTCGTATGGCCTCTTTTATTTCATCTACTAGAATTTCTGCATTTCCTATTTCTCTGTTGTTTAGTTCAGAATTCTGTAATATCGTGTAGTCAGGATTACACTTGCAGTTATACAGCTCCTTGCAATACTCTGTCCATCTTTTCACTATATCTGTTGTTTCATTGAGTATCTTTCCGTGTTTGTCTTGTATTGTAGATATCGTTGGTCTATTTGGCTGTGTTATCTTTCTTAGAGTGTCGTATGCTACCTTACTGTTTCCGCGCTTAATACCTTCATTGATGGTTTCGCATTTTTCCTCTAGCCACACTTCTTGTGCTTGTTTCATTTTCCTTCTGATGTTTTTGTTTATTTTGCTATATTGCCCTGACATTTCAGGGGCCTCTTTCTTAATCTTTTTCATTTCTCTCCGTTCGTCACACAATTTTAGGATGTCATCTGTTACCCAAGGTTTGTGTGTTATTCTTCTTGTCCCTAGTATTTCTGTTGCTGATTCTAATAAAGTTCCTTTCATGGTTTCTGTGAGAGAGTTAACATCTTCATTTACAAGGTTTAAAGCTGCAAATTTTCCTCCCACTGTTGCCTCAAATATCTCTGCTATTTCTGGATCTTTCAATTTTTCTAAATTAAATCTTAATCGTGTGCATTTGTTTTGCGTATGATTCTTTTTCAGCTTAATTTTGATCGTCAATAGAACCATATCATGGTCACTACCGATGTCTGCTCCTGGAAAAGTGCTTGTTTGTGCTTTGTTTATGCTGGACTTGAATTTTCTCGGTGTAAGAATGAAATCAATTTGATTATGTATGTCTGCTTTTGGAGCATGCCACGTTGTTCTTCTGGAAAGCTTGTGTGGGAATAATGTATTTGCAAGAGTAAATTTAAATTTATTGGCAAAATCCAATAGTCTTAGTCCTCGTTCATTCGTTTCTCCTGTTCCAAATTTCCCTACTGTACCGGCCCATTGATCATAAGCATCAGGTCCTACTTTTGCGTTCCAATCGCCTAGTACTATTAATAGATCTTTTTTGGGGATCTCTTTTATTGTGTCTTCTAGTGTTTCGTAAAATGCGTCTATTTCCTCTTCGTCATAATCGGCAGTTGGGGCATAAACTTGAATTGTGATATTTTTCGTGATATATCAGGAACCATAACCATCCTTGATTACTCAACCAATACACCGGCTTGTTATGATGTCATGTATGGTCGAACATTTCCCCAAAACTTCACTTAACGGGGCACATATGGTCATATATACAATATAATACAATGTGAACTTATTGTTTCTTGGACGAGTGACATTTAAATAACAATAATACGCATCTAACAAACTGTCTTCGTTTGGTGATAAGATTGCAGAGTTCTGATAGCTGCAGAAATAGCAAAATGTGGAGCTTCAGAATATGAACAGGAACAATAAAAATGCATAGTAATACAGTGAAGAAAAAAAATCTACTTAATACCGTAGCTGCCTTCAACAGAGCATATGAATCTACTTACTGATATTATTATTATTATTATTATTATTATTATTATTATTATTATTATTAAAACACATAATATGATCGAAGAGGTGTCATTTGGAAACATCAGCCAACGCAAACGCGATGGATGTTGTAAATGTAAAATTAATGCAAAGCATTTATTAATGCCGTAGGCGTGTAAGATGTTAGCGATCTCACATTTCAATGGTCCTGCTATATGGGGGCGGTAACCATCTCCTCTGCCTCGCAGTCTTTACTTTCCGGATTAACCCAGTACCCAATTAAGACTGAGTCTACCCGGGAGCCGCTTTCGTCTGAAAATATTTCCGCCTCAACTGGGGAATGAACCCAGGACCACTCAAATGTAAAGCCAGTGCGAAAGACGCATCCACTTTGTGCCAACAATCATCCAATACTAACATTTGTGAGAAGAAATGACATTCATGGCACCCTCACCGTCTCAGAGTTTTGTTTTTTTTTTTTTTTTTTTTAGTTATCAAAGACAAATCAGGAAACACTTTTACAGAGCAGTGTGACATTCTTGAAAAGTAGCAAATATACTGTAGAGAAATGTACTCAGAGCCACCCCAAAATGACCAAGGGAACCAAATAAACACATTTTGAAATACACAAAAACCAGAGCTCACAACAGAAGACGTTAGATCAACAGATCAAGTTTAAAGAGAGGAAAAGCAGCAGGTTGTGACGATATAACAGCTGAAATGATTCAATCCTGGGGCGAAAGCAGCGTTAATATATTTGATCAGCTATGCAATAAGATATGGAGAACAGAAACTTGGCCACGGGACTGGAAATGTTCAGTATACATACCAAAACTCCCAAAAGCGGTGATATGCAAAAATGTTCAAATTATAGAACAAATTCCTTGATCAGCCATAATTTACTACTGCTCATTATAATGAAAAGAATACATAAGAAAATGGACGATGAGATACATTAATCGCATGCAGGTTTCAGAACTGGTAGAGGCACGAGAGATCATATATTTAACATGAGGATGATCATAGAGAAATGTAGAGAGTATAACATAGAATTACATGCATGCTTCATAGACTACACCAAAGCATTCGACGGTGTCAATGACCATCAATTATGGGAAATAATGAACGATATGGGTTTCCCAAAACAAATTGCACGACTAATAGCAGAGCTGTATAAAGACCAAGAAGCAGTTGTAAAAGTGGCGGTGCAAGCTCGGAGTTTTTCAATGTACAGAAAGGAGTACGACAAGGCTGTACCTTGTCTTCAGACTTGTTCAACACCTTTGCGGAAAATATACTGAGAAACGTGAGACAAAAAACAATGAAGACTCATTTCAGACCCGTGAATATAGGAGGGCTGCAGATACCAGACATTAGATATGCAAACGACACAGTGATATTAACAACAAACAAACACGACCTACTGAACATAATTAAGTCAACCCAAAAGTTTAGCGAACAGCAAAACTTGTTCTTAAATATGAATAAGACAAAATAATGTCAGCTGACAAAACTAAATCCAGACCCAAAAATAATATTGAAAACTGCAGATTTGAAAAAGTAATACATTTTGATTATTTGGTAACTAATATAAACAATACGGGGAACTACGCAGTTGAAATTAAGAGAAGACCAGCAATGACTCTGTCAAAATTAAAACAGCTAAAGAAACTATGACAGAGTGTTAACATAATAATCAATTTGTGTTTACTACCAACATGTGTATTTCCTGTGGCGACATATGGATGTGAAGCATGAACACTAAATAAAACAGTGGCCGAGAGAATAACATCATTTGAATTAAAGTGCTATAAAAGAGTTTTGAGAATACCATGAACGCTAAGGAAAACAGACCAGGAGGTGTTAAGGACAGGTTAAACCCCCAATATTCATATTTTTCTTTAAAATTTGACAATTTTGGTTTCTTGTTCCATTTGAAAATTTAATCATTTCTGCAGACAATTACATATGTCTAGTTGTCATCCATCTGGAAGTATTTTAAATTAATTTTTAATGTTTCCATGGTTACTGGTCAGCTATCAGCTGTTTACCTCATTAAATATGCATACATTTTAAATCATCATAACTTCTGAATGACTGAACATAATTGAATATTTTTTTCAAAAATTCGTATTTATTTAATTATTAACAAGTTCTTAAATGTTTTTGAATTTGCATGAAACAAAAAATTTCATTGGTTGAGCTTGAATTAGGGACCCAATCATTGAAATGCTTCATTCCAACTCAGCCATATTCTATCCAAACTTGGCACACAGTTAGGAAACTATTATGCACACAATCTGAAGCATTGGCATAGCAACAGATGGAATACTTTATGTATTTATGTCATTTATATTTTTCCACATAAGATAGTATAACATTTGAACCATATCTCTGATCAAAAATGTAATGGTTGAACTGAAAGGTACCATTATCTTTTATGTGAATATCAAATTTCATTAACCTATAAATGTTAGTTTTTGAGATAGGAACTTAATGACAGACACATATATTTTACATTTTTGAGGCATAAAACTTCACATTTTCAGCGAAATTTCACAAATTATGCTCATTTTACTCTAAAAAGTTGATTTTCCTGAATCTTTAACCCATTATGTATCAACTAGAAGCACTTCTTCTAGCATATTCAATCAATTTCTATTAGGGGGGTTTAACCTGACCTTAAGAGCAAGTACGGTCCAGGAAGGCTGACTTCTGAACTCCACATTAAAAAAAAAGGTAATTTTTTTCGGTCACATTAAGAGACACGACGGCATGGAGAGAGTATTACTGGAGAGGATGATAGAAGGCAACAGGGGTAAAGACCGCCCACGACGCCGTCGGAAAAAAGACGTTCATGAATGCCTGCAAATGTCACTAAAAGAGGTGAAACAACTTGCTCAAGACCGCGGAGAATTCAAGAGATCCATAGGAAGACTGCGTCCTGGAAAGAATGTGTCACCTGATGATGATGAACTCACAAGTATCACCGTTGTCTGATATGCATGGATATAACTCACACGACCAATCTGAACTACAAGGAGTTTTCCACATTATATGTCAGGAATCACAGACCCACTTGTACCATCGTGTGATGTTATTTTTCGTCTTAGACGTGCAGCCCTTGAACTAACTGATATTTCTGTCTGAATTGTCTTTATACCATTTCTGATTTTTCACACAATAATGTCCGTGACAATCTGTTCCGATGTTTCCGTATCACTGTTTGTATTATTGTGTTACGACTGACATTAAAAGTTGACTTCCCGGAACTGAACATTATAACCTGAAAGATGATTGATAAAGTTTCATGGCTTTCCTAGGTCTGATCTGTAGTTTTATCTACTACCTAATGCATGACCGTATACAATATAAAACATATTGGAGAATGGGAAATCAAGCCTTCTTAGTGACTAATGAATTCAAGAAGGAAACAAGAGGATAAATTACAAATTCTTGAGAGCAACGGGTATTGAACCAGTCGGTTCTGACGGCACCAAATCGCCTTGCAACTAGAGTAAACTGGTTTGTCCGTGCTTGGCTTCTCCAAGCATCTCCAAGAAAAGATGTGATTTCGTAAAAACATTCAAACTATGTACTCAAGTCATTTAGAAGTTATGTAACGAATTCGGATGTTATATGTTTGTGTTACTGAGAATACTTCTAGACTTGTACGTGATGTTCGTAGTTGTTGTAATAATCCTTGTCTCGATTGGTCCGTTCTAAGTACTTGAGTACACAGTTTGAAAGTCTTGACAAAATCGCATCTTTTCTTGGAGATACGGTTAGAAAAACCTATTTACACTAGTTGTAAGGAGATTTGGTGCCGTCAGAACAGACTGGTTCAATTCCCGTTGGTCTCAAGAATTTTGAATGACTAATGTTAATTTTCCCGTGATTATTATTTGTCACTATGATTATACTTTGTGTTACAGCCAATTAAAATCTTTTAAAATAGTCAAATGAGCCAGTTGAGAGAGCTGGATTCCCCATTTTCAATGGGCCTTACTGTATAGACCAGGTGTACTCATCTATTTTGCTTTCGTGAGACTGGTGTACATTTGTGTAACAATAGTACGCACTTACGTAAAACACAAGATCGATCAACGTTACATTGACTCACAGACTGTCAGACAAATGGGTATTATTGTTACATTGAACTCACAGACTGTCAGACAAATGGGTATTATTGTTACATTGAACTCACAGACTGTCAGACAAATGGGAATTATGGTAAAGATGATCGATCTTGTGATTGACGTAGGTACAGTGCTCTCGCAAGGACATGTGCTTGCTCCATGCGAATAAGACAGTACTTTCTAGCACCAAATATCACATATGAGCGGTCCTTGCAGTCTGAACAAGTTGAAAACCCCTGCTGACGGTCTATACCTAAGGGAACAGTCACTGTCTCCGTCGAAAATATACAAACAGTATCATGTTTGTTGCGCGTGACTGCGAGTGATTTCTGCCAGGTCTTTTCCACTAACATCCATTACACATGTACACACGACTGACAGTCGTACCCATTACACATGTACACACGACTGACAGTCGTGCCCATTACACATGTACACACGACTGACAGTCGTGCCCATTACACATGTACACACGACTGACAGTCGCACCCATTACACATATACACACTACTGACAGTCGCACCCATTACACATGTACACACGGCTGACATTCGCAACTATTACACATGTACACACGACTGACAGTCGAAATTATTACACATGTGCACATGACTGACAATCGCACCCATTACACATGTACACACGACTGACAGTCGAAATTATTACACATGTACACATGACTGACAATCGCACCCATTACACATGTACACACGACTGACAGTCGAAATTATTACACATGTACACATGACTGACAATCGCACCCATTACACATGTGCACAAGACTGATAGTCGCAGTTATTACACATGTACACACGACTGACAATCGCACCCATTACACATGTACACACGACTGACAGTACTATTACACATGTACACACGACTGACAGTCACAGAATATTATTGCGTTAGGGACGTATGTGTGAAGAAAGATGGTTGAAATATTGACAAAAATTAAAGAACATGAAAAACATGGAGAACAAAATTTACATGACAGGAACAATAAAAGGAAGGAGGGGAAAATTATGTAGTATTGAGTACAGAGATGTAGAGAATAAGAATAATGAGAGTGATGATTTAATAGGAGTGAGAGACAAATAAGTGCTAGGGGAGTGATTGCAGTGGATTCAGAGAAAAATTAAAGGACACAGAGTGGATAAAAGACAGGTGATTTATGTTCTTTTGCAGGGTGAGGAACATTGTGATGATGATAGGAAGGAGAATAAGGAACACTGCCATAATAATGAGAAGGTGGATGGAGAGGAATATTATGACAATGATGATGATGATAATGAAATGATGATAGTGGAGTGGATTATGATAGTGACATTGATGATGATAGTGAAATTGATGATGTTAGTAAAATTGATGATGATATTAATAGTGATGATGATAGTGAAGTTGGTGGCGATAGTGAAGTAAATGATAATAGTAAAGTTAATGATAATTACGTTGAAGATGATAGTGAAGTTGATGGTGTTAATGACATTGATGATGATGTTCAATTAGAAAATACAGATGGGTAATAGTATTCCACAACAATAGGTATTCGGTATTGAGACAGGTAAGATGACTGTGGTGGAGACAGGTAAGATGGCTGTGGTAGAGACAGGTAAGATGGTTGTGGTGCAGGCAGGTAAGATGGTTGTGGGTACTTACTATTACAAAACAATACGTATTGAGTATGGAGACAGGTAAGATGATTGTGGTTGAGACAGGTACGAAGATTGAGGTGGAGACAGGTAAGATGGTTGTGGTTGAGACAGGTACGATGATTGAGGTGGAGACAGGTAAGATGGGTGTGGTGGAGACAGGTAAGATGCATGTGATTGAGACAGGTAAGATGGTTGTGGTTGAGACAGGTACGATAATTGAGATGGAGACAGGTAAGATGGTAGTGATGGAGACAGGTAAGAAGGTAGTGATAGAGAAAGGTATGATGGTTGTGATGGAGATAGGTAAGATGGTTGTGGTGGAGACAGGTAAGATGGTTGTGGTGGAGACAGGTAAGATGGTTGTGGTGGAGACAGGTAAGATGGTTGTGGTGGAGACAGGTAAGATGGTTGTGGTGGAGACAGGTAAGATGGTTGTGATTTATTTCATCGATCTTGTGCGATAATTTTTTAATTTTTTTTTGGGGAGGGGGGGGGGGGGTTGTGTCTGAGGAATGTGTTGTGGTGTGTGTGATGACAGAAAGAGACAATGTTGAGATGTGTGTGATGGCAGAAAGAGACAATGTTGAGATGTGTGATGGCAGAAAGAGACAATGTTGAGATGTGTGTGATGGCAGAAAGAGACAATGTTGAGATGTGTGATGGCAGAAAGAGACAATGTTGAGATGTGTGTGATGGCAGAAAGAGACAATGTTGAGATGTGTGATGGCAGAAAGAGACAATGTTGAGATGTGTGTGATGACAGAAAGAGACAATGTTGAGATGTGTGTGATGACAGAAAGAGACAATGTTGAGATGTGTGTGATGACAGAAAGAGACAATGTTGAGATGTGTGATGACAGAAAGAGACAATGTTGAGATGTGTGTGATGACAGAAAGAGACAATGTTGAGATGTGTGTGATGGCAGAAAGAGACAATGTTGAGATGTGTGATGGCAGAAAGAGACAATGTTGAGATGTGTGTGATGACAGAAAGAGACAATGTTGAGATGTGTGTGATGACAGAAAGAGACAATGTTGAGATGTGTGTGATGGCAGAAAGAGACAATGTTGAGATGTGTGATGGCAGAAAGAGACAATGTTGAGATGTGTGTGATGGCAGAAAGAGACAATGTTGAGATGTTTGATGAGAGAAAGAGACAATGTTGAGATGTGTGTGATGGCAGAAAGAGACAATGTTGAGATGTGTGTGATGGCAGAAAGAGACAATGTTGAGATGTGTGTGATGACAGAAAGAGACAATGTTGAGATGTGTGTGATGACAGAAAGAGACAATGTTGAAATGTGTGTGATGACAGAAAGAGACAATGTTGAGATGTGTGTGATGACAGAAAGAGACAATGTTGAGATGTGTGTGATGACAGAAAGAGACAATGTTGAGATGTGTGTGATGGCAGAAAGAGACAATGTTGAGATGTGTGTGATGGCAGAAAGAGACAATGTTGAGATGTGTGTGATGACAGAAAGAGACAATGTTGAGATGTGTGTGATGACAGAAAGAGACAATGTTGAGATGTGTGTGATGACAGAAAGAGACAATGTTGAGATGTGTGTGATGACAGAAAGAGACAATGTTGAGATGTGTGTGATGACAGAAAGAGACAATGTTGAGATGTGTGTGATGACAGAAAGAGACAATGTTGAGATGTGTGTGATGGCAGAAAGAGACAATGTTGAGATGTTTGATGAGAGAAAGAGACAATGTTGAGATGTGTGTGATGGCAGAAAGAGACAATGTTGAGATGTGTGTGATGGCAGAAAGAGACAATGTTGAGATGTGTGTGATGACAGAAAGAGACAATGTTGAGATGTGTGTGATGGCAGAAAGAGACAATGTTGAGATGTGTGTGATGGCAGAAAGAGACAATGTTGAGATGTGTGTGATGGCAGAAAGAGACAATGTTGAGATGTGTGTGATGACAGAAAGAGACAATGTTGAGATGTGTGTGATGACAGAAAGAGACAATGTTGAGATGTGTGTGATGACAGAAAGAGACAATGTTGAGATGTGTGTGATGACAGAAAGAGACAATGTTGAGATGTGTGTGATGACAGAAAGAGACAATGTTGAGATGTTTGATGAGAGAAAGAGACAATGTTGAGATGTGTGTGATGACAGAAAGAGACAATGTTGAGATGTGTGTGATGACAGAAAGAGACAATGTTGAGATGTGTGTGATGACAGAAAGAGACAATGTTGAGATGTGTGTGATGACAGAAAGAGACAATGTTGAGATGTGTGTGATGACAGAAAGAGACAATGTTGAGATGTTTGATGAGAGAAAGAGACAATGTTGAGATGTGTGTGATGACAGAAAGAGACAATGTTGAGATGTGTGTGATGACAGAAAGAGACAATGTTGAGATGTGTGTGATGACAGAAAGAGACAATGTTGAGATGTGTGTGATGACAGAAAGAGACAATGTTGAGATGTTTGATGAGAGAAAGAGACAATGTTGAGATGTGTGTGATGACAGAAAGAGACGATGTTGAGATGTGTGTGATGACAGAAAGAGACAATGTTGAGATGTTTGATGAGAGAAAGAGACAATGTTGAGATGTGTGTGATGACAGAAAGAGACAATGTTGAGATGTGTGTGATGACAGAAAGAGACAATGTTGAGATGTGTGTGATGACAGAAAGAGACAATGTTGAGATGTTTGATGAGAGAAAGAGACAATGTTGAGATGTGTGTGATGACAGAAAGAGACAATGTTGAGATGTGTGTGATGACAGAAAGAGACAATGTTGAGATGTGTGTGATGACAGAAAGAGACAATGTTGAGATGTGTGTGATGACAGAAAGAGACAATGTTGAGATGTTTGATGAGAGAAAGAGACAATGTTGAGATGTGTGTGATGACAGAAAGAGACAATGTTGAGATGTGTGTGATGACAGAAAGAGACAATGTTGAGATGTGTGTGATGACAGAAAGAGACAATGTTGAGATGTGTGTGATGACAGAAAGAGACAATGTTGAGATGTGTGTGATGGCAGAAAGAGACAATGTTGAGATGTATTGCGGGTTTATTAACCGATATTATGTCATGATTTCTAATTCTCAATGTATTATTTTGACTTACTAAGTGTAGCCAGCTTGAACCTCAGTCCCCCTCCTAACTATTCTTCTACTATAATATACCTGCTTGTAGTGGCATGTTTATATAACTTACAAGTAATTGATATGACAATTAATGTTCGAGGGAGGGGCATAACTATCTATTACAAATCGTGGAATCTCATTGTGGAATAACTATTTTTACGCATGCTCAGTCATACTGGTTAATCAACTGAATGTGGGAGGCGGCAGTTCGATACTTTCAGCTTCCACAACTTTAATTAGGACTCAAGTACTAACAACCTCCCATCACGCAGCAAGTGACCAGGTCTGTTTTGTACTAATACAAACGTCAATCGATGAACGCGCCATAAAACTGCAGCGGGCAAATAGCAGTATGATTTTTTGTTTAGCGATTCTCAGACATCTTGTATTAACTGTAATAAGGCGGTTGCATTTTTTTCTGTTCAATATTTTCAGTATTCGATAATGATATTCTCCTTCTGCATTCGCTATCAAACTCCTGAAGATTAACAGGATATAATCTGTAACACGAAATGTGTTGTGGTATGGTTAACAGCTTGGCTGAGATATCTGTTCTAATATGCTCGAAATATCATGGCTTCTGTGTCATTTTGGTCCTCTATGTGATGGGGCAGTCAATCCCACCCCTATACACCTTATTTGTTTCATCTTACGTCATACACGTCTTGTAGCAATGCCGTTATTGTTTGCTCCGCTATCGGACTCCATAAACGGGTACAGGTTCTAACAGGTGCTAACTATATAAAAATTAATGTGCTGCAACAATAATACATTAACATTATATTGTACAAGAAGACATCCACCTGTACTGGTATAATATAACACACATATACGTGTACACTAATACAATCATGTGTACTGGTATAATATAACAAACATATGCTTGTACACTAATACAGTTTTGTGTACTGGTATAATATAATATACATATACGTGTACACTAATACAATCTTGCATGCTGGTATAATATAACAAACATATACTTGTACACTAATACAATCATGAATACTGGTATACTTTAACAAACATATACTTGTACACTAATACAATCATGTCTACTGGTATAATATGACACACATATGCTTGTACACTAATACACTGATTTATCAGTCAGTCAGTAAGTTCCTCTTTTGCCAAGTTTGGAAGATAGGGCGAATGTCATAGTTCTCCATGCATTCGATCAGTTGCCAAAGATTACAGGTCTTGTGCATTTGTGCCTGTTGATTTTAGTTCATTCATTAAAGTTCTTCTGAGCGTTGATTTTGGTCTTCCCTGTTTTCTTTTCCCGTCTGGCGTCCACCTCATAGCGTATCGTGGAATTCCATCTTCCTTCATTCTAAGTATGTGGACGATGTATGTCCAGCGGCGTTTTCTGATGATATTCGTCACATATTCTTGTTGTATCATTGACCTATGGATGTGAAAGTTGGAAATCTACCGCAATAATGGTTAAGAAGTTAGTTGCCTTCGAGAATAGATGTTAGTATGTTGTTTGATTTGAATTATTTCCAATTAGTATTTGTGATTTTTCTGAGGCATCTATTCTCGAAGGCAACTAACTTCTTAACCATTATTGCGGTAGATTTCCAACTTTCACATCCATAGGTCAATGATGGAATCACACTTGCATTGAAAAGTCGCAGTTTGATGTGTTTACTTGCGATCTTCGATCTCAAGATGTTTGAGAGTTTGTTAAAGGCGTTGGAAGCGATAGTGATTCGAGTCTTGATTACTGAGTTGGTATCACCGTCAGCTGTTATCTTGCTTCCCAAATATACGAAATTTAATACGTTGTCTAGTATATTATCATCTAGTTTAATTGATTCTGTCAGGCCGGTAAAGTTCAAGATTTTCGTTTTAATTGTGTTTATTTGAAGACCTATCTGTTGTGCAAAAAAAATGTGAGTCTTTCTGTTGTTTTGTTTTTTTGTATGGAGATCTGGGTGTGTTGAACTCAGGAGAGCAATATCATCTGCAAAGGTTAGATCTTCCAGGGTCTTGTTGTTTACCCATTTGATTCCTAGCTGTTTTTGATCTGTGCATTTCCTCATCACCCAGTCAATTGCGATGCAAAACAGTACTGGGGACAAAACACATCCTTGTTTTACTTCAGTTGTTACTGTGAACCAGCTGAAAAAGCCACTTTCTGTTCTTACATGGCAAGCCGTATCGAAGTAAAACGATTTCATGATATTGATGTATTTCGTCTGGATGTCGTAGAGTGTAAGAGAGACACTAATACAATCTTGTGTACTGGTATAATATAACAAACATATACTTGTACACTAATACAATCTTGTGTACTGTTATAATATAACAAACATATAATTGTACACTAATACAATCGTGCGTACTGTTATAATATAACAAACATACACTTGTGCACTAATACAATCGTGTGTACTAGTATAATATAACAAACATACACTTGCACATTAATACAATCTTGTGTACTGTTATAATTTAACAAACATATACTTGTACACTAACGCAATCTTGTAGAAGTGTTACGCCACTATAATCTACTATGGAAACATTTAATAGAAGTAGATTTCGTTGGTGATCACGTCACAGGATGCCACACTGTCGCATCCCACAAGTACTATTCGGAGAACTGGATGAAGGCCAGCGAGCCCGCAGTAGGCCAATGCTGAGTCCACATGTGATTTTTGAAGAACGGCAATACTGTAAATTCAAATCTCTATGTGACAACCTTGATGAATATCCAAACACGACTGCTGCGTGTTCGTGTGGAAAATTAGCATTTCTCACGCACGACAATGCTCACCCACACACGTGTGGACACATCAGCAGTTCTCGAGCACGACAATGCTCACCCACACACGTGTGGACAAATCAGCAGTTCTCGAGCACGACAATGCTCACTCACACACGTGTGGACAAACAGTGGCTGCATTGGAGCGTCTCAGGTTTGATGATATTTTAACGCGTACAGCCCTGATCTGGCACAGTGTGACTTTTGTCTCTTCCTGATGCTGACGGAACACCTCAAGGGACACCGATACGCTTCTGACGAGGAGGTGCAAACAGCCGTGTGTACTTGTTTTCGAAGGGAAAACGTCTGATTTCTTCCTCGACGAGATGCAACAATTAGTCCGACGTTAGCGTTTGTGAATGGACCGGAATGGGGACTGTGTTGAAAATTAATGACATCTCACTTATAAGGATATTCCACGTTTTCAAAAAATGTAAAGTGCATTTGTGTATCTTGAATATTAATAAAATTATCACCTTCGAGGCAGAACTTTTAAATTTACCCTCGTACAATCTACAGTTTTTACGTACAAACAAAATGTAATTCATGTCATGTGTTGTGATGAACCTCAATATGACCAAACAAATAATTATCTATTTAAATGTGTTAATGAATATATTAACTTTGCCCACTTGAGAGGCAAACTCACAGGAAAGCGAGCAAGAGGTAGGCAGAGATAAAAGTGGGAGAGTAACATCACACAATGGACAGGTTACAGTCTAGCAGACAGGGGATGTTGAAGATACGTTACAGCGAACCTTCGTTGCGGAGACGGCACTTGGTGATGATGATGAATGAATAAATATGAAAACTATTTTTGTCGTCAACTTTTCTTCTATCCCTTTCCTTAGTGAAACTGTGTTAACTTGTTTGCTTTGGAAATACAACGAACATGACAATCTTTTTAAAATTATTTTCCTTTGAACAGTTCAGGGTGGATGGAAGAGAGGAGGAAGAAAACATTCCTGGATTGAGAACATCAAGGAATAGTCTGGACGTGATTTTTCTATATTACTCGGAATGGCTCAGGATAAAGTTGTTTCGAAACTTGTTGGTGTCCAGTGGGTTGCTTGTATATATCACATATCTAGGCAGTACGTTATCACAAAATGCCAACGTTGATGATGAAGTGTATACAAGGATCGCCAAAGCAAGCAGTACTTTTGGCAGATTGTACGCAAATGTTTGGCGTAGAAATGGCATTAACCTACATACTAAGCTGAAAGTTTACAGAATAGTGGTACTTCCAGTGCTGCTTTACGCTAGTGAAACATGGACTGTGTATAGACGTCATGTGAAAAAACTCAATCATTTTCATACAAATTGTCTCAGAAAAGTTATGAACATCAGATGGCAAGACAAGATTCCAGATACCACTGTCCTTGATAGAGCTGGTATCCCAAGCATTGATACGATCCTGATACAGACACAGATTCGTTGGGCAGGTCATTTGGTGCGTATGCCAGACCATCGTCTGCCAAAGACACTTCTCTATGGTGAGCTAGAGAAGGGTATACGATCTCAAGGTGGCCAAAGGAAGCGCTACAAGGACTCGTTAACGGACTCACTGAAAGCCTTTGAAATAGACCACGATACATGGGAAGAACTTGCACAAAATAGATCTACATGGCGTTCTAAAATAAAAAAGAGCGCATCATCTTGTGAAAAGAAGAGAAATGCAGCAGCTCAACAGCGGAGAGCAGCTAGAAAGTCACGGATAGACCAAGATGCGTCTACAGTCATTATTCCATGTCCAACCTGTCCAAGGACATTTACAGCTCGAATAGGGCTCATTAGCCATCTACGAACGCATAATCAAGGACATAACTAAAATTGAATTTTCAAAAGAAGATGTAACAAATGGTCATCATCACTTGTGATGGACGAACAACAACAAACACTAGATGTATCGTGTGTGTCACTCCTACTAGCCTAACGAATATCTTAATAATATTATTTTCCCCTGTTAACTACTGCCAAACTTTTAGATATTCCCTCGCCCCTAGGTGTAATTTATAAACAGTCCCTTAGTCAAGTAGTTAAAATGTACTCACGAGAAGGGTGTTCAAAAAATACTGAATCTGTCATACCTTAGTCAAGTAGTTAAAAATGTACTTACGAGTAGTGTACTCAAGAAATACTGAATCTAGTATACCTTAGTCAAGTAGTTAAAAATGTACTTACGAGTAGTGTATTCAAAAAATACTGAATCTATTATACCTTAGTCAAGTAGTTTTTTGTTTTGTTTGTTTGTTTGTTTTGCGTTCGCTCCATTGTAACAATCACGGATGATTACGTTGTGACACCGTTATGCGCCTTGTAGGCCTAGCACATCCGATTTCGGCATGCCTTGACAATTCCGGTGAGCTACCCTTAGCCTGTGACAGCATCTATATCTGTCTCCAGGCACGCGTAGTAGCGACTCTTCGCCCAGACGATTTTTGCTCTCCTCTGACTCGCACGAGTTGTTCCACTGTCTATGAACTTGTCTCGTGTAATTGGACGTGCTGTGCCTGTGCCCATTGGGTACTGAACCGTTTCTCATCCGTGAGCCTGGTTCCTTGGACAAGGGGAAGAACTCAACAGAGATGTTGGGCCCTGGCTCTTTCGCCCTCTTAGCCGAGGTGTCATTCACCGACATCGTGTACCCCTTGTCCAATTTCGAGTCTGACACCACGCGTTTGAGAGCAAGGCGTTCTCGAGCTAATCGTCCTTGTCCCAATAGCGCCTGAGCCCATCTGGTACTGAACCCTTTCTCTCTTCAAGTGTATTTCCGGTGTAGGAAAACCTGACAGTAGAGTTGGACCAGGACTACCATCGTTGTCCTTTCTTGCCTAAGCCCATCGGGTACAGAACCCTTTCTCTTCGCGAGCATATTTCCGGTTTAGGAAGTCTCGACATTAGAGTTGGATTAGGTCTTCTTGCTTTACCAAACGCCAATGAGTGTATCTGGGTCTCTGCCTGTAAGGAACTCAGGTAACAAGATGCTCGTCTCGAGCTGACGGAGCTTGTAGTTCCCCTTTCCTAGAGACTTTTCACTTTCTATTTGTAGTTCGCGCTGCCCTCTAGCGCTTTTCTGCCCTTTCATTGTTGCATTGTACTCGGTATGAAATCTATTTGTCTCTCGCCATGCATCTACATTTACGTGCATTTTACATTGGCCAATGTTCGGACTGGACTGACTAGCTTCACTGTATGTCGACAGTGTCGCTATATATGGTGATGCTGGTGGTGTCGGAGATAGTGTCTGTCTCTTGTACAGTCAAATCTCTTTCCATCTGCTACCTCCACATTCTCGGACACGATCCCCAAATGATTTGGCCAGAATCAGCTCGAGCTGCTGTATTTCTGTTTCCAGGATGCACGGCGTGGAGGTACATTTGGGATCTTGGTTATCTGCTAACCCTGGGTCCGCCTAGAGCAATGCGTTCCTTTTGCACCCCAGTCAAGTAGTTAAAAATGTACTTACGAGTAGTGTGTTCAAAAAATACTGAATCTATTATACCTTAGGGCATTATTGCTTTTAATTCTAAATATATTCAACGAGCAATCATTGGTCATTACAATATAGTTAATCAACATGTCACTGGTTTTCTCTGCCAAAAAATATCAACCAACATAACAGAGCAGTACTGCCTACAAAATGTACAACCACCCATATGTCATTACTACCTAATATATGCACAACCATTATTCTACATATCACTACTTCGTTATATGTGTTCAAACAACATACCACGTGTCATTAGTACCTAACACATGTTCAAATAAGACAGCAAATATAATTATTGCTTACATATCACGATTTCGACAAACATATCATGATTTAGTAATGTCTACAATATCTACAACAAACACATCAAATATCATTATTTTGTACATTACGTTCAAACAATATACTACACATTATTACTGGCCATATTCATTTCAACAAAGATACTACACATCATCACTGCTCACAACCTTTTCGACCAATAAATCAGACATCCTTACAGTCCATAATGTTTTCAACCAATATACTACACATCATTAGTGCCCACACTGTTTTTCACCAATAGACTACACATCATTACTGCCCACACTGATTTAAAACAATATATACTACACATCATTACTGCCCACACTGTTTTCAAACAATATACTACACATCATTAGTGCCCACACTGTTTTTAACCAATATACTACACATCATTACTGCCCACACTAATTTCAATCATTCTTGAGACTAACGGGAATTGAACCAGTCCGTTCTACGGCACCAAATCGCTTAGCAACAATGGCACACGCGTTCTTCAGCACTTGACTAACCGCATCTCCAAAAAGATGCGATTTCATCAAGCCATTCAAATCGATTTGGTGCCGTAGAACGGACTGGTTCAATTCCCGTTAGTCTCAAGAATTTTTAAATATTGTCCTCTGGCTTCCTATTTAAATTTACTTGTATAATTTCAATCAATAGACTACACATCATGACTGCCCACTCTGTTTTCAACCAATATACTACACATCATTAGTGCCCACACTGTTTTTCACCAATAGACTACACATCATTACTGCCCACACTGTTTTCAACCAACATAATATACATCATTAGTGCCTACAATATCATGTTCAACCACATATATGAATATTGCCTACGATATGTTCAACCAACATACCACAAAACATTACTGTCTGCAATAACTTCAACAAATATATCGCATAGCATTACAGTCTTTAATGGAAATAGCCAACATACCACAAATCACCACTGTCTACAATATGAACCAACATACCACAAATCACCACTGTCTACAATATGAACCAACATACCACAAATCACTACTGTCTACACTATGAACCAACATACCACAAATCACCACTGTCTACAATATGAACCAACATACCACAAATCACTACTGTCTACAATATGAACCAACATACCACAAATCACTACTGTCTACAATATGAACCAACATACCACAAATCACTACTGTCTACAATATGAACCAACATACCACAAATCACCACTGTCTACAATATGAACCAACATACCACAAATTGGGATTACCTATGAAACAGGTAAACACAAAAAACTATCGATCTTGAAGAAATTCTCACATAGTTATTATAATCCATGAATGAAATACGATCATTGTACAAAAACAACATCTTGAAATGTTCTGTAGGCTATAATCCACATTTTTTTGCGAATCGCCGTATTAAATGAATAATTACTGAATGTATTCAGTGACATATATTTCTCACCAGAATCTGTACTTCTAAGAAATTATTTGTATAAAAAATCTCATCCAAAAATTAATTAGTAAGTCTAGGATATTCATCACAAAATCCGTTGGTTTTTGTTTTTGTTTAAAATATTTTTTTCTTGTAGCCTAATACGTTTCACATTTTACTGTCATATTTTCTACTGTTTAGCTCGACACCGCCAGTGCTGTTAGCAGATTTCTAAGTTGAGTTGTCACGCGAGGTATAGTCGATAACGACCAAACACCAGAGCCTTTGCTAACACTGACTCATAAGTGTAGAAATCCCCTAAAGCCATTTAACAGGCGCCATTAAAAACAGCGAAAAGTGTGGGTCAGGGTATTATATGAAGCTGGTAAACAAACATTTAAAAATGAAAAAAAAAAATTAAATTGACTTCCAGTAAGAAATTATGAAAAGAAAATAGAAGTACCGGTGAAGAATTTTTAAAATGTGGGAACAGGTCACCAAAATATCGATTAGTTCCGGAATCATGAGATCTCGAGATAATTGAATATTTACAAATTGAGAGTGCCATATCTAGTGCAATGGTGGTTGATCTGTTAAATGTAAATAATTGCCTGAAAAATGGAAACAGAAAAAGCTAAAGTTGAAGCAAAATACTGGAATTTCGATTACATTGTAGCATTTAGATGTATGATGTTACCTCAAGAATCAAGTTGCAAGGTATAATACAGAATATATTTACAAGATAACTTACATAATACAGATGCGAGGTAGCTTAGAGTATAAAATTAGAAGGTAGATTAGAGAGTAACAGTAGAAGGTAGATTAGAAAATAACATATAAGGCATACTATATAATAACATTAGTAGGTAGACTAGAGAATAGTTTAGAACGTTAAGAATAACATTAGGAGGTTGACTAGGAGAAAAACATTAGGAGAAAGACTAGAGAATAATTGTAAGGGGTAGATTAGAGAACAACATTAGTAGGTAGACTAAAAAATTATTCATTGACCCAAATATTAACAGGGGTCCTTTTGTCATCTCTGTTTGCGATTTTTTTGCTTTTCTTGGTGTCTATTTCCAAACTATAGATTTTACAAGTTTTTATCAATTTTAGAAGTCAGTTCTTGAAGTTATTTCTCACCGCCAGCCATAAGATCAATGTCATCTGCAGATCGCATTTAGCACAGAGGGTCACCACCGATTGAGATTATTTGATGGTTCTCAAATTTCTCAATTTGCAAGTTGTTTTCCAAGAATATATGGAATAACGCTGGTGGTAATATGAATCATCTTCCATCCCCTGCAGATGTTGTGAAAAAGGTTCAGATAGTCACCATTAATTAGATCAGCACTATTTGCTATTTTGTATAGTGCTTCAAATATTTCTATTATATTTATGTTAAATTAAAATTTCTCATAATCTTCCATTATTGTTCTTGCATAATCTTCTTCAATGTCCAGGTCTTAATGATCGTCTCTGATGGATCTCTTTCTTTCCATGATATTCGTATGACCTTTCCATAGCATTTCATTTCGAATGCTGATGTTATATTCAATTGCGGATGGCATTTCCCAAGTCTCACAGTCACATGTTGTTATTTCCACAGAAAAATATTGCTTTTTAATAGTTACTTAGTAGTTACAATCTTTGTATATTTATATAAATAGCTTTTTGTGATCTGTCAATCTTCATTTCGATTTATGTCGTTTCCCTCTCTTCAAGTTTTTATTGCAAAAAATAAACAACATGACCTTGAATAAGGAATTGTAAAACTAAGACAGTAGATAGACTAAACGTAGAACATGACTCTAACGAGGCTGAACTAAGCAGACGGCTGTAATGAAGGCGAGTAATTACAGTTGATTTGCCCAAGGCGGTACCGGTTAGTTGTCATCTTAAAGAATCGTCTAGGTGATTTGAAGAAGTATCAGGGTACACTTTTAGTCAAGCTTTGCGAATCAGCTATGGTTTGTATGTTATTATATCGGCTAGCAGAGACACTACACATTGATACAAATATATTGTCTGTTACCGTATATGGTTTCATCTGTTATGACACAGCGAATGAGTTCAAGTAGTTGTTCTATCGGCTAAACGGCGATAAGGGAGTTGAAAGTGTCTGTTCTACATCAGATAATGGTGATGACGACTCTTCAATCATCTGTCTTTCGATAGTTTTAGGTAGTGTTGTGCAGAAGAATGGCAGGAAGGTGCTTGAGACATCGTCAACCTACACCAATACAACAACGAGCAGGAAAATGGAAACAGAAGCAGTGACAGCGGCACTCTGTTGGTAACTGAAATATGAAAAAAACACAGTGATTCTTTCAAACTCCCAAAACATGCTACGCAAAAAATAAATGTGCAAGAATGGGTCACGTTACTGAACACCTCAGTTGTTCAGTGTTACATGGATATACTGTCCTAGTTATGGAGAGGTCCGAGGCAATGAGAGAGCAGAATCATTAGCAGGCAATGATATGGTGAATGGCAGAGTCATTGAAAAGAGAACAAGTTAAACAACTAAAACAAGTAGATGAATTCCAATATCTGGGCAGCACATTGAGATATGACAACAAACAAGAAGCAGAAATAAACGCAAGGTGTAACAAGGCCTGTCAGATCATTGGTCAATTAACACCTTTACTAAGAAACAAAGATATTACACTAGAAAAAAAGAAAGCGCTTTTCAACACCATTTTCTTACCAACATTGTGTTATCAGTGTCAAACTTGGACATTAGATTCTAGAACAATGCATAAGATTAACACCACTGAAATGAATTGTGTGAGACTATGATTGGAGTTAGCTTGAGAGACAAAATCAGGAATGAAGCACTAAGGAAACAATTAGGGATCAAGCCAACAATAGGATACATACAGAAACAACAAGTTAAATGGTACGGCCACATAATCAGACAGAAAGATCAAAGTATTATCCAAAAAACACTTAACAAACGATACGAGAACAGGAGTCCTATTGGACGCCCTCGTAAAATGTGGATAGATAGTGTATTAGAGACACTCGGAAATATAACAGCAGAGGAGGCAAATAGAAGGGCAAAAGACCGTACACTCACTCTCTCCTCAACACCGAAAGGTACATGAGGACAGAAAGAAGAAGAAGAAGAAAGATTGAAAAGAGAAAGGGCTGATTTAGAGAAATGGCTATTATTAATTAAGTAAAGAATAAAGAACACCATGTTGGATGTGATAACGTACACACACAAAAAGAGTGTGAGAGAGAGTGTGTGTGTGTGTGTGAGAGAGAGAGAAAGAGAGAGAATGGCAGAAATGGAGATCGCCAGGGGTGTGGAGAGAAAATATGTTCTTTGGAAAGATTAAAGATTTTAGATCACACACTCCCCATTGAGGCCAGCACCGTGCAGTGGTGATGGGGCTTAGTTCAGCCATCAGGAGCTTGAAACTAAGACTGGTCGGGCAGTCCCACTCGAGCAGGACCATAGTCCTGCCCAAGTAAGCAGAGTGCTGAAGACAGAGGCATCCAGCCAAAAGGCGCACAGATAATCAGGATGCCACGCACAAAACACAATGACAACATGTCTGTATTTATAAATAGTTATGGTGCCTCCCCTGTGGCGGACGTTCAGGCAGGGACGGTGCCGGGCCCTATACCTCGAAAGGACCCAACCTCAGTTACTGGAAGTCCTTCTAGATTGCCCCGAGGAGCCAGGAGGCAAGGGAATAGAGCTACTGGTCAAACAAACCAATGACCAATGAAAATAATGCACCGGAATGCTGAGGGTGTGAACAATAAAAGAGATTGATACAGCAAAAAATTGGAACTTGAAAATGTCATCAGTGAAGAACAAGTTAATATATGATGTATCCAAGAAACACACCTCAGCAGCGACATAGCCTTCACGATCAGAGGCTACTAGCGCTACCGGTCTGACCGAAAGGACAGGCGAAAGGGTGGAATTCTGACACTTGTTAAAACAATATCAACGCATGTCCGCTGGAAGTGTATATGGAGGGGGCAGAATACCAGATGCTCCACCTAAATACAGACAGTGCAGAATTCAATCTCCTGAACTACTGCTGTCCAAATGATAGACCAGCTGATTACTTTGCAGATTTCTGTGTAGAAGACAATAACATCAAAGTCAGCCCAGACAAACAATAGGAGGTTCGAGAGAACCAGCAAAACATTGGACAAGGCGAACCTATACCTGAAGTCATGGAGGCACCAATCACAATGAGAGAACTGGAGCATGCAATATACAAATTGAAAATGAAAAAGTCCCATGGAGCTGATGGAGTGTCCAATGAAATGATTAAGAACATGGGAATTGCAGTAAGAGCAATGCTACTGTAGATCTTTAACACACGCTGGTCCACAGGTAATGTACCACAGGCGTGGAAAGAAGCAATAATGATACCACTCCTCAAATCAGGAAAAGATGGCAACACAGTCTCCAATTACAGGCCCATCAGCCTCACAAGCTGTCTATGCAAAAAATTGGAACGCATTACTAATCTTAGGATGAAGTGGTACCTTGAAAGCGAAAATATTCTGGTACCGCAACAAGCAAACTTCAGACAGTGATACTCTACCGAAGATCAGGCAACCTACCTCTCCCAAGAGATTGAGGATGCCTTACAAGATAAGAAACTGGTACTAGCTGCATGGATAGACCTCAGGAAAGCATTTGATAAGGTATTGAAAGAAGGGCTCTTAAAGAAATTGCGAAATTGCATGGTTAGCTCAAGAATGTACAAATGGGTAAAAGCATACCTGCATAATAGAAGAGCCAGGGTACAATTAGATGGTCGAAGAAGCAAGAAAGTTCTACTGCGTCATGGAGTTCCCCAGGGAGGAGTCATGTCACCCACACTTTTCTTGGTTTACATAAATGACCTGGTTGCTGAACTACCACACGGGATCAAAATGGCAATGTATGCTGACGACCTGGTGATCTGGTGCACGAAAGAACATGCAACAGTGGCCACTAAACAAATACAAAGAGCTATATATGCCCTAACCTTATGGCAAATAGATGGTGCGTCAGCATTAACACAGATAAGTGAAGCACTACACTCTTTACCCTCTCACCAAAACAAAAAGCTGGTCATATCAAGATAGATGGAGAGCTCTTTAAAGAAGACAAACAACCCACATACCTCGGAGTTACTTTTGATGATAAGCTGACATGGAAGCAGCACATAAACAAAGCAACAACAAAAGCCAGGAGGAAGTTAGCTATCCTGAGAAAACTAAGTGGAACCACAAGGGGAGCCAGTGGAAATATACTTAGTAAAGTTTACCAGCAAGGCATAAGACCACACCTGGAATATGGTTCAGCTGCCAGGCACTTAGAATAATGTTGGGAGCAATTCACCCGTAGCAGAGATGCAGACAATGGGAAGAATGCAAACACTTGGCGAACGCAGAGACACAAAAGTACTAATTCAAGCAGAAAAGTTTCAGTGTATGCCAAGCCATCCAATGAAGGAAAGATTCCAAAATCTAGCAATGGGGCGACTGAAAAGGAGCAGCTTTATCCATCAAACTTAACGACTCCGTAGATAACTTACATACCTACCTGAATTTGACAGCCCCTTATGGTCTGTACCAGAACAAACCCCGTGGAGGGAAAGCCATAGAATGCCTATATACATTCAGACCCATGTGAAAGGAATACTAAGCGAGGACGAACAGAACAGTGTGCAGCGAAGGACAGTCACCCTCAGTTTCCTGGATGAGGAATATCCACAAGATATATGGGTCAGAGTATACACAGATGAGTCAGCACAGAATGCTGTGAGGAATGGTGGTGCAGGTGTATATACAGAATATCCACACAAGCCTAGAGATACAATCAGAACACCAACAGGGAAATTCTGCAATAATTATGATGCAGAAATCCAGGCAATTAATTAATGTGGCAACTAAAAACACTGCTGAACTCTAGCCCTGGCCTGTGGTATTCCTGACAGATGCAAGGTCAGTGCTTCAAGCTCTCCAGTCTGGAAAACTAACAGACTTGAAAAAACTACTTAGCGAATTGTCTTACCAGTATAGGGTAACCATGCAGTGGATACCCTCTCACTGTGGAATACCAGGAAATGAAAAAGCAGACCAACTGGCTAAGGAAGGTGCTGCCGAAGACCAACCAGATATACCAATCACCTACCATCAGAAAAAAACAGATGATCAAGTCAATAAGAAAGCCACAAACACCAACACAAGATGACTATCATATTATGAACAGATCAGAACAAGTTATAATTCTACGCCTCAGAACAGGACACAACCGACTCCGCAGTAACATGTATACAAAGGTCAAGATTGGCAACACGGCCATGTGTACATGTGGACAGGCAGCACAGTGCCAAACATATACTTCAAGAGTGTTCCGAGCATGAAATGCTGAGGCAGACATATTGGCCAGAGGAAACAACACTGGAATCAAAGCTCTATGGACCACTCTATGAACTACAAAAGACAGTGAGTTTTATTGAGGAGACAGAATTACAGATATAGACATGTTTCAAGTGAATGAAAGAAGAAAATCACACACTGAACACATGACTAGTTCTCTACGTCTGCATGAGCTTGTATAGTTGCTGGAACGGAGGTTAGAGAACGTATGGGAACGTCATATGCCAATGATGCTGACTTTCAACCTGTTTTTTAACCAGTCATTAGTGATTTCTGTGCATTCATCGGTTCATCTTTCAAAGGTGAATATAAAGAGTTAAGGGGAAGAACTCAGCAGAGGAGTTGGACACTGGCTCTTTCGCCTTCTTAGCCGAGGAGTCATTCACCGACATCGTGTACCCCTTGTCCAATTTCGAGTCTCACACCACGCGTTTGAGAGCAAGGCGTTCTCGAGCTGAGCGTCCTTGTCCCAATAGCGCCTGAGCCCATCAGGTACTGAACCCTTTCTCTCTTCAAGTGTATTTCCGGTGTAGGAAAACCTGACAGTAGAGTTGGGCCAGGGCTAAATCGTTGTCCCTTTTGTGCCTGATCGAATCCGGGACCCTTTCTCTCTGTAAGTGTACTTCCGGTATAGGAGACCTTGACAGTAGAGTTGGGCCAGGACTACCATCGTTGTCCCTTTCTTGCCTAAGCCCATCGGGTACAGAGCCCTTTCTCTTTGCAAGCATATTTCAGGTTTAGGAAGGCTCGTCATTAGAGTTGGGTTAGGTCTTCTTGCTTTACCACACGCCAATGGATGGGTCTGGGTCTCTGCCTGTAAGGAACTCTGGTAACTAGAAGCCCGTCTCGAGCTGACGGAGCTTGTAGTTCCCCTTTCCTAGGGACTTTTCACTTTCTATTTGCAGTTCACGCTGCCCTCTAGCGCTGATCTGCCATTTCATTGTTTCATTGTACTCTGTATGAAATATATTTGTCTCTCGCCATGCATTTACCTTTACGTGCATATTACATTGGCCGCCCCTCCAATGTTCGGACTGGACTGACTAGCTTCACTGTATGTCGACAGTGTCGCTATATGTGGTGATGCTGGTGGTGTCGGAGATATTGTCTGTCTCTTGTGCAGTCAAATCTCTTTCCGTCTTCTACCTCCACATTCTCGGACACGATCCCCAAAATGATTTGGCCAGAATCAGCACGAGCTGCTGTATTACTGTTTCCAGGGTGCACCGCGTGTAGGTACATTTGGGATCTTGGTTATCTGCTAACCCTGGGTCCGCCTAGAGCAATGCGTTCCCTTTGCACCCCGCTTCGAGACATAATACCAAGGGATCTCCGAAAAATTTCATTTCTAAACATGACGTCACAAAAAAATCAAACCCGCGACGAATTGCGAACGCTAAATTACATCGCTATGTGAATCTGAAATAGTAGCAATAATTTTAGGATTAACTAATTATATTATGTGGCGAGGTGATACAAAGCGCGTCCTCGACTACCACAATACCAGGTTCAAACCCCCGCCGCATACTGTGCATTCGGACTATCCAGAAAGTAATGGTAACCTAATAAGCGTATTTATATTGCCTAGACAATCAATACAATCAACAGTGCTGGAGTGATCGATACATATAGGATATGCTACCAACAACCTGGATAAGCAAAACAATGGAACGCATTTTCAATCTTAGGATGCAGTGGTACCTTGAAAGCGGAAACCTTCTGGTATCACAGCAAGCAAGCTTCAGACAGTGCTACTCTACTGAAGATCAGGCAACCTACCTCTCCCAAGAGATTGAGGATGCCTTACCAAAACAAAAACATTCGCCTTCGTGCCAACATAAATGAATAGACACCCACCTCCCAAGTAAGATGCGTCTTCTCACACTTTTTCATACCGTCGGGAGTTGGACGTTTTAGGGATGTGAAAAAAAGCTCTGGAGAAAGTTTATTTAACCCCACCCCCTCCCCCACAAAAAAAAATATTTGCACATATAGAACAAGAGCTTCATCGCTCAAAACGTCTGGGATCAATGCAAACACTATCTTTCTCTAAATAACTTCCTACCTCAACTATCTATAAGAATCTTCCTTGTTATAGATTCCTTCACCCTCTGTATTCAACTTACCTTGCAAGTTCCTAATGTCGTGAGACTAGGACACAATAGGCTCTGACATCTTCCACAACAATACAAGACTACTCGTTATCAACTTTTCCTTTCATTTCCTTACTTGAGCCTACGACTTCCGGATCGATCGAGATCCACGTAAATATGTGCAACTCGTTGGAAAACTTGAGTATCGGATTAAAGAATTCATTTTTCAGGGTTTCTACAAAATGTGATAAATGCAGAAAAATATGTTCGATATAATAGACCTCAAAAACTATTGTTATAGCCATATGTATATCAGACATAATATCGAATGGGATAAAAATCCTTTGTATGATTTGCATTGGTCACTATGATTATTCTTTGTGTGGCAGCCAATGCAAATCAAAGCAATAGTCAACTGTGTTCGTCAAATGTTTTGATTTCGTATCAGACAATGTCTTATATTGCCTCAGTTTTTGTAGCACAAACATTTCCGTTGTTCTTAAATATTTTTGGGGGTAAGCTAATAGTGTCGTTTCTTAAAGTTTCTCTCTACATTTATACAGTTCATAGGACTCACTGAAAATCAATTTTCTAAAGTGAATAATTATACTTTTCCCGTGATTTTCATTGGTCATTGTAAAGTCTGGATGCGGCGTACTGCGCAAAGGAGCTCAACTAACATGGACCACTGGGCAGAAAGGCGTCATTCAGCTAGCGTCGTAGAGCATCAAAGAGCACGGTGAGACAGTAATGCACCCTGGTCATCTACTGCACCCCGACATACACTCAGTCGGCTTGACTAGTCTTGCCACTGAGACCATATGTGTAGGGGAGAGAGAGTGAGGTTAACGACAGTGCGCAACTCTCCCTCACTTTAATCCAATTTTCATAGCGCAAGTCATGGCTTTCATAATCATCTCATTAATCATCAAAACGTTAAGCGGCGATGGGCGAGTGGCAAAGTGGTAAGTGTGGATACACTGGCAGCCATAGTGACAATCTTAATGTAGGCGAACGCCAGCAACGCGGTGTGGACCGAATCGGGCATGGTGAGACACGCAGAAAACCATGGTCATCCACTGCATCGTACTTCACTTTAGTCGTCTCGATTCGTCTTGCCACTGGTTTCAAATGAGGTCCGACAAGAGAGTGAGGGCGACGCTTTGCACAACTCTTCCTCACTTTAATCAAAATCCCCAGTGCAAGTCATTTTCATATTCACGAAAATTCACCCGAAGGGAAAAGCTTTTCCCACTGACTATAGGAGCATGGAATGTACTTTGAAATAGACCACGATACATGGGAAGAACTTGCACAAAATAGATCTACATGGCGTTCTAAAATAAAAAAGAGCGCATCATCTTGTGAAAAGGAAAGAAATGCAGCAGCTCAACAGCGGAGAGCAGCTAGAAAGTCACGGATAGACCAAGATCCGTCTACTGTCGTCATTCCATGTCCGAACTGTCCAAGGTCATTTACAGCTCGTATAGGGCTCATCAGCCATCTACGAACTCATAATCAAGGACATAACTAAAGTTGAATTTTCAAAAGTGGATGTAACAATCATCATCACTTGTGATGGACGAACAACAACAACAAGTAGATTGAAGGCCAAGACCAAAACTAAGACAGACATTGTTCGCGATCTCTTGTTCGCCGACGATGTGCATTAAATGCTACCAGTCTGAAAGACATGCAAGACAGCATGGACCTCTTTTCATTGGCCTATGATGCGTTCGGTCTCACCATCAGCACCGCGAAGACTTTAGTAATGTATCAACCAGCGCCAGCTGTCCCTTACACAGAGCCAGTGATCACAGCAGAAAAGGGACAAAAACTTAATACTGCCAATAAGTTTGTATATCTCGGCAGCACACTATCACAAACTGCGACAATTGATGAGGATGTTGCCCTGCGTATAGCTCGTGCCAGTGCAGCATTCGGGAGCCTTCGTGCCAACGTCTGGATCAGGCTTGGTCTCAGTCTGACAACTAAGTTGGACGTGTACCGCGCAGCGGTTCTACCAACATTGCTTTATGCTGCGTCATCCTGGACTATCTATGCGAGACACGCTCGACAGCTTAACTCTTTTCATCTTCCGTGCCTACGAAACCTCATGAGAGTACGTTGGCAGGATCGTGTACCAGATACATGCAATGCTGACTAGGTCCCAACTCCGCTGGACTGGCCACATCGTCCGTATGCCAGACAAGCGCCTTCCAAAGAGATTATTCTATGGGGAGTTGTGCGAAGGTAAACGTTCAAGTGGAAGGCAGAAAAAGCGCTTCAAGGATCACCTAAAAAGCTCTCTCAAGAACTGCAGCATCGATCCTAGCTTCTGGGAGACTACATCACTTGATCACTCAGCCTGGCACACCCAGATCACTGCTGGCATCACGAAATTTGAAAAAGAAAGAATACTGCGGGCAATCCACAAGCGCAAGAAGCGGAAGGACAAATCAGTAAATTCTCCTACCCCGAACTTTCAGCACTCCTGCATGCACTGCAATAGAACTTTCCGTGCACGAATCGGACTCATCGGGCATCTACGAACTCACAAACCAAATTAGTTAATTACCAATTTTATTTATTATATATAAATTATTTTTTATCAGCAGCTCATGCCCATTTTTCTTGCGAAGGAGGATCATCATCATCAACATCATCATCATTGGTCATTGTTTTGATCGAAATATGATTTGTGTCGACAGCCAATAAAAACCACAATAGTGCTTGGTTTAGAAGGATGATTTCCCAAGAGCTCACAGGACTATATGACGAGAGACACGTTACAATTATAACAATAGGGTAGTTTTGTTTCTGGTTGCTTTGATCCCCAAGAGTTACAAGCAATAAGACTATTTTATTCTTGATGCCAATTGTATTTGCGAGAGATGATCTTGAGAGTTGTATTTCGTACCAAAAACACCCCACATTTTTGGCGGTGTTCTGTGCTTTGAAGGATGGGGAAGGCCCGATATCTCAGTTGTTAGTGAACTGGTTTCCTGTTTCAGTAATCCAAGATGCAATTCCAAATTCACCTGGAAATATTTGATACCAAGAACGGTTCCTAGGTGGACCAAGTCTAGAGAATATGGGTACCAGATATTCAGAGAAAATAAAAGCCACATGCTTTTAGCACGCCATTTATATATATATATGCCGTTAGTTATAAAACATAAAGGCCCGAAAGCTGTATTACACAATACGCATTAATAATGTGCAACATGGACAACTTTATGCTTTGAGAATACACCAATTTCAAGATGGTGAAAACAAAATTGTATACATCAAGTGTGTGGTGTCTACAATAAGAAGTGCCGTGTGGTGTCTACAATATGAAGCGTTGTGTCGTATCTACAATAATACGTGTGGTGTGGTATGTACAAGAAGAAGTGTCGTGTGATGTCTACAAGAAGAAGTGTCGTGTGATGTCTACAAGAAGAAGTGTCGTGTGATGTCTACAAGAAGAAGTGTCGTGTGATGTCTACAAGAAGAAGTGTCGAGTGATGTCTACACGAAGAAGTGTCGGGTGATGTCTACAAGAAGAAGTGTCGTGTGATGTCTACAAAAGAAGTGTCGGGTGATGTCTACAAGAAGAAGTGTTAAGTGATGTCTACAATAAGAAGTGTCGTGTGGTATCTACAATATGAAGCGTTGTGTCGTATCTACAATAATACGTGTGGTGTGGTTTCTACAAGATGAAGTGTCGTGTGGTATCTACATTATGAAGTGTCGAGTGATGTCTACAAGATGAAGTGTCGTGTGGTATCTACATTATGAAGTGTCGATTGATGTCTACAAGAAGAAGCGTCGGGTGGTATCTACATTATGAAGTGTCGAGTGATGTCTACAAGAAGAAGCGTCGGGTGGTATCTACATTATGAAGTGTCGAGTGATGTCTACAAGAAGAAGCGTCGGGTGGTATCTACATTATGAAGTGTCGAGTGATGTCTACAAGAAGAAGCGTCGTGTGGTATCTACATTATGAAGTGTCGAGTGATGTCTACAAGAAGAAGCGTCGTGTGGTATCTACATTATGAAGTGTCGAGTGATGTCTACAAGAAGAAGCGTCGTGTGGTATCTACAATATGAAGTATCACGCGGTTTCTACAAAAAAACCGGTTGTGTCTACATGAAGGGGTGTTGTGTGGTATCTACAAGAAAGAGTGTTGTGTCTACATGAAGGAGTGGTGTATGTTATCTACAAGACAAAGTGTTGTGTGGTATCTACAAGAAAAAGTGTTGTGGGGTATCTAAGAGAAGGAGTGTGTGTCTACACGAAGTAGTGGTGTATGTTATCTACAAGACAAAGTGTTGTGTGGTATCTACAAGAAAAAGTGTTGTGGGGTATCTAAGAGAAGGAGTGTGTGTCTACAAGAAGGAGTGGTGTATGTTATCTACAAGAAAAAGTGCTACAAGAAAAAGTGGTGTATGTTATCTACAAGAAAAAGTGCTACAAGAAAAAGTGGTGTATGTTATCTACAAGAAAAATTGCTACAAGAAAAAGTGGTGTATGTTATCTACAAGAAAAAGTGCTACAAGAAAAAGTGGTGTATGTTATCTACAAGAAAAAGTGCTACAAGAAAAAGTGGTGTATGTTATCTACAAGAAAAAGTGGTGTATGTTATCTACAAGAAAAAGTGGTGTATGTTATCTACAAGAAAAAGTGCTACAAGAAAAAGTGGTGTATGTTATCTACAAGAAGTAGTGGTGTATGTTATCTACAAGAACACGTATTGTATGTTATCTGCAAGAAAAACTGTTGTATGTTATCTAAAAGAAAAAGTGCTACAAGAAAAAGTGTTGTATGTTATCTACAATAAAAATTGGTGTATATTATCTACAAGAACAATGGTGTATGTTATCTACAAGAAAAAGTGTTGTATGTTATCTACAAGAACAAGTGTTATGTAGAATCTACAAGAAAAAGTTGTGTATGTTATCTACAAGAAAAAGTGTTATGTAGTGTCTAAAAAATTTTGTTTATGTTATCTACAAGAACAAGTATTATGTAGCATCTACAAGAACAAGTGTTGTGTAGTGTCTACAAGAAAAAGTGTTGTGTAGTGTCTACAAGAAAATGTGTTATGTAGTGTCTACAAGAAAAAGTGTTGTGTAGTGTCTACAAGAAAAAGTGTTGTGTAGTGTCTACAAGAAAAAGTGTTGTGTAGTGTCTACAAGAAAAAGTGTTATGTAGTGTCTACAAGAAAAAGTGTTATGTAGTGTCTACAAGAAAAAGTGTTATGTAATGTCTACAAGAAAATGTGTTATGTAGTGTTTCAAGAAAAAGTGTTTTATGTTATCTACACGAAAAAGTGTTTTATGTTATCTACAAGAAAAATGGTTATGTGGTGTCTATAAGAAAAAATGTTTTATGTTATCTACAAGAAAAAGTGTTGAATGTTATCAACAAGACAACGTGGTGTGTGGTATCTACAAGAAAAAGTGTTATGTGGTGTCTACAAGAAGAAGTGGTATGTGGTAAAACTAATACATATCAACAAATATGAACTCAGACCTACTACAGTCATTGACAAAGGGCAACTACAAAATGTCAGCAATGTTGAATATCTTGGGTCAACATTTAACAACACAGGAGATTACTCTACAGAGAACAGAAAGAGATTAGCAATGACTCTACAAAAAAAATATCTGGTGAAAAATCTATGGCAAGAGACACACAGAAAAACACAGTTACAACTATTAGGAAGATATATCTTTCCAGTGGGAACATATGGTTTTGAGACGTGGGCAGTGGCGTGTGCAATGGACAATAAAATAGCGGCATTTAAAATGAAATGTTATAGGAAGGTCCTAAGAATATCATTGGCAGAAAGACAAACCAACTCAGATGTCAACAAATATCTCAACAAAAACTGGCAAATCAAAACTATACCAGAAAATTTGTCATATTTCGTATATATAAATATACACAATGGTTTAGAAAGATTAATAATGGAGGGAACAGTTCCTGGAAACAGTACAAGAGGCAGACCACTACTACGATGGACACATGACATCGAAGGACTTCTTATCATGACACTGCAAGAAGCTGGGCAGCTTACACAGAACCGTAAGGATTACAGGAGTCTGATGATATAGTTTGATGATATAGTCTGATGATATAGTATGATATAAGTATGATGATATAGTTTGATGATATATTATGATGAAATAGTCTGATGATATAGTCTGATATACTTTGTTGATATAGTCTGATATATTCTGTTGATATAGTCTGATGATATAAGTATGATATAGTATGATGATTAAGTCTGGTGATATAGTATGGTGATATAGTATGATGTTATATTCTGATGATATATTCTGATGATATAGTCTGATTTACTCTGTTGATATAGTCTGACTGAGTCTGATTATGACCTGTCCACAAGAAGAAAACATAACTCTGTACATAAAGTACTGTGTGGTGTCTCTAAAATAATATTTAAAGATATTGCATAAAAAGTGTTGTAGGTGTCCAAAAGAAGAATACATAATTCAAACACATATCATGTGCTTACCTCGCTCACAGTTTTTAAGTAATCTGGGCAAATAATAATTTATTATTATTGTGCTATGCTATCGCTGATTGCTATTTTCTTTTTGTAGTTTGTGACGTCATACTGCATGCTTATTTCTATCAGTGAAATGGTTGCCGTATCACTGCTGTACTGCCTTCTACTGATAATACGACGGTACCTCCATAAACCATTTGTTTTCCACCCATACATACACTCCTACATAAATCCCACTCCCGTTTCTTGCTAGATGTATCGATCTTCTTCCGGATGTAACGGTCTGATGCATGCGGCAGCAATCCCTAATTTCCACGATCATCGCTTCTCTTCCGATCCGCTTTCCAGGAATTTAATCGTGGCACAATTTAATCTCCTATAAAATTAGCCATTTTGTTTTTCAGGCAACACGATCTGCTAGTAGCATAGCTTCATTGATGACACGAAAACTGCGCGCACTATAAAAACATTGAATGAAGCTGTGCATAATATCAAACTTCGTCGACATTTTGGAATAGTAGGTAGGCACACGGTATGTTATAGTACCAAAACATAATTGTATACATGAAGTGGAAATGGAATTTATACATGGAATTTATACATTTATACATCGGAAAATATAAAAATTGGTAGCATATCCTAATTCAGATCATAGCCATCAACCCAGCATTTTTTTTATGTAATGATTTTCTAGGAATATAAATGCATAATAGTTTGCCATTGCTTTCTGAACTGACGGGGTGCACAATTACCTGCTGCGATATTCGCACTCGCGACCTTGGCCACAGCTAACGTTGTCACTATTATTGTCTTCCATTTCGGACCTCGTCATCTCACTGACAGAAACAACTATCAACATTTCATAGAAAGTAGTCAATGAGAAAGTAAGTTCATTGTCAACATCCATAGATAACGTAGACATAACAAGATTGACTTCATGGCTTCATCGTGAACATCCATAGATAACGTAGACATAACTAGATTGATTAAATGACTTCATTGTCACATTCCATAGATAACGTAGACATAACTAGATTGACTAAATGACTTCATTGCCAACACGCATAGATAACGTAGACATAACAAGATGGACTACATGACTTCATTGTCAACACCCATAGATAACGTAGACATAACTAGTGACTAAATGACTTCATTGTCAACACGCATAGATAGCGTAGACATGACTAAATGTGAGTGACTAAATGAGCATTTGTAAACTACATCCTACAATAGAAGTCCTAAAAAGTTAAATATAAACATCCGATCAATGGAGGTATTTTTTGTGTTGTTATCTACAGAAACAGAATATAGCCATCATAAGACCGCCGTATTTCCTGTCTATACGGCTACTCACGTGTCAGCAGCCAATTAAATAACAAAGTAGCCTGTCGTTGGTTATTTAGTTTGTTCCTTTTGTGCAACGGGCGACACATATGGCAGAAGCCATGTTTCTCCATGGCTTGCGGTTCCTTGCAATATCTTGTAGTTCTTACGTGGTGTTTACATTATTATACAAATACAGATTGCTATTGTCAATGATAGTTCGTCGTAGTGTTGTCCTGGGTCTTCCACGTTTTTGTGTTCCTGTTGCAGACCGTGACGACAGACCTTGGTGGGTAAGTCTATTCTCGTCTGATCTAAGCACATGTCATCAATACTGCCAACGTCTTCTTCTAATAATAGTTGACACATATTCTTGTTTAGATATGCTGTTATTGATTAATTTGTGACAAAGTAGTGACAAGAAATATAATTGTTTTTCCTCGTAGTAACAAGAATTGTAGTTATTTCGTGCCGTGTTTCATGTGTTTCTGTATTAGGTATTTAAAAAAAATTCCACTGAGCGGATGTTTCAATTAACTTTCAAACACTTATTTTGTGGATGATCTATCTGATTGAGCAAGGACATCAATAAAACATATATATTACATGTATGGAAATAAAAGCAATTCAATTAGGACTAGACACACATCGGCAGCATAAAGAGAATGTGTTTTACTCGAAAGATATTCAGAACATTATCATGAATATCATCCACTATCTGTTGATAGAGTGATAGTCTGCTCATAAAGTATGTTGATATAGTCTGCTGATATAGTGTGTTGATATAGTCTGCTGATATAGTGTGTTGATATAGTCTGCTGATATAGTGTGTTGATATAATCTGATATGGTGTGTTGCTATAGTCTGATATAGTCTGCTGATATAGTTTGATATATTGTGTTGATATAGTCTGCTAATATAGTCTGATATAGTTTGTTGATATAGTCTTCTGATATAGTGTATTGATATAGTCTGATATAGTATGCTGATATAGTGTGTTGATATAGTCTGCTAATATAGTCTGATATAGTTTGTTGATATAGTCTGCTGATATAGTGTGTTGATATAGTCTGCTAATAATGTCTGATATAGTCTGCTAATATAGTCTGATAAAGTGTGTTGGTATAGTCTGATATAGTCTGCTGATATAGTCTCATATAGTCTGCTGATATATTCTTCTGATACAGTTTGCTGATATATGCTCATACAGTCTGCTGATGTCTGCTGATACAGTCCGCTGATATATTCCCATAGTCTTATATGGTCTGATACAGTCTGCTGATATAACCTGATATAGTCTGATATAGTCTGCTGATATAGTCCGCTGATATAGTCTACTGATATAGTCTGCTGATATAGTCAGCTATTATAGTCTAATGATATAGTTTGCTGTTATAGTCTGCTCATATAGACTGCTCACATAGTCTCATATAGTCTGCTGATATAGTCTCATATAGTCTGCTGATATAGACTGCTGATATAGTCTCATATAGTCTGCTGATATAGTCTCATACAATCTGCTGATATAGTCTGCTGATATAGTCTGCTGATATAGACTACTGATATAGTATGCTGATATAGTCTACTGATATATAGTCTGCTGATATAGTCGGCTGATATAGTCTCATATAGTCTGCTGATGTAGTCTCATATAGTCTGCTGATATAGTCTCGTATAGTCTGCTCTACAGGCTATAGTCTGTATAGTCTACAATCTGCTGATATAGTCTGCTGATATGGTCTGCTGATATAGACTACTGATATAGTATGCTGATATAGTCTACTGATATATAGTCTGCTGATATAGTCTCGTATAGTCTGCTCATATAGTCTGCTGATATAGTCTGCTGATATAGTCTGCTGATATAGTCTCATATAGTCTGCTGATATAGTCTCATAAAATCTGCTGATATAGTCTCATATATGCTGATATAGTCTGCTAATATAGTCTACTTATATAGTATGCTGATATAGTCTACTGATATAGTTTGCTGATATAGTCTATACAGTTTGATATAGTCTTCTGCTATAATATCATATAGTCTGATATAGTCTACTAATACAGTCTCATATAGTCTGATACTGATATATTCTGCTGCTATAATCTCATATATCCCGATATAGTCTGCTGATATAGTTTAATATATTCTGATTTAGTCTACTGATATAGTCTCATATAGTCTAATGTATACTCATATAGTATGATATAGTCTACTGATATAGATTCATACAGTGTGATATAGTCTACTGATATAGTTTCATATAGTCTACTGATATAGTTTCATATATCTGATATAATCTACTTATATAGTTTCAAATAGTCTGATATCGTCTACTGATATATTTTCATATAGTCTGATTTAGTCTACTGATATAGTCTCATATAGTCTAATATATTCTCATATAGTCTGATATAGTCTACTGATATAATCACATATAGTCTTATATAGTCTACCGATATAGCCCGATATAGTCTGCTGATATAGTCTACCGATATAGTTTCATATAGTCTGGTATAGTCTACTGATATATTTTAATATAGTCTGATTAAGTCTACTGATAAAGGCTGATATAGTCTACTGATATAGTCTCATATAGTCTGATATAGTCTATCGATATAGTCTGCTGATATAGTCTCATATAGTCTGATATGGTCTGTTGATGAAGTCTACTGATATAGTATCATACGGTCTGATATAGTCTGTTGATATAGTATACTGATATAGTCTCATAGTCTCATATAGTCTACTGATATAATCTAGTATGATATAGTCTACTGATATAGTTTCATATATCTGATATAAATCTACTGATATAGTTTCATATAGTCTGATTTAGTATACTGATATAGACTCATATAGTCTAATATATTCTTATATAATCAGATATATTCTCATATAGTCTGATATAGTCTACTGATATAATCTGATAAAAGTGTGATATAGTCTACAGATATAGTCTCCTATAGTCTGACATATTCTCATATAGTCTGATATAGTCTACCGATATAGTCTGCTGATAGTCTCATATAGTCTGATATAGTCTACCGATATAGTCTGCTGATATAGTCTCATATAGTCTGATATAGTCTGTTGATATAGTTTATTGATATAGTCTCATATAATCTGATATAGTCTGCTGATATAATCTGCTGATATAGTCTGCTGATACATTCTCATATAGTCTGCAGATATAGTCTGCTCATAAAGTCTGCTGATATAGTCTCATATAGTCTGCTCATATAGTCTGCTCATATAGTCTGCTCATATAGGCTGCTGATATAGTCTGCTGATATAGTCTCATATAGTCTGCTGATATAGTCTGCTGATATAGTCTGCTTATATAGTCTGCTGATATAGTCAGCTGATATAGTATCATATAGTCTGCTGATATAGTCTCATATAGTCTGATATAGTCTGTTGATATAGTTTACTGATATAGTCTCATATAATCTGATATAGTCTGCTGATATAATCTGCTGATATAGTCTGCTGATACATTCTCATATAGTCTGCAGATATAGTCTGCTCATATAGTCTGCTGATATACTCTCATATAGTCTGCTCATATAGTCTGCTCATATAGTCTGCTCATATAGTCGGCTCATATAGTCTGCTCATATAGTCTCATATAGTCTGCTGATATATTCTGCTGATATAGTCTGCTGATATAGTCTTATACAGTTTGATATAGTCTTCTGCTATAATATCATATAGTCTAATATAGTCTGCTAATACAGTCTCATATAGTCTGATACTGATATAGTCTGCTGCTATAATCTCATATAACCCGATATAGTCTGCTGATATAGTCAACTGATATAGTTTTATATAGTCTGATATAGTCTATTGATTTAGTTTCATTTAGTCTGATTTAGTCTACTGATATAGTTTCATATAGTCTGATTTAGTCTACTGATATAGCCTCATACAGTCTGATATATTCTCATATAGTCTGATATAGTCTACCGATATCGTCTGATATAGTCTGATATAATCTGCTGATATAGTCTCATATAGTCAGATATAGTCTGCTGATATAGTCTACTGATATAGTATCATATGGTCTGATATAGTCTGATATAGTCTGTTGATATAGTCTGTTGATATAGTCTACTGATATAGTCTACTGATATAATCTCATATAGTCTGATATAGTCTGATATAGTCTACTGATATCGTCTTAAATAGTCTGATATATTCTGATAAAGTGTGATGATATAGTATGACAGCGTCTGCTAATATAGTCTGGTGTATTCTGCTTACATAGTCTGCTGATATGGTCTGATATAGTCTGCTGATATATTCTGCATTATACGGAAACCTACATATCCAATGGATACGAAATACAATGTATACTAAACATAAAATAAATTGTAAAATAATGACGCGTCTTATTTGGCATATTCGATCTAATTAACTCATGACTTATTGATTATCTGTCTGTGTGAACTCTTAGTCTTTCCTGTTTTCGGCAGCCATGGATGACAGCTTGTATATTGTGTATGAGTGATCTGCTAATGACGTACTCGTGATTTGCCTTCGTCCCAGCACTTTCAGTTATTAATTGTTACTTCGTCCCAGCACTTGCAGTTATTAACTGTTACTTTCAGCAGAAGTGTCGGGTTCAATTGATCTCACCGCAGATAATACCTTGATGGGTTTATATGTGTTCGCATTCTTCAATTTAAAGAATTGATAAATTGATGAATGGATGGATGGATAGATAGTGGATTGATATATAGTTTAGATAAACAGGCACGCAGACATGCAGAAAGAGAGGCAGGCAGACAGACAGACAGAGATAGATAGACGGGCAGAGACGGACGGACAGACAGACAGACAGACAGGCAGGCAGATAGAAAGTCATTGAGAGACAGGCAGAGAAACAGACATACAGACAGACACGCGGACGGAAGGACATATATAGATAGATAGATAGATAGATAGATAGATAGATAGATAGATAGATAGATAGATAGATAGATAGATAGATAGATAGATAGATAGATAGATAGATAGATAGATAGATAGATAGATAGATAGATAGATAGATAGATAGATAGATAGATAGATAGATAGATAGATAGATAGATAGATAGATAGATAGATAGATAGATAGATAGATAGATAGATAGATAGATAGATAGATAGATAGATAGATAGATAGATAGATAGATAGATAGATAGATAGATAGATAGATAGATAGATAGATAGATAGATAGATAGATAGATAGATAGATAGATAGATAGATAGACATGCATATAGACGAGTAGATAGAGAGACAGACAGATATACAGAAAGACAGACAGGACAGGTATACAGTGCAGATAAAATATATCAGACGGACCAGATAGAAAGGACATGCAAAGAAACGTACAGACAAACATACAGACAAAAAAGCAAACAAACATACAAACAGAACAGACAGACATACAGTAAGTACATATAAACATATAGACAAACATACAGACACGAATGCTAACACACTGACAGACAGAACATATAGTCAAACATATACAAAACATACATACAGACGTATGGTAGATAGAACAGACAAATAAACATATAGAAAGAACAGACAGATACACATACAGTCAGAGATATATAGTAGATAGATAGTAAAGTAAGTAAGGTAACCCATAGCATTTATTAATGCCGTAGGGGTGTGAGATGTTAACGATCTCACATGTCACAGGCTCTGCAAATGAGGGCGGTAGCCATCTCCTCTCCCTCGCAGTCTTTACTTCCCGGATTAATCCGGTACCAATTTAAGGCTGGGTCGACCTGGGAGCCGTTGCGATCTGAAAACATTTCCGCCTCAGCTGGGGAATCAACCCAGGACCACTCATATGCGAAGCCAGTGCGCTAACCACTGCGCTAACGCGGCTCCCAACGCTATAGATAGACACAGTTCTGGAAAACAACAATCTCTAAATGTTAGCCTGACCTCTGATAATACATATGGAATGTATACATGTTCTAGCATTATTAATTAGAGAATGTTCTCCAACAATCGCCGCTTCCTCCTTTGATCTAACCTTCGCCTGGCGTCACTAAATTTGTATGAATTAAACAGTATCAGATAATCCTAGAAATCGGAAGTATCAGCATCTACTAATTGAACAGAATCGAAGCAGTCAGCACAGATCAATTGATAATATGCTATGTAATTACGTCTTCTAACAGTATGTTTTGTATGTTGACAGTTTTAAGTGTTGATTCTTGTAATGTCAGATACTTTTTTATGTATCCTGAATCTTTTATGGTCATATGTGTGTTGTATGATATTTCATGGTCATATGTGTGTTGTATGATATTTCATGGTCATATGTGTGTTGTATGATATTTCATGGTCATATGTGAGTTGCATGATATTCTGGATGTATTTAAATTTGTAAAAGAAAACACTTTTTGCCAAACAAATGTATGAATAAAAAACATATGGGCATTTTGACACGACATATTTTTCTGGTATAGTTTCCTCCCTTCAGGTACTTTCCTGAAATGAAATATTTAGTATTGATACCAATTGTATTTAATTATGCATTCAGATTTTTGAAAAAAATAACTCCTTTCCATCTATACCACACCATTATAGAGAAATGGGTAGCACACATATAGCCCTACACACTTTCCAATTATTATTTTACATATTATTCATACTTAAACAAATAGACTATACATATTCAGTAAACAACTCTTGGGAAAACGTCAGTGGTGTAATAGAGCGTGACTACACCAGGAAGTCATCTTGATCAAATAGGGACAAACAAACCAGTGACGAGGCGTCCTTATACGTAATGTAAGCATATTTACAAGGTTATATTTGATTACATATCTTAGAAGTAACAAGTAACAAAATTTAGTATAAAATTATATAAGAGTAAACATTTTAAAGTATTTACGTCTTGTAAATATTAATATTTGAGTAATAACTCGAAGGCGCGTGGGAAAACACAGAGAAAACATACACATTTCTATGACTCCTCTTATGTGTAAGCATTTTCGGCCGCTTACAACTTACCGTAGGATTTTTTTTATTAATTAGAGGTTTATTCGAAGCAGAAGAGTTGCCACACTGTGTCATAGAAATCGTTGCAAGAATTTCTGAAGTCTTGTAACTCCGGGGCAAGTCAATCTTAATTTTAAGGCATTTGTAAACAGTTTTGTAAAATTTGTAAACAGTTTAGTCGTCGTCGTCATGTTTAGAGCCTACTATAGCGTACATTAGTGTTTCCCAACATTTTTTCGGCACGTAACCCTAAAACATTACGTAAATCACCAAAATAAGAAGGTTTTTGGCCTCACACCTGAAGAAAACATCTCAATGTGCAGACAGAAACAAATGACTACTAATCTCTGTCTTATAATATTGTCTGACTAACTGACATGCAGCGTCTATATTTTGACATTCTAAGATATCTTCTATGAATCTCTAATTCTGTTATTTCATATGTTAGGTGTTTAACTAATTGTATGATTATAGTACTGTGTGAGAGTATGGGTAAAGTGTACACTTGCATATGTGTACTTAGGTACATATGTATCTCTGTATGCATTATCTTATGCGAGTTTGTATCCAACGGTCTTTTCAATTTCTGGATTTATGAGCAATAGATCTCTTGTATCCTTTTATGCAATGTGGGAAGGAATAATGTATATTTAATATGTTTAATGCGAGTCTTGGAGAATAAATAGATAGGATAGTGAAACATTAGGGGTAAAACATGGATAGTTCTATATAAGAATGATGAGAGTAACATGGACAATTAGGAGGAGCTGAAACAGTGTAACTCGAGGCGTAAACTCTAATAATCATTTATATTTGTACGAAGGCTAGTCTTGTGGACTAGCAGTGAGACCTTCAGATCTTCCGTATGCAGTTTATGAGTTATTGTGTTCTTTATTGCCACAGGCGACACATAGGGCAGAGGTTTTGATTCTCCATACGTTGCGGTCTGCAGTATGTACCTAGTTTATGAGTACACAAACATATGGACGCAAACAGCATAGGTTAAAGTAAGTCAGGTGTATCTATCAGTCCCCTGTGTGCAGGTGTTCAGTTGTATCTATCAGTCCCCTGTGTGCAGGTGTTCAGTTGTATCTATCAATCCCCTGTGTGCAGGTGTTCAGGAGCCATTGCATTCAATAGTGAGAAAACTAGCATGGTTCGGACATGTATGCAGGCACAATTCCTTGTCAAAACAATACTGCAGGAAACTGTCGAGGATGGAAGAAGCAGAGGAGGACAAATAAAGACATGGACAGACAACATCAAGGAATGGACAGGGCAAGATATGTCCACACTCATCCGAATCGCTGAGGATAGAATTCGCAGGAAGACTGTGTGCTGAGGCATTCAATGTGGTACCCCTACAACCCTGAAGGGTTATGGGTTTATTGATTGATTGATTGATTGATTGATCAGTCCCCTCCCACCATCCTTCCTGAAATTACTCAAATACTTACTAGATATTTTTGAGACAAAATACAGAATCATCTACATCATTTCGTGTGTACCCATGTCATGAGCCAGATCGTTTCAAACGCGAATGTGTGTTCAGTCTGGTTATATCATATTTTCTATGATCACACAATAAATGGATGTTATGTTTCAGCGAATCACACACTACCTCTCGTGTTTGTACACATATATATGTATGCGTGTGTGTAACAATATCTTGTATATTAAAGCATATGAGAAATATTTTCTCGTTCTGTCAAAGGGAGATCATGCAGGCAAACGTTTAGCTCAAACGTTTATCTGGAGTTACATTTCTTAATACAGAGCGATAGTCCACAAGTTTGTGTGATGTTTTTATAAATATAACAATATTTTAATAAATTCTACCACTGTTCTAAAGACTCTTTAATCAATCTATCTACGTGACATGTCCTTTACAGAAATTTGTCCTCACTGTCACTCTGTAAGCCTGGCAGGTTTTGTGCAAGTTACCCAGCGTTGTTTGTTGTCAGGTTCAGAATGTCTTCGTTGTCAATGTAAATAGTGACCACCCGATATCCCAACAATAATTCAATAACGTAACGAATGGGATCCTATTTAATTTGAGTGAAATGTTTTTATTGAAGAAGGTGATGGCTCAGTAGCAGAGTCAGTTCTATTACTATTTCAATAGAGACTCCCCTCATTTATTCCCCCTATTCCCTAGTCACTTTCGATTTATATTATTCTATGAACATAAACATGATCTCTTTCATCCTTCTCTTCTTCCTCACTCTCTTCTTCATCCTTCTCTTCTTCATCCTACTTTCCTTCATCTTTCTCTTCTTCATCACTCTTTTCTTCATTTGTCTCTTCTTCGTCCCTCTTTTCTACATCCTTCTCTTCTTTATCCTTCTCTTCTTCATCCCTCTTAAATACATCCATCTTCATTCTTCTTTTCTACATCCTTCTCTTCTTCATCCCTCTTTCTACATCCTTCTTCATCCCTCTTTTCTACATCCTTCTATTCTTCATCCCTATTTTCTACATCCTTCTCCTCTTCATCCCTCTTTTCTACATCCTTCTCTTCTTTATTCCTCTTTTCTACATACTCCTTCATCCCTCTTTTCTACATCCTACTCCTCTTCATCCCTCTTTTCTACATCCTTCTCTTCTTTATTCCTCTTTTCTACATACTTCTCTTCTTCATCCTTCTTTTCTATATCCTTCTCTTCTTCCTCACTCTTTTATACATCCTTCACTTCTTTATTCCTCTTTTCTACATACTTCTCTTCTTCATCCTTCTTTTCTATATCCTTGTCTTCATCCCTCTTTTCTACATCCTTCTCTTCTTTATCCCTCTTTTCTACATCCTTCTCTTCTTCATCACTCTTTTCTACATCCTTCTCTTCTTCATCACTCTTTTCTAAATCCTTCTCTTCTTTATCCCTCTTTTCTACATCATTCTCTTCTTCATCCCTCTTTTCTACATCCCTCTCTTCATCATCCCTCTGTTGTACATCCTTTTCTTCTTCATCACTCTTTTGTACATCCGTGTCTTCTTTATACCTTTTGTACATCCTTCTCTTCTTCATCCCTCTTTTGTAAATCCTTCTGTTCTTCATCCCTCTTTTATAAACCCTTCTCTTCTGTATCCCTCGTTTTTACAACCTTCTCTTCTTCATTTCTCTTTTCTACATCCTTCTCTTCTCAATCCTTCTCTTTTTCATCACTTCTCGTCATCCATCTCTTCTTCATCACTCGTTTTTACATCATTCTCTTCTTCATCCCTCTTTTCTACATCCTTCTCTTCTTCATCCTTCTCTTTTTCATCACTTCTCGTCATCCTTCTCTTTTTAATCCCTCTTTTCTACATCATTCTCTTCTTCATCCCTCTTTTCTACATCCTTCTCTTCATCCTTCTCTTTTTCATCACTTCTCGTCATCCTTCTCTTCTTCATCACTCTTTTCTACATCCTTCTCTTCTTCATCCCTCTATTGTACATCCTTCTCTTTTTCATCCCTCTTTTCTTCATCCTTCTCTTCTTCATCCTTCTCTTTTTCATCATTTTTCTTCATCCTTCTCTTTTTCATCCCACTTTTCTTCATCCTTCTCTTCTTCATCCCTCTTTTCTACATTCTTCTTCATCCCTCTTTTTACATTCATCTCTTCTTTATCCCTCTTTTCTTTATTTGTCTCTTCTTCATCACTGTTTTTATACTTCCTTCTCTTCTTCATCCATCTTTTCTACATCTTTCTCTTCTTCATCCTTCTCTTTTTCATCCTTCTCTTTTTCATCCCTCTTTTTTCCTCCCTCTTTTCGACATCCTTCTCTTCTTCATCCCTCTTTTCCTTCATCCTTCTCTTCATCACTCATTTCTTCATTTTTTTCTTCTTCAACCCTCTCATTTTCATCCCTCTTTTCTACAGCCTTCTCTTCTTCATCCCTCTTTTCTACATCCTTCTCTTCTTCATCCCTCTTTTCTACATCTTTCTCTTCTTCATCCGTCTCTTCTTTAACCCTTTCTTCTTCATCCTTATCTTTTTAATCACGCTTTTCTTCATTTGTCTCTTCTTCATCCCTCTTTTCTACATCCTTCTCTTCTTCATCCCTCTTTTCTACATCCTTCTCTTCTTCATCACTCTTTTCTACATCCTTCTCTTCTTCATCACTCTTTTCTACATCCTTCTCTTCTTCATCACTATTTTCTACATTCCTCTTCATCACTCTTTTCTACATCCTTCTTCATTACTATTTTCTACATCCTTCTCTTCTTCATCACTCTTTTCTACATCCTTCTCTTCTTCATACCTCTTTTCTACATCCTTCTCTTCTTCATCCCTCTTTTCTACATCCTTCTCTTCTTCATCACTCTTTTCTACATCCTTCTCTTCTTCATCACTCTTTTCTACATCCTTCTCTTCTTCATCACTCTTTTCTACATCCTTCTCTTCTTCATCACTCTTATCTACATCCCTCTTCATCACTCTTTTCTACATCCTTCTTCATTACTATTTTCTACATCCTTCTCTTCTTCATCACTCTTTTCTACATCCTTCTCTTCTTCATACCTCTTTTCTACATCCTTCTCTTCTTCATCTCTCTTTTCTACATTCTTCTTCATCCCTGTTTTCTACATCCTTCTCTTCTTCATCACTCTTTTCTACATCCTTCTCTTCTTCATCCCTCTTTTCTACAACCTTCTCTTCTTCATCACTCTTTTCTACATCCTTCTTCATCACTCGTTTCTACATCCTTCTCTTCTTCATCACTCTTTTCTACATCCCTCTCTTCGTCATCACTCTTTTCTACATCCTTCTCTTCTTCATCCTTCTCTTCTTCTTCTTTCTCTTCTTCATCCCTCTTTTCTACATCCTTCTCTTCTTCATCCTTATTTTCTACATCCCTCTCTTCATCATCCATCTTTTCTACATCCTTGTCTTCTTCATTTCTCTTTTCTACATCCTTCTCTACTTCTTCCTTATTTTCTACATCCTTCTCTTCTTCATCACTTTTCTACATCCTTCTCTTCTTCATCACTCTTTTCTACATCCTTCTCTTCTTCATCACTCTTTTCTACATCCTTCTCTTCTTCATCCCTCTTTTCTACATCTTTCTCTTCTTCATCCCTCTTTTCTACATCCTTCTCTTCTTTATCCTTCTCTTCTTCATCCCTCTTAAATACATCCATCTTCATTCTTCTTTTCTACATCCTTCTCTTCTTCATCCCTCTTTCTACATCCTTCTTCATCCCTCTTTTCTACATCCTTCTATTCTTCATCCCTATTTTCTACATCCTTCTCCTCTTCATCCCTCTTTTCTACATCCTTCTCTTCTTTATTCCTCTTTTCTACATACTCCTTCATCCCTCTTTTCTACATCCTACTCCTCTTCATCCCTCTTTTCTACATCCTTCTCTTCTTTATTCCTCTTTTCTACATACTTCTCTTCTTCATCCTTCTTTTCTATATCCTTCTCTTCTTCCTCCCTCTTTTATACATCCTTCATTTCTTCATCCTTCTTTTCTATATCCTTGTCTTCATCCCTCTTTTCTACATCCTTCTCTTCTTTATCCCTCTTTTCTACATCCTTCTCTTCTTCATCACTCTTTTCTACATCCTTCTCTTCTTCATCACTCTTTTCTAAATCCTTCTCTTCTTTATCCCTCTTTTCTACATCATTCTCTTCTTCATCCCTCTTTTCTACATCCCTCTCTTCATCATCCCTCTGTTGTACATCCTTTTCTTCTTCATCACTCTTTTGTACATCCTTGTCTTCTTTATACCTTTTGTACATCCTTCTCTTCTTCATCCCTCTTTTGTAAATCCTTCTGTTCTTCATCCCTCTTTTGTAAACCCTTCTCTTCTGTATCCCTCGTTTTTACAACCTTCTCTTCTTCATTTCTCTTTTCTACATCCTTCTCTTCTTCATCCTTCTCTTTTTCATCACTTCTCGTCATCCTTCTCTTCTTCATCCCTCTTTTCTACATCATTCTCTTCTTCATCCCTCTTTTCTACATCCTTCTCTTCATCCTTCTCTTTTTCATCACTTCTCGTCATCCTTCTCTTCTTCATCACTCTTTTCTACATCCTTCTCTTCTTCATCCCTCTATTGTACATCCTTTTCTTTTTCATCCCTCTTTTCTTCATCCTTCTCTTCTTCATTCTTCTCTTTTTCATCACTTCTCGTCATCCTTCTCTTCTTCATCCCTCTTTTCTACATCATTCTCTTCTTCATCCCTCTTTTCTACATCCTTCTCTTCTTCATCCTTCTCTTTTTCATCACTTCTCGTCATCCTTCTCTTCTTCATCCCTCTTTTCTACATCATTCTCTTCTTCATCCCTCTTTTCTACATCCTTCTCTTCATCCTTCTCTTTTTCATCACTTCTCGTCATCCTTCTCTTCTTCATCACTCTTTTCTACATCCTTCTCTTCTTCATCCCTCTATTGTACATCCTTTTCTTTTTCATCCCTCTTTTCTTCATCCTTCTCTTCTTCATTCTTCTCTTTTTCATCATTTTTCTTCATCCTTCTCTTCTTCATCCCTCTTTTCTACATTCTTCTTCATCCCTCTTTTTACATTCATCTCTTCTTCATCCCTCTTTTCTTTATTTGTATCTTCTTCATCACTGTTTTTATACTTCCTTCTCTTCTTCATCCTTCTTTTCTATATCCTTCTCTTCTTCCTCACTCTTTTATACATCCTTCACTTCTTTATTCCTCTTTTCTACATACTTCTCTTCTTCATCCTTCTTTTCTATATCCTTGTCTTCATCCCTCTTTTCTACATCCTTCTCTTCTTTATCCCTCTTTTCTACATCCTTCTCTTCTTCATCACTCTTTTCTACATCCTTCTCTTCTTCATCACTCTTTTCTAAATCCTTCTCTTCTTTATCCCTCTTTTCTACATCATTCTCTTCTTCATCCCTCTTTTCTACATCCCTCTCTTCATCATCCCTCTGTTGTACATCCTTTTCTTCTTCATCACTCTTTTGTACATCCTTGTCTTCTTTATACCTTTTGTACATCCTTCTCTTCTTCATCCTTCTCTTTTTCATCACTTCTCGTCATCCTTCTCTTTTTCATCCCTCTTTTCTACATCATTCTCTTCTTCATCCCTCTTTTCTACATCCTTCTCTTCATCCTTCTCTTTTTCATCACTTCTCGTCATCCTTCTCTTCTTCATCACTCTTTTCTACATCCTTCTCTTCTTCATCCCTCTATTGTACATCCTTCTCTTTTTCATCCCTCTTTTCTTCATCCTTCTCTTCTTCATCCTTCTCTTTTTCATCATTTTTCTTCATCCTTCTCTTTTTCATCCCACTTTTCTTCATCCTTCTCTTCTTCATCCCTCTTTTCTACATTCTTCTTCATCCCTCTTTTTACATTCATCTCTTCTTTATCCCTCTTTTCTTTATTTGTCTCTTCTTCATCACTGTTTTTATACTTCCTTCTCTTCTTCATCCATCTTTTCTACATCTTTCTCTTCTTCATCCTTCTCTTTTTCATCCTTCTCTTTTTCATCCCTCTTTTTTCCTCCCTCTTTTCGACATCCTTCTCTTCTTCATCCCTCTTTTCCTTCATCCTTCTCTTCATCACTCATTTCTTCATTTTTTTCTTCTTCAACCCTCTCATTTTCATCCCTCTTTTCTACAGCCTTCTCTTCTTCATCCCTCTTTTCTACATCCTTCTCTTCTTCATCCCTCTTTTCTACATCTTTCTCTTCTTCATCCGTCTCTTCTTTAACCCTTTCTTCTTCATCCTTATCTTTTTAATCACGCTTTTCTTCATTTGTCTCTTCTTCATCCCTCTTTTCTACATCCTTCTCTTCTTCATCCCTCTTTTCTACATCCTTCTCTTCTTCATCACTCTTTTCTACATCCTTCTCTTCTTCATCACTCTTTTCTACATCCTTCTCTTCTTCATCACTCTTTTCTACATTCCTCTTCATCACTCTTTTCTACATCCTTCTTCATTACTATTTTCTACATCCTTCTCTTCTTCATCACTCTTTTCTACATCCTTCTCTTCTTCATACCTCTTTTCTACATCCTTCTCTTCTTCATCCCTCTTTTCTACATCCTTCTCTTCTTCATCACTCTTTTCTACATCCTTCTCTTCTTCATCACTCTTTTCTACATCCTTCTCTTCTTCATCACTCTTATCTACATCCCTCTTCATCACTCTTTTCTACATCCTTCTTCATTACTATTTTCTACATCCTTCTCTTCTTCATCACTCTTTTCTACATCCTTCTCTTCTTCATACCTCTTTTCTACATCCTTCTCTTCTTCATCCCTCTTTTCTACATTCTTCTTCATCCCTGTTTTCTACATCCTTCTATTCTTCATCACTCTTTTCTACATCCTTCTCTTCTTCATCCCTCTTTTCTACAACCTTCTCTTCTTCATCACTCTTTTCTACATCCTTCTTCATCACTCGTTTCTACATCCTTCTCTTCTTCATCACTCTTTTCTACATCCCTCTCTTCGTCATCACTCTTTTCTACATCCTTCTCTTCTTCATCCTTCTCTTCTTCTTCTTTCTCTTCTTCATCCCTCTTTTCTACATCCTTCTCTTCTTCATCCTTATTTTCTACATCCCTCTCTTCATCATCCATCTTTTCTACATCCTTGTCTTCTTCATTTCTCTTTTCTACATCCTTCTCTACTTCTTCCTTATTTTCTACATCCCTCTCTTCAACATCACTCTTTTCTACATCCTTCTCTTCTTCATCCTTCTCTTCTTCATCTTTCTCTTCTTCATCCCTCTTTTGTACATCCTTCTCTTCTTCATCCTTATTTTCTACATCCCTCTCTTCATCAACCCTCTTTTCTACATCCTTCTCTTCTTCATCACTTTTCTACATCCTTCTCTTCTTCATCACTCTTTTCTACATCCTTCTCTTCTTCATCACTCTTTTCTACATCCTTCTCTTCTTCATCCCTCTTTTCTACATCTTTCTCTTCTTCATCCCTCTTTTCTACATCCTTCTCTTCTTTATCCTTCTCTTCTTCATCCCTCTTAAATACATCCATCTTCATTCTTCTTTTCTACATCCTTCTCTTCTTCATCCCTCTTTCTACATCCTTCTTCATCCCTCTTTTCTACATCCTTCTATTCTTCATCCCTATTTTCTACATCCTTCTCCTCTTCATCCCTCTTTTCTACATCCTTCTCTTCTTTATTCCTCTTTTCTACATACTCCTTCATCCCTCTTTTCTACATCCTACTCCTCTTCATCCCTCTTTTCTACATCCTTCTCTTCTTTATTCCTCTTTTCTACATACTTCTCTTCTTCATCCTTCTTTTCTATATCCTTCTCTTCTTCCTCCCTCTTTTATACATCCTTCATTTCTTCATCCTTCTTTTCTATATCCTTATCTTCATCCCTCTTTTCTACATCCTTCTCTTCTTTATCCCTCTTTTCTACATCCTTCTCTTCTTCATCACTCTTTTCTACATCCTTCTCTTCTTCATCACTCTTTTCTAAATCCTTCTCTTCTTTATCCCTCTTTTCTACATCATTCTCTTCTTCATCCCTCTTTTCTACATCCCTCTCTTCATCATCCCTCTGTTGTACATCCTTTTCTTCTTCATCACTCTTTTGTACATCCTTGTCTTCTTTATACCTTTTGTACATCCTTCTCTTCTTCATCCCTCTTTTGTAAATCCTTCTGTTCTTCATCCCTCTTTTGTAAACCCTTCTCTTCTTCATCACTCGTTTTTACATCATTCTCTTCTTCATCCCTCTTTTCTACATCCTTCTCTTCTTCATCCTTCTCTTTTTCATCACTTCTCGTCATCCTTCTCTTCTTCATCCCTCTTTTCTACATCATTCTCTTCTTCATCCCTCTTTTCTACATCCTTCTCTTCATCCTTCTCTTTTTCATCACTTCTCGTCATCCTTCTCTTCTTCATCACTCTTTTCTACATCCTTCTCTTCTTCATCCCTCTATTGTACATCCTTTTCTTTTTCATCCCTCTTTTCTTCATCCTTCTCTTCTTCATTCTTCTCTTTTTCATCATTTTTCTTCATCCTTCTCTTCTTCATCCCTCTTTTCTACATTCTTCTTCATCCCTCTTTTTACATTCATCTCTTCTTCATCCCTCTTTTCTTTATTTGTCTCTTCTTCATCACTGTTTTTATACTTCCTTCTCTTCTTCATCCATCTTTTCTACATCTTTCTCTTCTTCATCCTTCTCTTTTTCATCCTTCTCTTTTTCATCCCTCTTTTTTTCCTCCCTCTTTTCGACATCCTTCTCTTCTTCATCCCTCTTTTCCTTCATCCTTCTCTTCATCACTCATTTCTTCATTTTTTTCTTCTTCAACCCTCTCATTTTCATCCCTCTTTTCTACAGCCTTCTCTTCTTCATCCTTCTTTTCTACATCCTTCTCTTCTTCATCCCTCTTTTCTACATCCTTCTCTTCTTCATCCCTCTTTTCGACATCCTTCTCTTCTTCATCCCTTTTTTGTAAATCCTTCTCTTCTTCATCCCTCTTTTGTAAACCCTTCTCTTCTGTATCCCTCGTTTTTACAACCTTCTCTTCTTCATTTCTCTTTTCTACATCCTTCTCTTCTTCATCCTTCTCTTTTTCATCACTTCTCGTCATCCTTCTCTTCATCCCTCTTTTCTACATCCTTCTCTTCTTCATCACTCTTTTCTACATCCTTCTCTTCTTCATCCCTCTTTTTTACATCCCTCTCTTCATCATCCCTCTATTGTACATCCTTCTCTTCATCCTTCTCCTCTTCATCCCTCTTTTCTACATCCTTCTCTTCTTCATCCCTCTTTTCTACATCCTTCTCTTCTTCATCCGTCTTTTGTACATCCTTCTCTTCTTCATCCGTCTCTTCTTTAACCCTTTCTTCTTCATCCTTATCTTTTTCATCCCTCTTTTCTTCATCCTTCTCTTCTTCATCCCTCTTTCTACATCCTTCTCTTCTTCATCCCTCTTTTCTACATCCCTCTCTTCTTCATCCCTCTTTTCTACATCCTTCTCTTCTTCATCCCTCTTTTGTACATCCTTCTCTTCTTCATCCGTTTTTTCTTCAAACCTCTCTTCATCATCCCTCTCTTCTTAAACCCTCGCTTCTTCATCCTTCTCTTCTTCGTTTCTTTTCTTCTTCAACCCTCTTTTCCTCATCCCTCTCTTCTTAATCCCTCTCTTCTTCTTCTTCTTCCTTCTCTTGTTCATTTACTAGTGCTTCCATGAAAGTCCTATTTAACACATACATCTCTTTCTCTTCTTATCACTGAATTATCCATTCCAGTTTTATCCGCCAATGAATGGTTCAGCATTTTCACTGCTTGTCTCTGTCTTCCGCATAAGAAGGACAGAAGATCCGAGACGTCGGCATAGTATTACGGACCTGTGCGCTCACAAACTAGAAGGGTGGTTTTCCGGTATTTAATATTATTTGTGTAAGTTTCATTGGTTATTTTAGGCGAGCGAATATAAGTATATAAATATTGACCAACGGATAACAAGACAATAAGACAGAAAACGTAACGAATAAAGTCTTGTTTACTTTCTACAGATTTCTTATCATGCACTTCTCTCTCTTGTACAGCATATTCTTGGAGGAGTTGCTGAGACGCATTTCTTATCAGTCACTTCTCTATCTTGTACAGCATATTCTTGGAGGAGTTGCTGAGACGCATTTCTTATCAGTCACTTCTCTATCTTGTACAGCATATTCTTGGAGGAGTTGCTGAGACATATTTCTTATCAGGCATTTCTCTATCTTGTACAGCATATTCTTGGAGGAGTTGTTGAGACGCATTTCTTATCAGTCACTTCTCTATCTTGTACAGCATATTCTTGGAGGAGTTGTTGAGACACATTTCTTATCAGGCATTTCTCTCTCTTCTACAGCATATTCTTGGAGGAGTTGTTGAGAGACATTTCTTATCATGCACTTCTCTCTCTTGTACAGCATATTCTTGGAGGAGTTGTTGAGACATATTTCTTATCAGGCATTTCTCTATCTTGTACAGCATATTCTTGGAGGAGTTGTTGAGACGCATTTCTTATCAGTCACTTCTCTATCTTGTACAGCATATTCTTGGAGGAGTTGTTGAGACACATTTCTTATCAGACATTTCTCTCTCTTCTACAGCATATTCTTGGAGGAGTTGCTGAGACGCATTTCTTATCAGTCACTTCTCTATCTTGTACAGCATATTCTTGGAGGAGTTGCTGAGACGCATTTCTTATCAGTCACTTCTCTATCTTGTACAGCATATTCTTGGAGGAGTTGCTGAGACATATTTCTTATCAGGCATTTCTCTATCTTGTACAGCATATTCTTGGAGGAGTTGTTGAGACGCATTTCTTATCAGTCACTTCTCTATCTTGTACAGCATATTCAGGAAGTCTGATTGAGAGGCGGTGTATAACGCTGTTTTGTCATGATACAAGTGTGAGCCACTGTCACCGCCTCTATCTTCATCATCATACTGGGTGTTACTGTGAGATATCTGTTACTGTGAGATATCTGTTACTGTGCGATATATATCATTGTGAGATAGATGTTATTGCAAGATATGCAGTATAACTGCTCAACTCTCTTATCGTTTTAGTAGGCGACGATACCCACTTTACTCCTGTACATTTCTCGTATAACTGAACAATATGAAAAATAGTGTTGTCTATAAATGTATAATGAATGGTGGTTATTGATGTCTAGAAATGTATAAGTAATGGTGGTTATTGTTGTCTAGAAATGTATAAGAAATCCATAGTTATTGTTGTCTATAAATGTATAAGTAATGAGGGTTATTGTTGTCTAGAAATGTATAAGTAATGATGGTTATTGTTGTCTAGAAATGTATAAGTAATGGGGGTTATTGTTGTCTTAAAATGTATAAGTAATGGAGGTTATTGTTGTCTAGAAATGTATAAGTAATGATGGTTATTGTTGTCTAGAAATGTATAAGTAATGGGGGTTATTGTTGTCTAGAAATGTATAAGTAATGGTGGTTATTGTTGTCTAGAAATGTATAAGTAATGGTGGTTATTGTTGTCTAGAAATATGTGTAAAGGATGTTGAACATTAGTATCGACTAAAAAATATTCATTAGCCTGCGCTACCTAATGTCTTATATTGGCGCTGGGTAGGTCTAGAAGATATTTCGTGATAGCGAACCAGCGAAGAACAATATTGATTAGATTATAATTGTTTACCACGTTATCCTCATCTTTTGTTTAAATGTGCCCTGACCTGATGATGTCATATCCGCCAAGTTTGTGTTTGCAAGTTTTTTGTTTACATGGAAAGTGATTTCTCTTTTATTAAATCATATTGCTAAAGAAAATGTGTGTTTTACGAGCAAGTACTCAGATTTCTAACAATTGCATTAGATGCGCAGACCAAGAAACACTGTAATTGGAATCGATGTTCAGGAATTCAGAGTTCACTTTTAAAATGTTCATTTTCTTTCGGTATCTGCTTTAAATTACAGACGAAGCAACCCGTGAAATCTTTGTATAGATATGAGAGGGATATAGTGATATCTTTGTATAGATATGAGAGGGATATAGTGATAATAATAATAATAATAAAAGCCATAACCCGTCAGTGTCGCAGGGGTGTCACAATGAGACATTTGGTACGGAAAGATCTCCACCCATCTCTATCCTCTATCATTCTGATGAATTTGGAATCTTCACACCCTGTCCAGCCATGTCTTCTGCTGTCTATCTCGTCTTCTTCCACACTTCACTGTACCTTGTGTAACTGTTGTCATTGATGAATGTGTCATCACGTGCCCGTACCACGGCAGCTTACGAAGTAGCACATATGTTAACAGTAGTAAAAAGTAAGTAAAGTTACCTATAGCATTTATTAATGCCGTATGGGTGTGAGAAGTTAGCGATCTCACATTTCAGAGGCGCTGCGAATGAAGGCGGTAGCCATTTCCTATCCCTCGCAGTCTTTACTTCCCGGATTAATCTGGTACCCATTTAAGGTACCGGGGAGCCGTTACGATCTGAAAAACATTTCTGCCTCAACTGGGAAATGAACGCAGGACCACTGATATGAAAAGCCAGTACGCTATGCGACTCCCTGTGACACTCTACGCGGCACATCATTAACAGTTAGTTAGTTAGTTAGTCGTCGGATCATCATCTCTGCAAACTGGACACATCCATAGTTGCTCCGATCTCTCCTTGAGTGTATCCGCCATCACACTTCTGCTGACAGTACCTGTCCTATGCTGGTTGACCATCATTCTTCTGCGCCCTCCAAAATGTTCACCTCTAGCAACACCGCATTTCAATCCCTGATCTTTAATCCCAGCCATTGAAAAGGAATCATCATCCACATTAGTCTCACTCTCGCGTGTTATATCTCTTAAGGATTTCTAAACGTCAGCGCGATCCATTGCACAATCTCCCTGTGCCACAATCATGCCAGTTGATCCGCTCTTTCATTGACTCTTTCATTTTTGTGCCGGGACATCATTAACAGTGATTCTTGTTAACCCAGTAATATATGAATTATATGATGCATTAAAACATTGGTCTTATGTTCTCGGTAACAGATAACCAACATACGTCTATAGAATTTGTTTTCAATCGTACAGATTCTTCTCTCTATGTCCACAGTTAGAGTCCAGATCTCAAAGCCATACATAAATATTGGTAGAACCACAGATTTGTATAAGTTAATCTTAACACGAGTGGTTATCCTATCTATTATACTCACGTGTAAGACAGGTAATGCAGTCCTACTGAATGACGACTAAAACACTACACACTATCACTAACGGATGCCTATTGGTCCGAAACGTCGACTTTGTCCTGTGTATTGTCATCTGTAGATTATATTCTGTGTTTTGTTTTGTTATATGTACCATATTTACATCCGTTAGTGAAAGTGTGTAGTGTTTTAGTCGTCATTCAGTAGGACTTCATTACCTGTCTTACACTGAGTATTATTTTCCATTATGTTCTACTAGCATACCACCTTCTATTGATATCCTATCCTACCTATTCTATTGTCTTTATTTCTGCTTGTGATATGATTAGTCGCAGCATTTACTGTCGATCGGTTTTTGGGCTATGGAACGTTTGTTCACTTGATAAGCAGTAATACTGTTCCGTGTATTCCCAGTGGCAATATAAGGATATGAATCCTGGACAATCATCAATATCGTGAAAATAAAATGAGTGAAAATGAGTAACCCGTAGGGTCGTAAAAGTACCACATTGGATGCTTCAGCACACCAGCGAATTCTATCTTCATTGATGTGGAGGAGTGAGTAAAAATGGTGTCCTGTCCATTACTTGAAGTTGTCTGTCCATGTACTTATTTGCCCTCCTCTGCTTTCCATCCCCCCCTCCCTCCCTTAAATGGTTCCCTGCAGTGTTGTTTTTGACAAGAAATCATGTCTGCATACATGTCCAAATCAGGCTAGTTTTCGTCGTTTCCCTATTGAAAGAAATGGTTCCTGTACACCGGCGTGAATCTCTATTTTATTTCTTACATACAAATTTGTCTTATGGTCCCTATAAGAAATTCCTAGAATTCATTTGTAGCATTTGTACTCGAAAGCCTGTAATCGTCTTCCCATGTCGCAGTGAGTGTCCAACTCTCACAGCCATACAGTACAACAGAAAGTACCAGTGACTTACACAGTTTGACTTTCACTCCAACACTGATGTTGCTTTTCCAAATCACCGTTAGCCTTTCCATAGACGTTAAAGCCATCTCCAGCCTTATTTTTAATTCTACTTTGCAAAAATTAAATAGCAGCATTTGAAACAAAATGTTACAGAAAAAATCCTCGGAATACCATATACAGAAAAGAATACGAAAATAGCCATCCTGAGGTAAATTAATGTAAAAGAAAACTGGTTAGACATCATGGTTCTTTCCAGATAACTTAAATAATTTGGACATATCAAACGCCATAGCGACCTAGAGAAAACAATAATGTAGGGGATAATGCCATAGATACGGACAAGACGTACACTAAGAAGAAGATGGACGCAAGACATCAAAGATCACTAAAAATGACAATAACAGAAGCAGGAAGACTGGTTCAAGATCGACAGACGTTTCGAAAGGCAATCATGACTGCTACATCCCGTTTAGGCTATACTACCTGATGATGATCTTCATGTTGTGATTGAGACAGATTTCGTTGTGTAGGTTTATATGATCTTGCAGCTCTTCACTTGAACTGCGGAGTGGACACTGATCGTCAGCAAAGAGTAGTTCAGTTAGCTAATTTGTATGGTATGCGTCTAGTTGTGTTTCTACTGCTTTTGTAATATTATCCATATAAATGATCAACGATAATGGTGCTAAGTCACAACCCTATCTAACTCGAGATGTTACTGAACACTTCTTGAATGCCCTGCATTTGTTATAACTGCACTTTCACTATCTTTGTATAGTGTTTATACTGCTTTTCTAAAATCTTGGTATAGAGATGTGGGGTATATAATGATATCTTTGTGTAGAGATGTGGGGTATATAATGATATCTTTGTACAGAGATGTGGGGTATATAATGATATCTTTTATAGAGATGTGAGGTATGTTGTGAAATCTTTGTAAACATGTCAAAGCCAGTAAACCAGTCGACATTCAATGACGCGATGTTTTACACAAATAGTAGAGAAAATACAATATATAGATGGATGATGGATTGATGGATGGATCGGTGGGTTTGTTGGGTGATTGGATTTCTGTGGACCGATGGATGGATCGGTGGGTTAGTTGGGCTTGGGTGGATGGAAGGATAGATGGATGGATAGATAGATATTCCTAATTCGTGATTATAATTCTACATGGCTACACTGTGGACATACCGATTTCTTCCAAGCTTGACAAACTATCAGTCTTCTAATGGTATATAAATTAAGCGGTTCAGTTCATTGTTAGTTCATTGTGTGCTGATATCCCCACTGAAATACCCCACGTGTCCAGTGACGGGCAGCTTCAAGCGAGTATGAGCCGCTATAAACTCAAGCTGCTGGCATGGAGTTATTAACTCCAAGTCAGGAGCGTCCTAGGGGAGGGGGGATTTTTTTTCTAAATTGCTGCCTTGTAATCACCATCGGGAGATGGAAAGGCTAGGGGAGACAACCCAGACAGACAAATCACAACCCAGCCTGTCGAAGACGGAGTGTGTTAGCCAGCAGGGCGCAGATACTGGGATAAATTAGGGCACACACGCTTTTACAGAAATGTGGTCATGCGACATTAAATGACCTAATTGTAGCTTTAATTAATTGAATTCTTCCAGTGGGGGGGGGGTGCACATTTCTGCCATTACTCATAGTCGCTCCTATGTCCATTATTTTTTTTTAATGCACATTGTCTCTTTCAGCCTCCTTTTCATCACTTTGTAACTCAGCAATGTTTCACACCCATATTTCATATACATCCATCTTTCACACCCATATTTTATATACATCCATCTTTCACACCCATATTTCATATACATCCATCTTTCACACCCATATTTCATATACATCCATCTTTCACACCCATATTTCATATACATCCATCTTTCACACCCATATTTCATATACATCCATCTTTCACACCCATATTTCATATACATCCATCTTTCACACCCATATTTTATATACATCCATCTTTCACACCCATATTTCATATACATCCATCTTTCACACCCACATTTCATATACATCCATCTTTCACACCCATATTTCATATATATCCATCTTTCACACCCATATTTCATATACATCCATCTTTCACATCCATATTAAAGTAATAGGTTGATGAAATACCCTTAGGTTCATGTTTCCCTGTGCATTGACATTTCTATATTGTATGAATCCCTGTATCTGGTATAACGTACACACAAAATTCCCCTAAAATTTGTTCCATAACATCACTCCCATGAACACGATTACCGACACACGAATCAACATTTGTCTAAACATACATTTTGAAAAATAGCATTAGAAAATAGACTTGCTATCCTAGAGTCTGACAGACCAACAGCTCATATATTTTCAATTTGACACAAAATTACATTTTGCGGCTAAACGAGTTTTAAATGAGAAAAACTTGTATTCACACAAATCAATTCTGGAGACTTCTCAAATGTGCTATTCATGAATTCTGATGTCTGTGATTTCGCCAACAATTGTTCAGAGTATTATGGTACTCACTCATACACACATCATTTTTATTGTACGCACGCGCACTTGGAAAATCGTGACCTACATATATGACACAGTCGTTAACTGGTATATTGCAGAAAAATTGTATGATTTAGTGTAGTCTTTTTTGTTGTATAATTTGTTGTAGACTTTATTGTAGAATTTCTTATATAGTTGGTTTCAAGTTGAGCTGTATGACTTATTATATATTGTGTTATATAGTTTGTTACAGATGTGTTGTAGAATTTGTTGTAGTTCTTGTTTCTGGTTTTTCTATTGAGCTTCTTGCAGAGTTTTTTGTAGTTTGTTGGAGAGTTTGTTATGTATTTTCTGTGCATTTATTTTTCTTGAGCCTTAGCAAATCTCTTGGGAAAATGTTTAAAACAAAATGTGTTCCAGAATCATTTTAAGAGGATTTTGTGGAGGCTGTTGGGATTTATTTTTTTATAACAGAGTTAAGAAAGTCACGCTTACCAGCGACGATACAAAGGTCTCTCCGTTGTAAAGGATTAGGTATAGGTGGTAATCAAATAAACTAGTGTCAAATTACAAGAGCGATCTAACGAGTGCTTAATAATTAACCCTTAAAAAGGTACAACACGCTTGTCAGCAGGTGAATGATGATAATGATGATAACAATGATGATGCTTGTGATCATAATGATGAAATAACTCCTTTAGATATGAGCAGGCCGCTTTTGTCATCATGAGACACCAGGTTTGTCTCTGTTGTATAACCGAGACGACACCCATACTCTTATAATGATCTCCCAAAAAAGCATTGTTACGTTAGGGAGTATATGCAGGATCAGCCACCGAAAGAAGACTTTCCATTATTGCAGTATCCCAGAATGATCACATCCTACCAACAGATGGACAACAATAGTACACATTGTGTCGCAAACCTGGCAAATATTACAAGAAGTAAAAGTAATCAAGCAAAGAAGCGATGAAGATAAAATAGCAAGACATGTCAACAAACACACACACACACACACAAGCTGTCTTACCTGTTCTAACACACACACACACACACACGCACAAATGGTCGTACTTACCTGTGGCTCTTACGTACTCCTCCTACTAGTAAGATCCTAGGCGGGAATAGAAGTTGACTGGGTCGTTTGCTAGACATAGTAGCAGCGTCTCCGGAACTGTAGTGGCGATGGATAGTTTTCCAAGGTGGTCTCTCGGCGATTCCAGCATAAGCTTGCCAGAGCACCGGTGGCAATTCGGGTGACTCCTAGAATATTACAATTATTTATCCCATTAGTGGCGTGGATAGTTTCTTCCATGTATATCTATCTATAAACGCATACCTTTTTGGAGATATAGGATCGAGCACTGTAGTTGATTCACAGCCCTTAATTGATGTCTATCTTCAGTGGTGCCAATAAGATGATTTTTTTTAAAATAGTGAGCAATGTGTGTGTGTGTGTGTGTGTATGTGTTTGTGTGTGTGAGAGAGAGAGAGAGAGAGAGAGCTGACAAAATAAAATTGACAACATGACAAAGGCTACGAGTTGTTCTCTAATAAAACATATTGTCACGAAAACAGTGGCAGTGTGTCAAGGATATACAGTACCAACAAATATTATCTTAAACAACACCCATATACAGCAACTAGACAACTTTTGCTACTTAGGATCCACAATTACATCCACTCTTTCCATGGACAATAAAATAAACGCACTTATAGGGGAAACGGCTACCATTTCTTGCAGACTGTCTAAGCGAGCTTGGAAAAACCATAGGCTTAAATTGAAAACAAAGATACAGATCTATCAAACATGCGTGCTGAGTACACTATACTACGGATCTGAAATATGAACTACCTACACCAAATATGAGAGAATACTTAACATCTTTCATCTAAGTTGTTTCCGCAAGATCTTAAACATCAAATGGCATTACAAAATCACCAACATCGAAGTGTTGCGCCGTACTCAACTACGCAAGTGTTGCCTCCAGACATACCGAGTTGTGGCCGTGTTTTCACATTCGTCGATTCTATGTGGAAGCCTTTTATTGAAAATTTACAGATGTCTATATACCTCAGCATTGGTGTACCGCGTTCTCGATAGCCTTCAGCCAGAGATTCAACAACAATACCTATCTACTATACATATATATATATATATATATATATATATATATATATATATATATATATATATATATATATATATATATATATATATATATATATATATATATATATATATATATATATATATATATATATATATAGAGAGAGAGAGAGAGAGAGAGAGAGAGAGAGAGAGAGAGAGAGACGAATAAGAGGAAAATTAAAAATTGCAGAAGTGCAGTGTAGGTTCGTGAAAGGAAAAGGCACAACAAATGTCTTATATATAATGCGAACATTGATTGAGAGGGCAAAAGAAGTAAATGTTGATCTGTACTTGTGCTTCATAAGTTATAGTGAAGAACTTGACAAGGAAAAGCATTCAAAAATGATACAAATGTTAGATGCATTCAATATTGATGGGAAAGATCTAAAGATAGTAAGAAATATGAAGTTAAAACAAACAGCTGCGATGAGGGTTGACAGGAATGTAGGAGAATTCCAAAAGATAGATATGGGTGTCAGGCAAGAATGTGTAATGTCACCAGATCTTTTCTCCATGTATACAGAGAATAAAATGCGAAAAATAGAAAGCATTCTAGAAATAGCAATTGGAGGTTACAATCTGAATAATCTAAGATATGCTGACAATACAGTTATCATTGAAGGGAGCCAACAACAACTTCAAGCCATATTAGACATGGTAATACAAGAAAGTTAAAACGAAGGCCTGAGTCTAAACAAGACGAAAATAGAAGTAATGATTATTTCAAAGACATACACACTGCCACAAAGCACTATCACTATCAATGATGCGAAACTTCAACAAGCGGATAAGGTCAAGTATCTTAGAACCATTTTAACATCAGATGATCGGTGCCCCAATGAGATCAAGAATACAATAACAATGAGATCAAGAATACAATAACACAGGCCAAATCAACATTTAAAAAAAAAAAAGAAACATTCTAGACAATGGAGTAATATCACTGCATACTTATATGTCATGTTATATATCATAATAATATCAATGTTCGAGTGCTAGGATGTTATATTGAGACAATCTTTCTTTATGGAAGCGAAACATGGACAATAAACAAAAGTGCCCAGGATGAGCTAGAAGCAAATGAGATGTGGATTTTAAGAGGAATGATGAAAATTCCATGGACATCTAAGAAAAACTAATGTAGAAGTTCTCAGAGATTCTGAAGTAACACGCGGCACATTTTAGCAAACATTAGAAGCAGGCATATTAATGTATGGCTCAGAAACATGGACACTAAATAAACAATTAGAAGAAAAAATTGATGCCTTTGAGATGTGGGTATATAGAAGAATAGGGAGAACATCATGGAAAGAGAAGAAAACAAATGAAGAGGTGCTAAAGACACTTAATATGAAGAAAGAACTACTAAGAGAAATAAAGATCAGGCAAATAAAATACTTTGGACACATTAAAAGACATGATACCCTATTGAAGACCTTACTTGAGGGTAAAGTCAAAGGGAAGCGAGCAAGAGGTAGGCAGAGATACACGTGGGAGAGTAACATTACACGATGGACAGGTTAACAGTCTAGCAGAGTGCACCACCAAGACAAGAGCCAGGAGATGTTGGAGATACGTTGCAGCCAACCTTCGTTGCGGAGACGGCACTTGATGATGATGATGATGAGAAGCAAGCAATCAAGATGTTTTTATCGAATATGATGAGGAAAGTAAAACATTGAATAACTAGCGGAAAGATCATGACAGAAGAGACGAGTAGCACCACAGTCGGCGACCAAATCTTGTGTAAGAAAACACCACAGTCGGCGACCACATCTTGTGTAAGAAAACACCACAGTCGGCGACCACATCTTGTGTAAGAAAACACCACAGTCGGCGACCACATCTTGTGTAAGAAAACACCACAGTCGGCGACCACATCTTGTGTAAGAAAACACCACAGTCTGCGACCACGTCTTGTGTAAGAAAACACCACATAATTGCTTCCCTTAGCCATTGAGTACTGAAGCCAATTTATTATGTCTGTTATTATGCCCGTGTTGTACAGCGGCGACAGTCGAGTTAGGCTGTCATTAGCTTGTCCCCGAAGACGAGTACTTGCTCCCAGTCTAAATCCCACAGCGCCCAGACCATGGTCGTCTCAGCGATCAAGTCAGCATTTATTTGTCTGCAATGATTTTCTAGACAACATAAAGAAGTTTTGTAGGTTGCCATTGCTGTCAGTTAACGACGCGCATTCACCGTTGCATGTGGTGGAGTTTGAACCTGGTATATTAGCCGATCTTGACGCATTCTGCATCCCTCCACCACAAAGCAGGACAAATTGTTTGAACTGATAAATAGATATAGATTGATGATATAGACACTCATTGTTTGAAATCAGATGTAAACACTGTTTATGAATGCTAAGATAAATGCATTTCACTAGTCAGATAAGAAGATTGCATAACTAAAAAGTCAGATGAGTGAAACATCACATGCTAGATCATGTATGAAACATCACATGCTAGATCATGTATGAAACATCACATGCTAGATCATGTATGAAACATCACATGCTATGACATGTATAAAACATCACATGCTATGACATGTATAAAACATCACATGCTATGACATGTATGAAACATAGCAGGCTATGACATGTATAAAACATCACATGCTATGACATGTATAAAACATCACATGCTATGACATGTATGAAACATCACATGTTATAACATGTATGAAACATCACATGCTATGACATGTATGAAACATCACATGCTATGACATGTATGAAACATCACATGCTATGACATGTATGAAACATCACATTCTATGACATGTATGAAACATCACATGCTATGACATGTATGAAACATCACATGCTATGACATGTATGAAACATAACATGCTATGACATGTATGAAACATCACATGCTATGACATGTATGAAACATCACAGGCTATGACATGTATGAAACATCACATGCTATGACATGTATGAAACATCACATGCTATGACATGTATGAAACATCACAGGCTATGACATGTATGAAACATCACATGCTATGACATGTATGAAACACGTAACCATCAAGAGTGCACATTACTAATATGCTGCTTAAACCTGAGATCTGACATGATGCCATTGGGTCAGTTCTATTCGTATCCAATACATTTTATTCAATGTCGACAAGATAAACATCCCCTCAAGCTAGTCTAGACATAGATTGACATCGCTCTCTGACGAGAACCCGATAAACAGATAGTATTTATATAAGACAGTGATTCTCACACATGTTACCACGGATACAACAAAATCCGTACAGAAATAACTGTTTGCTCGACTCTTCTCCATGTGTACAGATTACTAAATTGTGATTATCATTGCTTCTGACCACAGACTGAGTGAAATCAAAGTACATGTCTCGATTTTCCCACGACAGCATTAGTAACTGTTTGCCAACTGGAAAATCATCTTGCTCTCCGAACCCGAACAAAAATTAAATGGAGATGCAACTGTCACGTTGGTTTGTTATATTAATATTTGTATGATGATAATGATTAAGATTATGACAATAGAATTACGAGAAATTACGACCCTTTCACACTTGTTCCTTGTATCAGTAGGCAGAGTTTTAATTATTTTAGTTCCATACAAGTGTTTCTTTGACAGTCTTTTTGATAAGTAGATTTTCCTAAGTAGCTATTACACGTCCTAGACTTGTAACATGTAACATTGTAACATTGTTTGACACAATGTGGTTGTGGGTGCAACGCCCCGAGCTGGACAATCATTAAACAGGATACCAATGTGGTTGTGAGTGCAATCCCCCGAGCAGGACAGTTGTTTAAGGCAGGATAACAATGTGGCTGTAGGTGCACGCCACGAGCTGGACAGTCGTTTATAGAGGATAGCACTTTGGTGCGAAATTTTTTCAGTCCACATGCATGCTTCAGATATCGGGATTGATTCCTTACCAGTAGACCAGTCATACGGCTTCAGATGGCTTTATCACAACGGCGATCATGGGTGAGGTAATCCAAACCACTTAGTCGTCTCTTACGACATGTACAGCAAACAACAGTCTATTTTTATATAAATGCTTACTATTTTGGCTCACCTGCCGCATCCTATATACTCATAAAATGTGTATAAATTATTTTTTTTGCTGCATGATTGATAAGCATATTTACATGGTTTTGAATATAATTTACATAAATAAGATAATATTCGTAAATGTTCTTTTGCGAAACGACATCGGCGAATATATTTATTTATAAAAAATTATAAAATATTTAAAATTTATTTATTTATAAGCAATACCATGTAAATATGCACAGCAATCATCATCTATATTCAATACCACGCATAATTTTAAAAATTCTCTCATCCACATCTGGATATTTTTTTATAATTTGTGAGGTGGAAGAAAATTAACGGAAAACATTGTACAACAGGCATTGTTCTGGAAATTACAGGTAAAGAGAAAAAGACGATGACTAAGTACTACTGGAATAACAACATTAGATCCAGATACACACAATTTGCAATGGATGCAAACGAAGTATGTGTGGAGACTGCTTCACGAACGCCGGCTGGTTGCGGACACAGTGATTGATCAGAACAGAAGCCAGAGATTCGGGGAATTGGATATTAACTTTAGATGTTGTACAGCTGATGTTGTACAGCTGTTGTTGTACAGTTGATGTTGTACAGCTGATGTTGTACAGCTGATGTTGTACAGCTGATGTTGTACAGCTGATGTTGTACAGCTGATGTTGTACAGCTGATGTTGTACAGCTGATGTTGTACAGCTGATGTTGTACAGCTGATGTTGTACAGCTGAACGCCTACATGTAGCTGTTGCACATGTGAATGCCTACACGTGGCTGTTGCACATGTGAACGCCTACATATTAAAATGAGGAGCGAATTTAAACAGCGAGAAAAATATACAGTATGTATACTCTTCGACATTTGCAGGAATGGGTGAACTGAGCACCTATATGCCTACTCGGAGTGTAGTGATGTCGGTTCATAACTAGTATAAAAATAGTTACGTATAACATGGAAAGAACTGGATGCCATAACTAAGGATACAACAAATTTGAAGAGTTTCGGCCAGGAATTATGCCCCCCCCCCCCCCCAAGTGAGTTATAGACTGATTGACAAACATATATACGGACAGTCAGATGAAAGGACGTACGAATAAATTATTGCAGAGGTTGTCAACATTGTTTCCAACATGACCCGTCTCCTTTTTCGGAACAAATTTTTGTCCATGGTTCCCCTGGTACCTTATAATTAAAAATGAATGTAAGTCGACTTTCTTCAAGACTTATTATTAAAAACTTTAGAACATATTATCTTAATATTCACATTTCTAATGACCTCCCATTCGTCGCAGTGCCACTTCCCTGAAATTTCCAATGTATATTTTTGCTCACAGGATCCCTATCAACTCTAGTCAAGTCGAGAACCACTGGTCTGGAAAGATGGAGTCATCTACAGAACGTGAACTTTGTGAGAAATGGGCCATTGATTGGCTATCACAACACGCATTGTTTGATTGATCCCGCTTACAAGATTTGATCGACATTTATTTGATTACATGAATGTTTGCATGCAATGTTTCAAGTCAACAGTAGACAATCATGTTTTATTGGGAGAAAATTATACATTTGATAAAATATGAACCTACATCTCAATATACTTTTATATTTCATGGATGATATGATAATGGTGATTATAGTGTCGGTAATACCAGTAATACTGAAAGCAGAAGTAGAACATGCAATAAAATCAATAAAATGTGGAAAGGCTGCAGGATCTGACAACATAACAGCAGACATAATAAAAACTCTAAATGATTTTGGTGTCGATACTAGCACAGAAATTTGCAATGACACATATGGATCAGGTCACATAGACAAAGACCTAACAACATCAATATTCATACCACTACTTAAGAATCCCAGGGCTGTGGACTGTACAGAATATAAAACAATAAGATTAATGAGCCATATAACTAAAATACTCCTCAAGATAATACATGAAAGAATTAAGAACAAGATAGACATGGAGGTCGGTGAAGAATAATTCGGTTTTAGGAAAAACAAACGAACCAGAGAAGCTATACTGAGTAGCAGACTAGTGATAGATACATATATAGAAGTCCAATAAATACATATATATATATTTGTTTCATAGATTATAGTAAGGCCTTTAACAGAGTCCAATATGAAAAATTAATTAAATGTCTTCAAGAAATAAGCGTAGATAGAAAAGACATCAGACTAATTAGAAATATATATTGGGAACAAACTGCATCAATAAGGTGTGAAAACAGCTACTCGCCATACATAGAAATAAGAAGAGGGGTAAGACAAGACCTGAGATATGCAGATGATACTGTTCTTTTACCTGAAAGTGAATATGAACTACAATGATTAATAGATCAAGTCAATAAATCAAGTAATGAATATGGCCTGGACATAAATATCCAAAAAAGAAAACCCATTATAATCAGCAAAGACACAGAAGAACAAGAGCTAAACATAAACATACATGGAGAGAAAATACAAGTAAAACATTATCAATATTTTGGTAACAGTCACAAATGATGGCAGATGTGAAACAGAAGTTAAAAGGAGAATAGGAATGGCTAAAAGTACCTTCAATGACATGAGGAAATTATTAATATCTAAACAAATTACAAACAAGTTAAAAATGAGAATTATAAAATGCTACATCTATTCTATATTAATGCATGGCTCAGAAACATGGACACTAAATAAACAATTAGAAGACAAAAAAGATGCCTTTGAGATGTGGATATATAGAAGAATAGGGAGAACATCATGGAAAGAGAAGAAAACAAATAAAGAGGTGCTAAAGACACTTAATATGAAGAAAGAACTACTACGAGAAATACAGATCAGGTAAATAAAATATTTTTGAAACATCAGAAGGCATGACACCTTATTGAAGACCTTACTTGAGGGTGGAGTCAAAGGGAAGCGAACAAGAGGTAGGCATAGGTACAAGTGGGAGAGTAACATCACACGATGGACAGGTTACAGTCTAGCAGAGTGCACCACCAAGACAAGATACGTGGGATGATGGAGATCCGTTAGAGCCAGCATTCGTTACAGAGACGGCACTTGATGATTATGAGTATCGGTAATGATTAAGGAGATGATGAGTTTAGTGTCGGTGATGATTAAGGAGATGATGAGTTTAGTGTCTGTGATGATTAAGGAGATGATGAGTTTAGTGTCGGTAATGATTAAGGAAATGATGAGTTTAGTATCGGTAATGATTAAGGAGATGATGAGTTTAGTGTCGGTGATGATTAAGGAGATGATGAGTTTAGTGTCGGTGATGATTAAGGAGATGATGAGTTTAGTGTCGGTGATGATTAAGGAGATGATGAGTTAGTGTCGGTAATGATTAAGGAGATGATGAGTTTAGTGTCGGTAATGATTAAGGAAATGATGAGTTTAGTATCGGTAATGATTAAGGAGATGATGAGTTTAGTATCGGTGATGATTAAGGTGATGATGAGTTTAGTGTCGGTGATGATTAAGGAGATGATGAGTTTAGTGTCGGTGATGATTAAGGAGATGATGAGTTTAGTGTCGGTAATGATTAAGGAAATGATGAGTTTAGTATCGGTAATGATTAAGGAGATGATGAGTTTAGTGTCGGTGATGATTAAGGAGATGATGAGTTTAGTGTCGGTGATGATTAAGGAGATGATGAGTTTAGTGTCGGTGATGATTAAGGAGATGATGAGTTAGTGTCGGTAATGATTAAGGAGATGATGAGTTTAGTGTCGGTAATGATTAAGGAAATGATGAGTTTAGTATCGGTAATGATTAAGGAGATGATGAGTTTAGTGTCGGTGATGATTAAGGAGATGGTGAGTTTAGTGTCGGTGATGATTAAGGAGATGATGAGTTTAGTGTCGGTGATGATTAAGGAGATGATGAGTTTAGTGTCGGTAATGATTAAGGAGATGATGAGTTTAGTATCGGTAATGATTAAGGAGATGATGAGTTTAGTGTCGGTGATGATTAAGAAGATGGTGAGTTTAGTGTCGGTGATGATTAAGGAGATGGTGAGTTTAGTGTCGGTGATGATTAAGGAGATGATGAGTTTAGTGTCGGTAATGATTAGGAGATGATGAGTTTAGTGTCGGTAATGATTAAGGAAATGATGAGTTTAGTGTCGGTAATGATTAAGGAAATGATGAGTTTAGTGTCGGTAATGATTAAGGAAATGATGAGTTTAGTTTCGGTAATGATTAAGGAGATGATGAGTTTAGTGTCGGTAATGATTAAGGAAATGATGAGTTTAGTAACGGTAATGATTAAGGAGATGATGAGTATAGTGTCGGTAATGATTAAGGAGATGATGAGTTTAGTGTCGGTGATAATTAAGGAGATGATGAGTTTAGTGTCGGTAATGATTGCTGTGATTATGAGTATAGTGTCGGTAATGATTGCTGTGATTATGATTATAGTGTCGGTAATGATTGCTGTGATTATGAGTATAGTGTCGGTAATGATTGCTGTGATTATGAGTATAGTGTCGGTAATGATTGCTGTGATTATGAGTATAGTGTCGGTAATGATTGCTGTGATTATGAGTATAGTGTCGGTAATGATTGCTGTGATTATGAGTATAGTGTCGGTAATGATTGCTGTGATTATGAGTATAGTGTCGGTAATGATTGCTGTGATTATGAGTATAGTGTCGGTAATGATTGCTGTGATTATGAGTATAGTGTCGGTAATGATTGCTGTGGTTATGAGTATAGTGTCGGTAATGATTGCTGTGATTATGAGTATAGTGTCGGTAATGATTGCTGTGATTATGAGTTTAGTGTCGGTAATGATTACGGAGATGATGACCATGATGATGATAGTTATGATGATGACGGTGTCGGTTGAGCTGGTAATGATGGTGATGATATTGTGGTAGTAGTGGTGATGATGATAGTGGTGATGATGATGGTAATGATGATGATGATGATGTTGATGATTGTGGTGGTGATGGTGGTGGTGATGATGATGATGGTAATGATGATGATGGTGATGATGATGGTAATGATGATGATAATGATGGTGATGATGATGATGATGGTAATGATGATGATAATGATGGTGGTGGTGGTGGTGATGATGATGATGATTAAATTGAATATGAGAGAAGGATCCCGAGGGATTACTAAACTGTGGTGAAATTTCACTTTCAACTCCAGCTTGACGTTCTATGACATTCATTGATTGCAATGGCTGACTTTTCCAGTAATTGCTACTATCTGATGATTATTTGTATAAGGTTGTAGTTTTTAGTTACCCGAGCAAGATAGTATTACTACTCTCTTGATCACTCTGAGGTCAGTGGTTGTGACAAATATCGACGCCGTTTCGTCTACGGAGACCATTCGCCGATGTCGTTTCGCAAAAGAACGTTCACGAATATCCTCTCACGTATGTAAATTATATTCAATACCATGTAAATATGCACAGCAATCATGATTTATATTCAATACCATGTAAAAATGCACAGCAATCATGATTTATACTCAATACCATGTAAATATGCACAGCAATCATGATTTATACTCAATACCATGTAAAAATGCACAGCAATCATGATTTATACTCAATACCACGCATAATTTTCACAATTCTCTCATCCACATCTCGATATTTTTTTATAATTTGTGAGGTGGAAGATGTCCAGTTTCCAATTGGTTAAACCATACATTTCTTTTCTTGTGAACTTTTCTTACAAGAATAAATAAATGCCGATGTGGTAGAGTGATATGCGTCAAGTTCTTATTTTAAATTTATGTGAGCAAATCTAATTCACAAAATTCTACCAATGTCAACAAAAAACATCTTATCCAAAGAAGCTTCATTCCAACCATGTGCTACCAATGTCAACAAAAAACATCTTATCCAAAGTAGCTTCATTCCAACCATGTGCTACCAATGTCAACAAAAAACATCTTATCCAAAGTAGCTTCATTCCAACCATGTGCTACCAATGTCAACAAAAAACATCTTATCCAAAGTATCTTCATTCCAACCATGTGCTACCAATGTCAACAAAAAACATCTTATCCAAAGTAGCTTCATTCCAACCATGTGCTACCAATGTCAACAAAAAACATCTTATCCAAAGTAGCTTCATTCCAACCATGTGCTACCAATGTCAACAAAAAACATCTTATCCAAAGTAGCTTCATTCCAACCATGTGCTACCAATGTCAACAAAAAACATCTTATCCAAAGTAGCTTCATTCCAACCATGTGCTACCAATGTCAAACATGGTCCTTAACAACAAAACATAAGAGACAACTTGTTACAACAGAGATGAGATGTCTGAGAAAAGGCACATGAGTGACCAGAAGACACAGAATTAGAAACGATGTCATAAGAGAAAGAGTGGGTGTCATATCAGTTCTACAATACATACAAAACCAACAGATACAATGGTTTGGTCATCTGGTAAGACTGCCGTATGATTCATTAGTTTATAAAGCATATACGAAGAGAGGAAAAGCAGAAGGAAGAGCCAAGGGAAGAACTAGAGTACGCTGGATTAACATCAAAGAGACATTACAATAAATCAATCAATCAAGTGCCATGCCGACTGGCGTAGGCGATCATGTTTATCCACGACTCTTTGTCTCTTGTGTTGTCAATAAGCTCGGTTGGTGAGCTTCTACCGTGCCACGATACAAGCCCATCTAGTAACGTTTCTCTTTATCGACCCCTATCTCTTCTCCATTTGATTTTTCCAGTCGTTATTAAGTGTTCAAGCTGTGCTCTTCTCAGCACATGCTCTAGAAACCTTGACTGTCTGCCTCTAATGTTTGATATGATTGATCTTTTTACGCCAGCATCAATGAGAACCTCTGCATTAGTTTTCTTGGCTGTCCATGGTATTTTGATCATTCTTCTCAGAAACCACATTTCTGTAGCCTCCAATTCACTTTGAATGTTCTTGTTTATAGTCCATGCTTCACAACCATAAAAAATAATCGGTTCGATATAACATCTCAGCATTACACGAACACCAAATAACATTACCCGAAGCTGCCAGAAAAGCGAGAACAAGAATATTGTCCATAACATGAGAATGAAGCCGGCGCAACTAACCAGACATTGGTGCTTTCAACAGCAGAAGAGCCATCCTGTTCCATCCTGTTCAAAATCCTTCCTGTACATGTCGCGGCACGTCTGTTATGGCAGAGCGGCCTTTATTTCCAGAGTCCATAGAAAGTCCCCATGCACTCCTTCACAGGAAAACATGCAGTAACGAACAGCAGAAGATCAGGCTACAGGAGAATACGAGGACCAAGAACTAGAGGGATGCAGAAAATAAAAACAAACCTTGAAGAGACAAAGGCTGACTATGGTCAATGCCAATTAAATAAGCAAACACAGATAACTCAAACTCCTTCCATCCCCCCCCCCTCCACGACGCTTAACAAACAAATAGAAATGACTATATATATATAACAGAAAGATAAGGCGGATAAGATAGATGCAATATTTAAGATAGATAAGATAGATTATATAAACAAGATGGACTAGATGGATAGATTAGACAGCAAATGGATTGACGAATACATTAATGGATGGAGGGATGCATGAATGGATATATATAGATAGATAGATTGTCAGGGATGTGTACTATCCCCCTATTATTTATAACATATATAGAACACATCTGCAAAGTAGCAAAGACAACGAAGAAAACAAAATCTGAAGAATAATTTAGACGAATTACTATTTGCAGCTAGTTTCTAATCAAGAATCAAGAAGAAGGTCTATGTAAAATGACACCAATCTTCAGAAACAAAAATGTAGATTTAAACACTAAAATAACACTATTCAAAGCGATAAGTGTGCCAAATCTGTTACACATTCCAAACATGGACAACGACAGCACAAGACAAACGTAAATTGGTTACAGCTGAAATAGCATACTTATGCAGAGTCCTAGAAATATCGCTAAGCGACAGAGTAAGGAATGAGGCCACTAGACAAAGTACCGTCACCGTCCCCAATCTTGGAATATATTAAGAGACAGCAGATCAAATGATTATCACACAGCAGACTACCACCAGACAGTATACCACAGCAAGCTATGTACATAGTATGAGATTCCAAGTATACACATTTTGACCAACGGAAAACACGGGATAATGAAGAAAAAGAACGAATGAATGTATAATTCATTCAGAGAACATCAACTACCGATCGTGAATACTTAAGAATATGCACATTGAATAATTCAGCTTAGACTAAATTCACATCTTTTTAGGGTTGTGGTTTGTCGATTTCGAAACGTGTTAACCAATGACTCTGCAAGGCGAATCATAGTCAGTTGAAAAGACTTTGTTCAAAACCCTCTTTCTACCTTCTGACAAATGTATCTACGAATGTATATTTTTTTCTCAAATTTCAATCACTATTCCATTGATAGTTTTGTTTATCTTGTCATTATTCACTATCAAATTTATATTTTATTGTGTAATATATATTAAATATTATGTTACTAATATGTTACATTATAGACAGCTAGAAATGCTAGCAAGGAAGTGAAGACACAAATTGGAGATGTATGTTACATAACTACATATTTTCATGAGGACGAAAGTATAGCGAGTTAAGCAGAGCTCTTCTGCTTGTTAGCTGATATAAAATTGAATTGTATAGTTACCTTTAAAAACATTAAAGTCGGACAGGACAAAACATATGGAGATAACGAGTTAAGCACGTCAGAGAAATATAATCTGTACATTTTGGTCACTTTATGAGACAAGCAAATCTCTAGAACATAGTTACAAGACGTAAGATTCAGGGCAAGAGATATCCAGGACAACAGAGTGAGAACATATTAGACAGAATGACCGCCCGTATGCCCGAGAAGACAGCAACAATAGTAACACTGTTTCTTACATAGATGTCGTAGGAGGCAACTAAGGTCGTTTTGGGTGGAGTTAGCAATCTAATCTCGTAGAGTGATAAAATAACCCACATTCATTCTGAAGTTGGATGTGTCAGGCCTGAAAGCTTAACCTGTAAATCATGACGCAACGCATTTCGATCTCTATAATACATCATGTCAATGTTCTAGAGTTAAAGAATGAACCAGAAGATGACGAAGAAGTTTATAGACTAATATTGGGAATAACAGAGAGTCAAAATCGATCCAATGAAAGAGTTGTGGAGATTCATGATCGCCTACGCCAGTGGCATGGCCGAAGGTGATGATGATGACGGTACTATTTTACAGCAGTAACCATTATCATCTTCATCATAGTGGAGCTCAAATCATCATCAACAACTGTAGTACAACAATAATATATACATATATATCATTCCTTTCTTACAACAATAATATATACATATATATCATTCCTTTCTTACAACAATAATATATACATATATTATTCCTTTCTTACAACAATAATATATATATATACAATATCATTCCTTTCTAACAAACAATAATATATGTATATATACATATATCATTCCTTTCTTACAATTATATATATATATATATATATATATATATAGTAAAGTAAAAGTAAAGTAACCCATAGCATTTATTAATGCCGTAGGGGTGTGAGATGTTAGCGATCTCACATTTCACAGGCTCTGCAAATGAGGGCGGTAGCCATCTCCTCTCCCTCGCAGTCTTTACTTCCCGGATTAATCCGGTACCCATTTAAGGCTGGGTCGACCTGGGAGCCGTTGCGATCTGAAAACATTTCCTCCTCAGCTGGGGAATGAACCCAGGACCACTCATATGCGAAGCCAGTGCGCTAACCACTGCGCTAACCCGGCTCCCTATATATATATATATATATACATACATATATCATTCCTTTCTTACAATAATATATATATATATATATATATCTCATTCCTTTCTTACAAAAATTATATATATATATATATATATATATATCATTCCTTTCTTACAACAATAATATATATATCATTACTTTCTTACAACAATCCACGCAGCGAGCTATTGATGTATATATTATACATTTATGACAACAATCTATATTATAAAAATAATATATAAATATTATCCCTTTCTTACAACAAACCACGGGGAAAAGTATTGACGTCTCCCTGTGAAACATAAATAATGCTTAGATACTCACCTTTGGAATCTATCCTCTGTAAACACAACAATTCCAACAAATATCCGCTCTACCATTTGAAGCCACTTTGTAGAACACAGACGCAGACAAAGTTACATTTTACAGTTACAATGTTGGAATCCTGACTCCAGGGGCGTAACTCATTTATTGATATGAGGTTCAGTGAATAGCCGCCTTCTGTCGATGGGTAGAGGTCAGTATGACGTGTTTGTTGTCTATGTGTAATTGAATTGGAAAGCTGTAGACCGAGGAATAATAGGGGTGTTTATTGCTGAGGATGGGTAGGCAATGGAGGATGTGATAGGAGGTTACATATGTCAGTTGTTTTTTCTGTGTGGTAGAGAATGTACGCAAAATAATTGTTTTAGTGGTTTGGGGGTGGGTTAGTAGGGGGGGGGGTGTTGGAGGGGTGGTTTTAGTGGTTTGAAGGAGGGAATTGTTTTAGTGATTTGGGGGGGGGGGGGTTAGTAGTTTGGAGGGGTAATAGTTTTATTGATTTGGAGGGGGTGGTTTTAGTGGTTTGGGGGGGATGTTTTAATGATATGGGGGGGGGTTGGTTTTAGTAGTTTGGAGGGGTGAATTTTTTTATTGATTTGGAGGGGGATTGTTTTAGTGGTTTGGGGGGATGGTTTTAGTGGTTTGGGGGATTTTTAGTGGTCTGTGGGGATGGATTTAGTGGTTTGGGGGATGTTTAGTGGTCTGTGGGGATGGATTTAGTGGTTTGGAGGGTGTTTTAGTGATGTGGGGGGTTTGTGGTATTGGGGGATGGTTTTAGTGGTTTGGAGAGGGAATTGTTTTAGTGATTGGGGGGGGGGAGATGTTTATAGTGGTCGGGAAGAATTGTTTTAGTGTTCGGGGGAAAGGGGGAATCGTTTAGTGATCGAGGGGAGAATTGTTTTAGTGATCGAGGGTGGGAGATAATTCTCTTAGTGGTCGATGGTTTTACTGGTCGAGGGAGCAATGTTTTAGTGGTCTGGAAGGTGGAATTGTTTGAATGGGTGGGAAAATTGTTTTAGTGGTCGAGGAGAGAATTCTTTTAGTGGTCGCGGAGAGAATGGCTTTAGTGCTCGAGTGAAGAATTATTTTAGTGGTGGAGGGGAGAAATGTTTTATTGGTCGAGTGAAGAACTGTTTTAGTGGTCGAGTGAAGAACTGTTTTAGAAGTCGGGGGATGAAATTATTTTAGTGGTCAATGGGAGTATTGTTTTAATGGTTGAGGGGAGAATTGTTTAATGATCTGGGGGAATTGTTTTAGTAGTGGGGGGGAGGAGTTGTTTTAGTGCTAGATGGGATAATTGTTTTAGTGGTAAGGGGGGAATTGTTTTAGTGGTAGAGAGAGATTACTGACTCTATTAGATAGAGAGATTCTGTTAGAGAAATTATATTACTGATCGACGGCAAAATTGTTAGAGAAATAGAGATGAGGTGCTAAAAGCAAAAGCTGTAACATACCAACTGACACCGCTGTTTAAATGAAAGCTATCAACATTTGGACCAAACGACAGGTAATAAACACCATCTTTATTCCAACGTTATGCTACCATTGCCAGACATGTTCTCTAACATGAAAAAGATTACAACATGTGAGACGAAATGCCTGAGAAAGGATATAAACGTCACCAGAAGAGATCGAATGAAGAAAGAATGCATCAGAGAGTATAGACTATATCATGCAAATAACATATAGATAGACAACAAATCAACTGGTTCGGACACCTTATGGAACCACCAAAATCAGCAATCCTTTGCTTGGAATATCGTAAAAAACGGCTACACCGCAAAAGGAAGACTAAGAGAAGATTCAGAAAGATTGTCATAAACTACAGTATAACCATGGCTTGATTCTTGATTAGAAACTGGCCTCACAGCACATGGGGCATTCCCATAAGTGATCCGCCCTCTATTCCAGCAGCCATCCGACTCGATGATGTTTCGAGTCTAATGCCGCTGAAACAGACGTCGACATCAGGGCACAACTCTGGCCCCTGAGACAGGTTTCTTTGTTGTTCTACCCACCCACGGCGTGCCCGTAACTAATTCAAGCACAACGTCGGCCTGCCGGAACAACATGGTTACTGTTATCGAAGGTTACGACTACGGGCACATAACCATGGCACATGCAATTAAGATGGCCAAAGACAAAAAACATCAACTCCCCCCCCCCTCCCCCGGCGTCTAACAGTATTTGCCGATCTATTGCCTATTGTCTATCCCCAGGTGAATGATGGTTACACTCGCCGTTAAGCGTAGGGGTGAGAGCTTAAGCTTTCGTTCCAAGGCCAGATGTGTCACCGTAGTTGCATTTAGTCCATGTTTGTTCAAGGCTATCTAGATGTTTTCTATCCACCGTTTTCTAGGTCTACCTTTGACTTTACACACGGATATTCTTTTGTTATATGCTCGTACTGGTATTTGGTTTGAGTTAATTCTCATAAGGCATGTGTGGAATAGATAGATAGATAGATAGATAGATAGATAGATAGATAGATAGATAGATAGATAGATAGATAGATAGATAGATAGATAGATAGATAGATAGATAGATAGATAGATAGATAGATAGATAGATAGATAGATAGATAGATAGATAGATATATAGATAGATAGATAGATAGATAGATAGATAGATAGATAGATAGATAGATAGATAGATAGATAGATAGATAGATAGATAGATAGATAGATAGATAGATAGATAGATAGATAGATAGATAGATAGATAGATAGATAGGGGAATGGTTCTAGTGGTCGTGGGAGAATTGTTCTAGTGGTCGTGGGAGAATATTTCTATTGGTCGTGGGAGAATTGTTCTAGTGGTCGTGGGATAATTGTTCTAGTGGTCGTGGGAGAATATTTCTATTGGTCGTGGGAGAATTGTTCTAGTGGTCGTGGGATAATTGTTCTAGTGGTCGTGGGAAAATTGTTTTAGTGGTCGTGGGAGAATTGTTCTAGTGGTCGTGGGAGAATATTTCTATTGGTCGTGGGAGAATTGTTCTAGTGGTCGTGGGAGAATTGTTCTAGTGGTCGTGGGAGAATATTTCTATTGGTCGTGGGAGAATTGTTCTAGTGGTCGTGGGATAATTGTTCTAGTGGTCGTGGGAAAATTGTTTTAGTGGTCGTGGGAGAATTGTTCTAGTGGTCGTGGGAGATTTGTTCTAGTGATCGTGTGATTATTGTTCTAGTGATCGTGGGAGAATTGTTTAAGTGATCGTGGGAGAATTGTTTAAGTGATCGTGGGAAAATTGCTTTGGTGGTCGGGAAAAATTGTGTTAGTGGGCAAGGCAGAAGTGTTCTAATGTTTGTAGGAGCATTGTTTTAACTTCGGGGTGTAGGCGAATTGATTTAGTGGTCCAGGAGAATTGTTTAGTGGTCGAGGAGAATTGTTTAAGTGGGCGAAAAAGAATTGATTTAGTGACTGAGAGAGAAATCATATGTTTAGTAGTCGTTGTGGGAGATAATTCTTTTAGTATGGGGGGGGGAATTGTTTTAGTCGTGGAGTTGAACTGTTTCAGTGATTGGAGGAAAATAGTTTAAGTGATTGTGGAATAATAGTTTTTATTGGCCAGGAACGAACTGTTTTAGTGGTCGGGGGAGACTAGTTTTAGTGGTTGTGGAGAACTGTTTAATTTTGGGGATGGATGAGAATTGTTTTAGTTGACAGGATTAGTTTTTAGTTTAAATGTGCATCTCTACGGGGTTGAGAGATTGGTATAGTTTAGTAGAGCAGTGATATAATTCGTTGTGTGCTAGAGTGATTGGTGTTCAGATACTCAGAGAACATTGTCAATATGTGATGGCATCTTCGTATCCAGTATTGTAGAGACATGCGACGTTGAGAGATTGATACCCAGTGACGTAGAGAAATGCGACATTTATAGATAGAGAGATTGATACACAGTGATTTAGAGAAATGCGACGTTGAGAGATTGATACTTAGTGATGTAGAGAAATGCGATGTTGAGATATTGTTCAATCATTCCTTCCACACAGGTATGAGAGGTACTATCAACATTGATGGTGTTTGTTTAGAGGTTGTGTGCTCAATAGTTAAAAAAGGCTACGCTTTTGCCCTCACACGTTTTGGAATATACTTTGCGCTCCTCTTGAAACATGATTTTCGTAACTAGAAGGGTGGGATATTTATCCATTCTTGTACAGATGTTTTGTCTATTGTTTATCCCCAGGTGAACGATTGTTGATCGCACTCACACTTGCCTTTAAGCGTAGGGGTGGGAGCTTACGCTGTCATTGCAGGCCAGATGTGTTGCCGTGGTTGCATTTAGGCCATGTTTGTTCAAGGTTGTTTGTTCAATATCTTGGACACATAGTCACAAATGATGGCAGATGTGAAACAGAAATTAAAAGTAGAATAGGAATGGCTAAAAGTACCTTCAATGACATGAGGAAATTATTAATATCTAAACAAATTACAAACAAGTTAAAAATGAGAATTATAAAATGCTACATCTATTCCATATTAAAGTATGGCTCAGAAACATGGACACTAAATAAACAATTAGAAGACAAAATTGATGCCTTTGAGATGTGGGTATATAGAAGAATAGGGAAAACATCATGGAAAGAGAAGAAAACAAATAAAGAGGTGCTAAAGACACTTAATATGAAGAAAGAACTACTAAGAGAAATAATAATCAGGCAAATAAAATACTTTGGACACATTAAAAGACATGACACCCTATTGAAGACCTTACTTGAGGGTAAAGGCAAAGGGAAGCGAGCAAGAGGTAAGCAGAGATACAGGTGGGAGAGTAACATTACACGATGGACAGGTTACAGTCTAGCAGAGTGTACCACCAAGACAGGAGACAGGAGATGTTGGAGATACGTTGCAGCCAACCTTCGTTCCGGAGACGGCACGTGATGATGATGATGATGTTCAAAGGTTATCTCGATGTTTTCTATCCACCGTTTCCTTGAACTGCCTTTCGCCTTACGCCCGGATATTCTTTTGTTATATGCTCTTATTGGTATTTGGTGTGGCTTCATTCTCATAAGGTGACCGAACCATTTTACTTGTTGTCTCTCAATATGTACCTTATACATGGTATTATACCAACTCTTTTCCTAATTTCTTCATTTCTTATTTTATCTAGTTTGGTAACCATTGCAGCTTTTCTCAGATACTTCATTTCACATGTGACGATTTTTCTCTGCTGCGAAGCTGTTAAAGACCATGTCTGATATTGGTAGCAGAGTGTTGGTATAAAAACTGTAGATATTATCTAGATATTTGAATTCTTTGGTTTGTTTCACTTTGGTGTTACCTATTGTTATATATCCATTGGTATTTCAGATTTGCTAATTGTCATAACTTCTGTTTTTTGTATATTAATTTTCATGTTGTACTTCTGACATGCTAATAGCAATGCATTGATTTGCTTTTGCAAAGTTTCCTCATCTTTGTATATTAAACTTTTATCATCGGCCAATAATAGTTCATTGATTTCATTGTAAAGTTCCTCGTCAGGTTTATTTGCAATGTTTTTCTTTTTTTGATGTAAGCTTCTTTTATTATTCATATATTCAGTACAGATGTTGGCCTTTGCAATGTTCAAAGTTGAAAGCAAGGATAAAGAATGTCCTGACACGAGAGTAGCTCCTTGCATATGACGCTGCAATTACCACACACTCAAACTGTAACAAACCGCAGTTTGTATCTATGTTCTTCTCATTATTGTTTCAAATCTATATTATATATGTCTCTCATTTAGCTCGTAATCTCTTTCTTCTCCTCTGTAGTACTTCTCTTCTGTAGTACTTTTCTTCTGTTGTACTTCTCTTCTGTTGTACTTCTCTTCTGTTGTACTTTTCTTCTGTAGTACTTCTCCTCTGTAGTATTTCGCTGTTGCAGTTGTTAATCCGAAGGAAATCTAGGGAAAGAAGCTATCTCTAACTCTTAATCAATACAACCCAATATCAAGACTATTCACATATATTTAATCTCTCTTTCAAGTCATTGCAACATTTCGACAATTCATAATCATTGCCAGGGTTAATACAGCATCAGACAATTGAACACTACATTGGATATAATACTAACATAAGATGGACATCTAATTCTAATATCCCCATTTGTTGAAAAATAAGGAGGAGGAGCAACATTCCAACCCTAGATACTTTCTATTCTAATTAAAATTATCTCTACAAAAATATTGTTGTCTGTCTTGTCTATACGTCTGTCTCTAAACATTTCATTCTGATTGACAGTTAATCCGCATCGCACACGTGATTAACTATTGGTTGTCAATAAAGATTAGGTATTCCACTGGCTAACAGCGTATATTCTGTAGATGAAGCAGGAATGGATATCATGAAATCTACAGCAGACAATCTGTTCTAGTCAAACCCTCTTCAGCGATTCCATTGTGTAATCCATTAAAGATCTCCAAGTTGGTCCAATATCTAGTCAGTCAGGTATCCTAAAGATAAAATGTGATTGGCTAACACACAATTAACAACTGTCCATATATTAATATACTACAACGTGCATCTTCGGGGCAAAGGTATCGAGATTCCACGAAGATTATCAATGCACATCCACAAGTGTCAACTTGGTTCACGTAGCTTGAAAGACAGGTATCTTAAAGATTGGCTAACATAAAATTGGATCATTACCAAGAAAGTTTTACTGCCCACTCTCCGCCCCTAACCAAGATGAAAGCGTATTGTACCACCATAGTGAGGTTTCACTGTCCCCTCATCGCCCAATCAACCAAGATGAAAGTGTCTTGTACCACCACATAGAGGTTTCACTGTCCCCTCATCGCCCAACCAACCAAGATGAAAGTGTCTTGTACCACCACAAAGTGATTTCACTGTCCACTCATCGCCCAACCAACCAAGATGAAAGTGTCTTGTACCACCACATAGAGGTTTCACTGTCCACTCGCCGCCCGACTAAAATGAATGAGTTATTTAAACATTATGCAATATGTTACAAGTGAAAACAAACATTCCATAAGTTTGTTTTCAGCTTTTTCTGTTCATTGTTCTGTGTACAGTTTCTTTTGTGCGACCTACTTTTCTTCTGCCTTTTTCCTTCTACGCGATGATCTGTTTATGAAGTTTGTTGTCATCCATTCTAAGTACATGACCTATACGATTCCATTGTTATCTTCTGATAAATCTTGACACATATTTGTTGGTTTATTTCTTCATTGGATCGCTTGTTTTAAAATCTGTCCAGTTGAATATTTATTGAGTTCACTTGTTTTCAAAGATGATGAATTTAGTGTCTGTCGTTTGTTTACGTTTCTAGCTTGGGCATGCATATGTCATCACAGGTAGTGAGCACGAATTAAACAGTTTAAGTTTTGTAAGTTTGTTAAATTCTTACTGCTAGAACTATTCGGGTAGAAATCTCTTTGCTTATATCGCCGTCTTGTGATGTTTGCTTCCCAAATAGTTGACCGTTTTAACCGTCTCTAGCATATGTTCTTTGTTATTATTGGTTATTTTGTTTTTGTTTAGATGAATTGATGATTAGACCGATTCATTATGAGAAATTCTAAAGTCGTTCTATGAGCAGTTAGATGGGGACTGTCCTTACATTACGTCAATGTTGATTCAATATTTACCCCACCCCACACACACCGACTCCTTTTCAATAAAACTGTCAACAATTAATGAATTTATCTGCCCCTCTTCCACTGGTTAATTTTATTGACCCCTTCCTACCCCTCTCTGAATTTTGGTTTTGTTTTACATAATTAGTACATAATTTAATGGTTTTCTTGTCATATTTTCTAAAGACAAATCTCAAACATAAAACAGCTTAATACAAAATATTTTTTGACGTCAGCTTTGTTCAACTTGCCTTTCTCCTTGTCAGCATCTGTCAAATTTTTTAGATCTCCTCCCCCCCCCCCCTAACTACCACCACAATTGTTGACGCATAGGTACGTTACACAATATTACTGATGAGCCTGACCAGAGATATTCATTGGAGACTTTGCGTATAGACTTACTATGTATCGTCAAGATTCCAGATATTCATTGGAGACTTTGCGTATAGACTGTGTATCGTCAAGATTCCAGATATTCATTGGAGACTTTGCGTATAGACTAACTGCGTATCGTCAAGATTCCAGATATTCATTGGAGACTTTGCGTATAGACTGTGTATCGTCAAGATTCCAGATATTCATTGGAGACTTTGCGTATAGACTGTGTATCGTCAAGATTCCAGATATTCATTGGAGACTTTGCGTATAGACTTACTGTGTGCCGTAATGCAATTAAACGTCGCATCAGCCAAGATGAGTAATGTTGTGTGTGTTCTCAAAATGACTCAATAAGGTTTGATGATTGACTCCACATTACTACGTTTTACGCGTCTGTAGTCCGTCCATCTCAATGACTTGGCATGCCGCCTGTGGAGAGTTACATGCGAGTACGTAACTTTGCCTTGTAGAGTAACAGTCGAGCACGTAACTCTCTGCCTGTATATAGTAACAGTCGAGCACGTAACATTCAAGCCATAATCGCCAGGAATTTCTGAAAATAATCCACTTTGTAAGCAAGACGTCTTTATTTGGTTTCGAACCCGCGACCTCTTGATCACAAAGCCAACATTCACTACACTACGAATACCCCTATCCTGAGACATTGCATGTGTACATTTCAAGAGCGTATGACATTACTATTGAACTATTGTTCAATTTGTAGACGCCACTAATACATCCAATCGGATTGCTAATACAATGTCGATAGTCGGCGATCGAACATGGGTGCAGATGGCAGGTCCTATTCCAGAGAAGGTCTTGGTTGAACACATTCATATTTTTTCAAGTCAGCAGAATGTGTCTTGTCAAGACGAAATCATTTTTGACATTTGAAACATCCCGAATAATTCCAACACTGACATTATCAAGTGTCCTAGCTCTTGTTGTTTCTAAGGCTTCTGTCCAGTGGGTAAAAATATTGATTACATTTGGGAAGTATTGGTCAGCAGTGGCCGTGATCTGCTTACAAATTGATTTGCCTGTAGTATCGATCAGCTGGTCAAGCTGATTAATAGGCTCCGCCTGTTGTCTGAATGCTGAAAAAAATCTATCTGAGTACAAGCTGTTGCTCTGAATTTTGTGAATTGAAATGAGGAGGAAGAAATAAAAACTTGACAGAAATGTTATTTATTTTATTATTTTCTCTCTGTTTCTCTCTCTGGCTAACTCGAATTCTCTTTCTGTCTTGCTTTCTCTCTCTCTCCTTCTGTATATCTCTTAGTATTTCTCTTTTATTTTTCTCGCCCTTTCTTCCTGTCTCTGGCTGTGACTATCTATATCTCTCTATTTTCCTCTTTCTGTCCTTTACTCCTTCTATCTCTCTATCTCTTTGTTTTGTTTTTTACAAGTATGTGCATTTTTTCGCTCTGTTTCTCTGCCTTTATATATCTCTGTCTCTATCTGTTTTCTCAGTCTTTGTCTATCTCTACCTGTTTCTGCCTCTCTCTTTTTCATTACCTGTCTCTGGCTCTCATTTTCTGTATCAACTTTCTCTGTCTCTTTGTTTCTCTCTCTCTCCATTTCGTATTTCTATCTGTGTCTCTACGTGTCTCTGTCTCCCTTTTCTACGTCTTATCTCTCTTTCTCTATGTCTCTCTTTCTCTATGTCTCTCTCTCTGTATCTCTCTATCGTTGTATCTCTGCTTGAATTAGTCTCTCTCTCTCTCTCTCTCTCTCTTGTACACAAAGTTGAAATCTAATTATGTGTCCATGAAACAGTCACCCTATTCTGTAAATATGACTTTTGCCCTTGTGCTCAACGATTTGTCTGATGTTTATTTTGTGAAATCGATGCTGAAACACTCGGAGGCCTGTATCATTCAAGCACACATACGCTGCGCTACGGCGGCCTGTATCATTCAAGCGCACAGAAGCAGTTCTATGAATTCACGAAACATACCTTTATTATATCGAGTCATTGAATAACTATGAATATTAGCGAAAATGTGCTTAAGTGTTATCAATAGTACACGAACCATTAATAGCGGTTCATAGCTGTTATGTGTATAATTATGTGTATGTTAGCTGCGAAAAACTAAAACATACATCAGAATTTAAATATTTAGGAAGTATTTCTACAGAAAACTGCAAAATTGACAAATAAATTGAGATGAGTGGGTAAAAAGTTACACGCTGTAACACACCTACTGTCATTGTTGCAATTAATATAGCAATTAATTGCTATAACAGCAATTAAAACAGCAATTAATATAGCGACCAAACGTAAGATAAACACCAACGAGTCCAAGTTGGTGTGGCAGACAAAACGAGTGCCAGACAAAAATACAAATGAGAAAGTTTACAATATGTGAGATGGAATGCCTGAGAAAGTCTATAAACGTCACCAGAAGAGACCGACTGAGAAATGAAGACATTAGAAAGATAGTAAAGACCACTTCATGCAAACAACATATTGTGGCATGAGTAATACTGAGGGGTCACGTTTCTGCGTTAATTCAGTCATCTATTTTGTGTAGTATTGTTTAGTTTATAAGTTATTAGTCTCTTGAAAAAGGTCCCATTTGGACCGAAACGTTGAGAATTGTCCTGTTTAGTTTTATTGTATGTTTTTTATTTACTTTTTTATATATTTTTATTCATAGATACGGTAAGTTTTTCTAGTAACCAGTTTAATTTATTCTGAATATTTGAACAGTCTTCATTTATGATCTGTATACAATTTTGATAAGTCTACATTTATAACCAGTCTAGATTTATAACCAGTCTATAGTTATGAACAGTCTACATTTTTAACCAGTATATATTTATGAACAGTCTTCGTTTATGATCTGTCTACATTTTGATCAGTTAATATTTTTGATCATTCTACATTTATGAAACGTTTACATTTACGATCTGTCTACATTTGTGATCAGTCTACATTTACGATATGTCTACATTTGTGATCAGTCTACATTTACGATCTGTCTTCATTTGTGTTCAGTCTACATTTACGATCTGTCTTCATTTGTGATCAGTCTACATTTACGATCTGTCTACATTTGTGATCAGTCTACATTTACGATCTGTCTACATTTGTGATCAGTCTACATTTACGATCTGTCTACATTTGTGATCAGTCTACATTTACGATCTGTCCACATTTGTGATCAGTCTACATTTACGATGTCTAAATTTGTGATCAGTCAACATTTACGATCTGTCTACATTTGTGATCAGTCTATATTTACGATCTGTCTACATTTGTGGCCAGTCTACATTTACGATCTGTCTACATTTGTGGCTAGTATACATTTACGATCTGTCTACATTTGTGGCCAGTCTACATTTACAATCTGTCTACATTTGTGGCAAGTCTACATTTACGATCTGTCTACATTTGTGGCCAGTCTACATTTACGATCTGTCTACATTTGTGGCCAGTCTACATTTACGATCTGTCTACATTTGTGATCGGTCTACATTTACGAACTGTCTACATTTGTGATCAGTCTACATTTACGATCTGTCTACATTTGTGATCAGTCTACATTTACGATGTCTAAATTTGTGATCAGTCTACATTTACGATCTGTCTACATTTGTGATCAGTCTATATTTACGATCTGTCTACATTTGTGGCCAGTCTACATTTACGATCTGTCTACATTTGTGGCTAGTATACATTTACGATCTGTCTACATTTGTGGCCAGTCTACATTTACAATCTGTCTACATTTGTGGCAAGTCTACATTTACGATCTGTCTACATTTGTGGCCAGTCTACATTTACGATCTGTCTACATTTGTGGCCAGTCTACATTTACGATATGTCTACATTTGTGGCCAGTCTACATTTACAATCTGTCTACCTTTGTGGCCAGTCTACATTTACGATCTGTCTACATTTGTGGCCAGTCTACATTTCCGATCTGTCTACATTTGTAGCCAGTCTACATTTACAATCTGTCTACATTTGTGGCCAGTCTACATCTATGATATGTTTACATTCTCCACACTTAACTAAATACTTGTTGTGGTTGGCTGTGGTTATATCATTAGCAACTCAAGGCAGCGGCAATAAATATTAAGCATGTGTGACCGTAGTTAGATTTGGAGTTTTGTGATTAGCCTGTAAGTACGGACGGGAAACTAATTCTATCGTACTGCTGGCCTGCTAGCAATTTAGCTACAGACGTCCAACGTTCAGTGCAAGTAGTTAAAAATAATGCACTTATTAGTTACAAACGCCGAAGTCGTATCTGTCAAGTCATTGGCACACATAAAACGGGACACAACGCATGTCCGTTCTCTAGAGTACATCCTGTTAGAAATCTAGTAAGACCATTGCCATACTATAAGAGAGATTTTGTGTACTGCTGTAAATCTAGTGAGACTTTGTCATACTATAAGAGAGATCTCTGTACAACTAGAAATCTAAGAAATACCGGTGTAGTGCTATAAGAGATGAAAGGTGCCAGTTTGAGAATGAAGGAGAACAAATTTGAAATGTTCACTACTGAAACAATTCAAAGATTGACATAAGGAAATGATAAATTATAAACTAAACATTGTAACGGATTCACTCCATTTTATAAGAGTTTTATCATTTGTATCAATTATTACATGCCACAAAATCAACGCATCAATCTACGTCTATCTTATACTGTCTTCCCCCCCCCCTTTTTTTCAACGTTCACGTTCCAAAAAATATGTACAATGAAGAAAGGGAAATAATCGAAAAAAAACACATTCCAAAATACAAATACGCATTATCTACCCACTAAAGCTTGATTAACAGATTGTCAAATTTATCACGTTGTGTCCAAGATTATTTGTTTTTTTCCTTCACCAGGTGTCACGAACAATACAGTTTGTTTCATACGTGAAAATGAGATTTGAAGTGAATGAATAGTCAGCATCGCCATGGCTATCTTTACATCAGAATATAAATATTAGAGTATAAACACTCAGATCACGGGGGGGGGGGGGGTTAATATATATATTGAATGTGGGAGATGTAAACGTCTGACCAGTAACCCACAAAGCCAACTACCAGCAACAGTAGATGACTTGTCTTGATAGTGTGGCTTTCCTCTTCTACAATCCCTCATTACACCATCTGTAGTTACTTTTTGTACTCCGTCTGGCTAGGAGGCCTCATGTCAGAATTTGAGTATTTTGACTGAGTATAAAATAAAGCACTTGATGCCACCTCGAAAATTTCTCAGGAGTTTGTGGGTTTTATTACAAGAACCGCCGCCTCCACTATTGTTCTGATGGTTAAAAGCTATAATGTAACCAAATAGGACTGGCGGAAGTTTACAGCAGGGTACCTCACCATAAGATTTCATTTTGTATTACTGAAAATTATTCGTTCCCCCAAAATAACTACACAACAGTATGCAATATTGATTAAAATTTCTGGACATCGCTACAAACACATATTCAATATAACATTACTCACATCAGTAAACGAACGATACAAACAGTCACACATACATTCAATATAACAATTCTCACCTCAGTAAACGTTTCATCTTGTTCTTCTACACAGGCATCTTCTGGAATAGTTAATGTTTCAATGGTTTCTGACAAACTTCTACTGGCGGCGATATCCTCTAGCGACTGCAGTCTTAAGAACTGTCTCTTCATTCTTCTTCGTTGATACAACCTCGAAGAAGCTAAAGAAGGATTTGGTGATCGATCTGGTGATGTAGATGCGATGCCAAACGTGCCGTAGTACTTTGGTGGAGAGTAGTCTCTCGTACTTTGAACATTTTCGATGAGGTATTCTTGGGCATCTTCGAAAGCTGTCTCACTGCTGGATACTGAATCTCTGCTGGATGTTGACTCTCTACTGGGCGATCTTGACTTTAATCTAGTTTCAAAGCTGTTATCATCTTCCACGTTTAGAGGCTTGTATTCGTCTATGGAACATAGCATTGCTTTCTTAGCACACATTGGAGTTGATGGAGGAGTTTCGTAACTTTCATGAACATCTTCAGTGCTTCCACCGAGCTTAACTTTTTGACTATGCAGACTGCCGGTAGGTTGTCCACAACTTTGACTTGATTTGATGATCTCTGTACCACATTTAGAGTCATCACGGGGATTACTAGAAAAACTCACACGATGTTGTGATCTTCCTGTAGAGCTACCGAAATGACTTGATTCACACTCCAGAGATGATGACCTAATTCTGTCTTGATACCGAAGAACGCCTTTAGGCCTGGATTTCGCAGCAATAGATTCCGTTACAGGTTCATCAAGAGACATATTTAAATTTGTAGATCGATTCATGCTCTTTGATCCTACTAGTTTATTTTGAGATTTGGCATGTATGTTTCAACTTGACTGAGTCGTGTTCTCCTGTGATAAGTCAAACTTTCTATTGCAGGAAGATATTGTCAATATATCAGAATGCTGCTAATTGCTAGTATAACCATTCCTACAGTTGTTCTACATAAGCTTCTCCAACAGGTAGAAATCTGATAGAAATATGAAAATAAATTGTAAGAATATGAGATTACATTCAGGATTATTAGAGATTTAATCAACACCTTAGGATATATCGTTATAGGATGGGACTGTTTCAAGTTTACATTTGTGTTTTCTGGATTAAGTGGTGAAAGCACAACTGGAGAAAGGGTGATGCCAAATTTAGTTCAAACCTATAGAATCTGTGATTTATTTTTTAGTTAATTATAGGAGAAATGTAAATCATTCAAGCTTGTTCCGACTTGAGAACTACCTATTTTCGATATAGACACACAAAAATGTCTCGACGTCGATGTCGCCTCGATTACTCCAGCTAACGGCTAATTTCACAGCGTATAATTCCATCGCAAAGAGACATCCAAAAGGCAACAATTTGGAATATCCATCTCTGTACAAATGCCTGTCGGCGCACGAGGCGGAGGAATCCAAATCGATCAACGGTTAAAACGGCGAAACAGTAAAGTATGTTGCGCACAAAAGGTACGTTCAGGGCATAACAATAAATGTTGGCTGGTCACAGGCGAAAAGAATATGACCTTACCAAGTACATCCCAAAGCCAAGCAACGGAGAAACAACATCTGAAGATTAGAAAGCAACATTTTAGAACAGATACATAGAATGTTAGAACACTATATTACGTCAGGGAAGCTAGGAAACTTAATATTACAAGTAGAAGCATTACATCATTAAATGTAGGTATTCTAGAAGTAGCAGAGGCAAGATGGAAAGATGTTCGGTACATAAGAAAAGACAATTTTAAATCGTATACAATCAGGAGAAAATTGCCATGAACGAGAAGGGGGGGGGTGTAGGAATACTGATTAAGAAATAAATAGAAAAATGTATCAGCAGATACTGGATATTTAACGAAACAATGATGATGCTAAAGATCAATGCAAAACCTTTTGATCTAGTCATTGTACAAACATATGCACCAACTACAGACTACACTGAAGAAGAAATGGAAAATTACTACAAAGACCTACAACAACTACTCAAGCCAGTAAAATTAATAGACATTCTAATAGTCATGGGAGACATGAATGCAAAAATAGGGAAAGAAAGACACAAGAACATTGTAGGACAATTTGGAATAGGGACAAGAAATGATAGAGCAGAAAGATTTATACAGTTCTGTGAGAACAACATGATCATATGTAATACATTCTTTGAAAATGACAATAGAAGATTATACACATGGAAAAGTCCTGATGACAAAAAGAGGATCCAAATATATTATATTATGATCAACAACAGATTTATAAATAGTGCCAAGAACACTAAAACATATCCAGGAGCAGATATCAACTCTAACAATAATCCAGTGCTGTGAACAATAGATGTCAAACTTAAAAAAGATAGCACATAGAAGAAATCAAGATCCACAGATAGACACATCAGCACTAAAATAACCAGGCAGACAACAAAAATATCTTGTAGATGTAAGGAATAGATATGAACGTCTAATGATAGAATACATGGAACAATACAGAGGGAAAATCCAGAAGAGAAAATTGACAATAAATGGGACAGCCCACGGACTTTCAAACATCAAATGAAAATTTTCCAATAGGAAAAGCCAAGAACTAATAAACATGGATGACAGATGAAATATTAGAGAAAATGTCAGAAAGAAAGAAAGCTAAATATACCTCAAAATATTCACTTATAGAAAATGAGATACATAATATATGCAAAACAGCATTAAAAAAATGACTAGAAAAATATACAGAGAAATAGAGATGTCAGTAAAACAGAAGAAAAAATGAATGCATATGGAGATAAGACGTCACAAATAAGAGCAATCCTATAAATGGGGGTGGCTGCATTAAATATAAAAACGGAAAGTTTATGTTTGATAAAGTAGAAGCTTTACAAGATGTGCAGATTGTGTGACAGAACTGTTTGATGACCAACGAAAGAACAAGCCTACACTCAATCAAATCAAAAATCCCATAACCCTTCAGGGTCGTAGGGGTACCGCATTGGATGTTTCAGCACACAGAGTCCTCCAGCGAATTCTATCCTCAGCGATGCGGATGAGTGTGGAAATATCTAGCCCTGTCCATTCCTTGATGTTGTCTGTCCATGTCTTTATTTGTCCTCCTCTGCTTCTTGCACCCTCGACAGTTCCCTGCAGTATTGTTTTTGACAAGGAATCGTGCCTGCATACATGTCCGAACCATGCTAGTTTTCGTCGTTTCACTATTGAAAGCAATGGCTCCTGAACACCTGCACACATCTCTACTTATTTCTTACGTACACATTGGTCTTATGTTCCCTATAGGAAATTCGTAGAATTCTTCTGTAGCATTTATATTCGAAAGCCTGTAATCTTCTCTCCATGTCCGCAGTGAGTGTCCAACTCTCACAACCATACAACACAACAAAAAGCACCAGCGACCTATACAGTTTGATTTTCACTCCAACACTGATGTTGCTTTTCCAAATTACAGTTAGCCTTGACAAGGACGCTAAAGCCATCTCCAGCCTTATTTTTAGTTCTGCTTTGCATTTACCATCGCTGCATATACTGGATCCGAGGTATTTGAAGGTATTCACCTCCTCAAGCTTATGTCCATTCATCATGATATTAGTCTGGTTTTCTGTGTCTCTGCTTTTTACCAAGATTTTGCTCTTATCTGAATTGATTTCCATTCCGTACTTGCTGGTAACTTGTTCTAACTTTGATGTTAATTCTTGCAATGATTGTTCTGACCCAGCTATAAGATCAATATCATCAGCGAAACGCACGTTGCAAATAGGGCGACCTCCGATCGATAAAGATGTGTTGTATTCATGCAATGTCTCTTGTATGATGTGCTCTAAGTATATGTTAAAAAGTACTGGGGACATCATGCATCCCTGTCGAACTCCCACAGTTGTTTTGAAGAACTCTCCAACTGTATTGTGTGACAAGACAGCACTATTTGCATTTTCGCACAGAGCTTCAATAATGTCTATAATTGTGGTGTCAAAATTAAATTTCCTCAGTATGTGCCACAGACCATCATGCCAAACACGATCAAATGCCTCTGTAAAGTCAATGAAGTTGTGGTATAGATCTGGTATAGATTCAGTTGGTGCTGAATATGTTTTTCGATTAGTGTTCGGATGTTAAATATTTGTTCAACGGTGCTTCTGTTTGCTCTGAAGCAAGCTTGTTCTTCTGCAATTATTTCTTCTGACTTGTGTTTTATTCTGTTAAGTAAGCCTACAATACACAACAGTGATGGACGAGTAATAATGAAAGCAGAAGTAAAACGCAATAAAATGTGCAAAGTCCGCAGGCTTCGACAACACAACATCAGACATAATAAACACTCTAGATGAACTGAGTGTGGAAACTATCACATAACTTCGCAATGACATATATGAAAAAAGTCACATACCTAAAGACCTGAAATCAACAATATTCATACCACTACCTAAAAAACCATAGACTGTGGACTGTATACAATATAGAACAATAATTTTGATGAGTTATATAACCAAAATACTACTGAAGATAATACATGAAAGAATTAAAAACATGATAAACACTATGGTCGGTGAAGAGCAATTCGGTTTTAAGAAAAACAAAGGAACCAGAGAAGTTATACTTAGTATCCGGCTAGTGATAGATAAATATATAGAAGTCCAAAAAAAGTATCTATATTTGCTTCATAGACTACAGCAAGGCCTTTGACAGAGTCCGACATGAAACATTAATAAAATATCTTCAAAAATAGGTATAGATGAAAAAGATATTAGATTGATTAGAAATATATATTAACAAGTATTCAGAACATAACATCAATAAGATGTGAAAACAGTTACTCAACATACATTGAAATAAGAGGAGGGGTATGTCAAGGAGGAGGTGGGTATTTTATCATCCAGTTTATTTAATATTTATACAGAGAATATCTATAAGCATATAGAAGAAATGCCAGAACTCAAGATCAATTACAAAATAATAAACAACAGAAGATATGCAGATGACATTGTTTTTTTAAGCAGAAAGTGAACATGAACTACTAAGACTAATAGATCAGGTAGAAAAATCAAGTAAGGAAGATGGACAAGTCATCCAAAATACAAAAACCATGATAATCAGCAGTCAAAGAAGAACAGGCACTAAACATAACAATACATGGAGAGAAAATACAACAAGTAGAATATTATAAATATCTTGGACACATAATGACACATGCTGATACATGTGAAACCGATGTTAAATGTAGAATAACAATGCTAAAAATATATTTTCAATGACATGAGAAAATATTTGCATCTAAACAAATTACAAACAAGATACAAATTATAATTACAACATACAACATCTATTCTATGTTAATATATGGCTCAGCATGTATGCAGTCATGATACTTGTCAAAAAAACAAGACTGCAGGGAACTGTCGAAGGGGAAGAAGCAGAGGAGCGCAAATAATGGTATGGACAGACATCAAGGATTGAACAGGACAAGATATTTCCACACTCATCCGTAACGTTGAGGATATAATTCGCTGGAGGACTCTGTGTGCTGAAGCATCAAATGTGATACCCCTACGACCCTGACGGGTTACGGAATTATTGATTAATATTTATTGATGGCCCAGACACATGGACAATAAGCACACTGTTAGAAGACATAATTGATGCATTTCAGATGTGGTATATCGAAGAATAGGGAGAACATCACAGAAAGAGAAGAAAACAAACAAAGATGTTCTAACAAAACTTATTATGAAGAAAGAATTAATAAAGTAAACAAATATTAAGCATATGAAATATTTTGGACACATTAAAAGACATAACCAGCACCTTATGAAAGACCTTACTTGAGGGTATAGTCGAAGGGAAGTGAGCATGAGATAGACAGAGATACAAGTCGGCGAGTAACATCACAAGTTGGACAGGTTACAGTCTAGCCGAGTACACCACCACAGCATGAGGCAGGGCATATTGGAGGTATGATGCAGCCAATCTTCGTTGCAGAGACGGCACTTAATGTTGATGGATCAAAACATAGTATGATTAATGACCGAGAGGTTAGAGCTTTGGTCTCAACGTAAGGTTCAGAGTTTGACACACGGTAAGAAGTGGATTTTTTTATATTATCAGATAGTACATTTTTTAGCAAAATCACTCTGCACAGGACTTAGTGACAGCAAGGTCATGCTGCATTTATCACACAGTCGGCCACGTACATGAAACAGCAAGGTCATGCTGCATTTATCACACAGTCGGCCACGTACATGAAACAGCAAGGTCATGCTGCATTTATCACACAGTCAGCCACGTACATGAAACAGCAAGGTCATGCTGCATTTATCACACAGACAGCCACGTACATGATGTAGTGACAGTAAGGTCATGCTGCATTTATCACACAGTCGGCCACGTACATGAAACAGCAAGGTCATGCTGCATTTATCACACAATCGGCCACGTACATGAAACAGCACGGTCATGCTGCATTTATCACACAGTCGGCCACGTACATGAAACAGCAAGGTCATGCTGCATTTATCACACAGTCGGCCACGTACATGAAACAGCAAGGTCATGCTGCATTTATCACACAGTCGGCCACGTACATGAAACAGCAAGGTCAGGCTGCATTTATCACACAGTCGGCCACGTACATGAAACAGCAAGGTCATGCTGCATTTATCACACAGTCGGCCACGTACATGAAACAGCAAGGTCATGCTGCATTTATCACACAGTCGGCCACGTACATGAAACCGCAAGGTCATGCTGCATTTATCACACAGTCGGCCACGTACATGAAACAGCAAGGTCATGCTGCATTTATCACACAGTCAGCCACGTACATGAAACAGCAAGGTCATGCTGCATTTATCACACAGTCAGCCACGTACATGAAACAGCAAGGTCATGCTGCATTTATCACACAGTCAGCCACGTACATGAAACAGCAAGGTCATGCTGCATTTATCACACAGTCAGCCACGTACATGAAACAGCAAGGTCATGCTGCATTTATCACACAGTCAGCCACGTACATGAAACAGCAAGGTCATGCTGCATTTATCACACAGTCGGCCACGTACATGAAACAGCAAGGTCATGCTGCATTTATCACACAGTCGGCCACGTACATGAAACAGCAAGGTCATGCTGCATTTATCACACAGTGCAAGTACCATCTCTCAACTAGGAAGGAAATGTTAACAACTTTGAAATATCTTGGATCAACAATCAGACAACATGATAGTGTTGAGCAGACATCGGAAATGGATTAGTAATGGTCCACCTCATCAACATCAGGTGCCATGCCGGCTGGCGTAGGCGATCATTGCTCTCCACAGCTCTCTTTCTCCAGCACTATGTATCAAGATCGTTGTTACGTTTCAACCCTGCAGTGCCAGGTTGTCAAACTGTCTAATATGTTCTCAAATTGTCACCCTCTGTCTCTGTTGCCTTCAATCTTGCGTGTTGGGTCTATATTTACCAAACCTCCTTGTCTCATGAAGTGGCCAAAAAATGAAGATTGTAATTTTCTTATATTATTGATTAAGGTCCGTTTCCCATTTGACTCGGTGAACACCTCTACGTTAGTTTTTCTGGCAGTCCATGGTATTCTCAGCATTTTTCTGTAGAACCTCATCTCAATTTCCTCTAATTTCCCACTTTCCTGTTTGCTTATAGTCCAAGACTAGCATCCATATGTTAGTATAGAAGTTATATAGCACTGCAGAATACTTTTTCTCACCTCTAATACCAAGGTCATATTACACAACATTTTTCATTTTTCTGAATGTTGTTTCTGCCTGCCCTATTCTGATTCTTATTTCTGTTGAACTTTTTCATCTGCTGTAATCATTCTACCTACATATTTGAATTGGTAAACCTGTGTATGGCCCTATGTAACAAAAAACATTACAGATGAAAAATATATGGCAGATGGCAAGCAGATAAACACTGTTCTTACAATTTATATCTATTAACAAGCTACATCTATTAACATGCTACATCAATTAACATGATATGTCTATTAACACACTTCATATATTAACAAGCCGCATCTATTAACATACTTCATCTATTAACAAGCTACATCTACTAACAAGCTAAATTTATTAACAAGCTACATATATTAACAATCTACATCTATTAACACGCTACATCTATTAATAAGATACATCTATTAATAGGATACATCTATTAATAAGATACATCTATCAACAAGCTATATTTCCCAGTGGCAACATACTGCTGCTGTGTCATGTTTATGGCTAATGACAAACAGAATAGAAAACAAAATATCCGCATGTGAAATGAAATGATATAGAAATTTCATAAGAATACCATGGATAAAAACTAAGTCAGGCAGACTTTCTTAATGTCGTGAAGTTCTGTCCGCAAAGATCTGAACATAAAAGATTGGTTCCTCCAAGCCTTCAAAATACACAAGGTGGCATGTTTCGGACACGTGAAAATACACTAAGGATTACATACATTAATTATGAAAAGAAAGACTCGAGGACGGAGAGTAAGAATCAGCCCAAGACTTATAAAACAAAATATATCAGAGATCTTTTGAAGATGATACCGAAGAGCCTCTATAGAACTGGGCGGAGGTATACAGAATGGTATTGATGACAACGCTCTCCAAATGACACGCACCATAGAAAAATGTATTTAGACTGCTAGCCTGAAATCCTGGTAGACTAAATGAAATATACCAGGAATAATAGGAGACTAATAAATGAAATATAACAGGAATAATACGAGACTAATAAATGAAATATACCAGGAATAATAGGAGACTAATAAATGAAATATACCAGGAATAATATGAGACTAATAAATGAAATATACCAGGAATAATAGGAGACTAATAAATGAAATATACCAGGAATAATAGGAGACTAATAAATGAAATATACCGGAATAATAGGAGACTAATAAATGAAATATACCAGGAATAATACGAGACTAATAAAAGAAATATACCAGGAATAATAGGAGACTAATAAATGAAATATACCAGGAATAATAGGAGACTAATAAATGAAATATACCAGGAATAATAGGAGACTAATAAATGAAATATACCAGGAATAATAGGAGACTAATAAATGAAATATACCAGGAATAATAACAGGGGAATATCAAGAACGAGAAACATGCAACGGTTAACAGTTTTATTTGTCCAAGCTGTTAAAACAGCCACTTAAGCAGATTTCTCCTGCCGGTAATCCACTAAAACATCTCTCCTGCCAATAATCCACTAAAACATCTCTCCTGCCGGTAATCCACTAAAACATCTCTCCTGCCGGTAATCCACTAAAACATTTCTCCTGCCGGTAATCCACTAAAACATCTCTGCTGCCGGTAATCCACTAAAACATTTCTCCTGCCGGTAATCCACTAAAACATCTCTCCTGCCAATAATCCACTAAAACATCTCTCCTGCCGGTAAGCCACTAAAACATCTCTCCTGCCAGTAATCCACTAAAACATCTCTCCTGTCGGTAATCCACTAAAACATCTCTCCTGCCAATAATCCACTAAATATCTCTCCTGCCTATAATCCACTAAAACATCTCTCCTGCCAATAATCCACTAAAACATCTCTCCTGCCAATAATCCACTAAAACATCTCTCCTGCCGGTAATCCACTAAAACATCTCTCCTGCCGGTAATCCACTAAAACATCTCTCCTGCCGGTAATCCACTAAAACATTTCTCCTGCCGGTAATCCACTAAAACATCTCTCCTGCCGGTAAGCCACTAAAACTTATATCCTGCCGGTAATCCACTAAAACATCTCTCCTGCCGGTAATCCACTAAAACATCTCTCCTGCCGGTAATCCACTAAAACATCTCTCCTGCCGGTAATCCACTAAAACATCTCTCCTGCCGGTAATCCACTAAAACATCTCTCCTGCCGGTAATCCACTAAAACATCTCTCCTGCCGGTAAGCCACTAAAACATCTCTCCTGCCGGTAAGCCACTAAAACATCTCTCCTGCCAGTAATCCACTAAAACATCTCTCCTGTCGGTAATCCACTAAAACATCTCTCCTGCCAATAATCCACTAAATATCTCTCCTGCCTATAATCCACTAAAACATCTCTCCTGCCGGTAAGCCACTAAAACATCTCTCCTGCCGGTAATCCACTAAAACATCTCTCCTGCCGGTAATCCACTAAAACATCTCTCCTGCCGGTAAGCCACTAAAACATCTCTCCTGCCAATAATCCACTTAAACATATATCCTGCCAGTAATCCACTAAAACATCTCTCCTGCCGGTAATCCACTAAAACATCTCTCCTGCCGGTAATCCACTAAAACATCTCTCCTGCCGGTAATCCACTAAAACATCTCTCCTGCCGGTAATCCACTAAAACATCTCTCCTGCCGGTAATCCACTAAAACATCTCTCCTGCCGGTAATCCACTAAAACATCTCTCCTGCCGGTAATCCACTAAAACATCTCTCCTGCCGGTAATCCACTAAAACATCTCTCCTGCCGGTAATCCACTAAAACATCTCTCCTGCCGGTAATCCACTAAAACATCTCTCCTGCCAATAATCCACTAAAACATCTCTCCTGCCGGTAATCCACTAAAACATCTCTCCTGCCGGTAATCCACTAAAACATTTCTCCTGCCGGTAATCCACTAAAACATCTCTCCTGCCGGTAATCCACTAAAACATCTCTCCTGCCGGTAAGCCACTAAAACATCTCTCCTGCCGGTAATCCACTAAAACATTTCTCCTGCCAGTAATCCACTAAAACATCTCTCCTGCCGGTAATCCACTAAAACTTATATCCTGCCGGTAATCCACTAAAACATCTCTCCTGCCGGTAAGCCACTAAAACATCTCTCCTGCCGGTAAGCCACTAAAACATCTCTCCTGCCAGTAATCCACTAAAACATCTCTCCTGTCGGTAATCCACTAAAACATCTCTCCTGCCAATAATCCACTAAATATCTCTCCTGCCTATAATCCACTAAAACATCTCTCCTGCCGGTAAGCCACTAAAACATCTCTCCTGCCGGTAATCCACTAAAACATCTCTCCTGCCGGTAATCCACTAAAACATTTCTCCTGCCGGTAATCCACTAAAACATCTCTCCTGCCGGTAAGCCACTAAAACATCTCTCCTGCCGGTAATCCACTAAAACATTTCTCCTGCCGGTAATCCACTAAAACATCTCTCCTGCAGGTAAGCCACTAAAATAGCCAGTTAAAACTCTGTATAATGCAGAGAAGGTATTAGTAAGAAGTTTCAGAACAGCTTCATATGGAATATTCCACAAAGGCCCGATGTTGATTTCCCGCTACTAACGGCACAAGAGCAATAACTCAACTCGCGCCAGTATGTTTTCGGTGACAATATTTATGTTTTTCCTTATAACTATAACGGCTCCCGGGTCAACCCAGCCTTAAAAGGGTGCAGAATTAATCCGGGGAGTAAAGACTGCGAGGAAGAGGAGCCACCGCCCTCATTTGCAGACCCTCTGAAATGTGAGATCGCTAACATCTCACACCCCTACGGCATTAATAAATGCTATGGGTTACTTTACTTTACTTACTTATAACTGTCACAATCTAATGGTGTACAGCATATTGCCACTGCCTTAGAAACTGTTGAGCAGATCCCTTCTGCTGGTGTGCCACTAACACAACCACTTAAGCAGATATCTTCTGCAGGTAGGCCGTTAAAAACTTCATTTTTATAGTTATTTCTAAATGCACTACACAAATGGTTAAAAATATTCAGGAGATAAGGAGTTAAGAAATATACTTGAAAAAACAATAACTGATGAAATAAAAATGTGATGAGACACACAAAATATAAATACATGATATAGACAATAAAACAATTTATTACTGCAAATTAAACAGGAAATCAGACATATTTGAGTAGACAAGGAAATGGATTAGCTGCAGAAAATGAACAGGAAATCTGTAGAACAGAAGATATTAAGGAAGCTGTAAATAATCTTATAACAGTCAGTGTAGCAATCAGGAAACTAACAACGAACAATTACACATTCACGAGAGAAGAAATTATCACATTTGTCGTGTCTCCTAATAACTAAATATATAGCACACGTATATGATTCATCATCATCAAGCGCTGTGCCGAATGGCGTTGCTGACCATATTTCTCCATGTACACCGATCTCTCATATATGTCATCATCTCTGCTGGTGTCGTCACTCGAAACCATTTAGTCAAACTGTCCAATATCTTTTCTCCAGGTCTTCCCCATGATCTTTTCCCTTCTACCTTTCCTGTTGTCACTATATTCTCAATGTCTCCTCTTCTCCTTACGTGCCCATAAATGTTGACTGTCTTTTTCTTATATTATCAATAATGCATCTTTTCACATCCATCCTTCTAAGACATTCTTCATTTAGTAATCTTTGCTGTTCAAGGAATGCGTAACCTTCTTCGAATAAACCACATTTCCTCTACCTCCAATGATTTTTGTGGTGTCTTATTTATTGTCCATGCTTCACTTCCATAGAGTAGCACTGGTTCAATGTAACATTTGGGGACACGTTATCTAGTATCCATCGATACAGACTTGTTGCATTGGATATTTTTCATTTTATGTAATGTTGCTTTTGCTTGTCCTATTCTGCTTATAATTTCGGTTTTGTATTTACCATCTGAAGTTATTAATGTTCCTAAATATTTGAAACTATTCCTCTGCCTTAAGTTTTTCTCATTTAATACTATTTTACTATTTGTTGAGGTACTATTTCCTGATATTATCATTGTCTCTGTCTTTTTTATGTTTAAATTAAGACCTTTTTGTTAACTTTCTATCACCGTCCTGTTTAATAGATCTTGGGTATGTTTTTGGCTTTGTGCTATCAATACAGTATCATCTGCATATCGTAGATTATTGATATTGTGTCTCCCTCCAGGACCAGATAAATGGAACACATTCTATGGAACAAAACAACAGCTCACAAACACATGCATATATCACACAATGGCATTGGGGCAAAGAACATGAGCCCATGGACTGCTGGATCAGCAACCAACCATTGATAATGTGTCTTCCTATTTTAATGCCTGGCATATTCTTAATTGATCTCAAGATAATCTCGCTGTAAAGAGAAAATAATTCTGGTGACAATACACATCCCTGGCGTACACCTTGTTTTATTAGTGTATACGTCCCAGTTATATTATCCACTATATGATTACGGTATCATAATTATCTTATCTCAACCCTGAGCTAACAAGAGCGAGGTCGTGTTTAGTGTTTTATAAATATGACGGCAAAATCGTTCTTCGTTATTCTGCATAGCTGTTCCGATTGTTTCATTAGGTCACTTTATACAGTATGTTGTTTGCCACTGGAAAGCGTGGATTAATCACAGGTCAGTCAACTAGATAGCATCGACATATATTCATGTTAAACGAGTCCCTCATCAATAGAATCAGGATGAAGCATTAATAATAATTGTAAAACAATTGTCGAGAACATATCATTTGGTTTGGCCGGTCAAGTCAAACATAACAGGATTAAAACTGAAATAAATCTTGCGTTTTTCCACAGCAGCATACATTTACTGTGAATGATGATAACGCACATACACTCCCCGCCAAAGAAAAACAGTTCCAATCCTCACATTAGGAGTGAGCTATTTCAATGTTTTAGTAAAGATTACTGACTTATTTTTTAGTTGATAATTATATATCGCCCTAGGGTGATATTATAAATTTACAAATGGCCATTGGCACAAAAATGGTTCCACGTCCCTGCTCTGAAGTGACAATAGTTGACATTTCCATTGATTTTTATTAGTCACAGTGTCGACTTGCATTTCAATTGATTTTATTTAGTCACTGTGTCGACTTCGTGTTGATTTGCATTTCATTAGTTGACTTTCATTAGTCACTGTGTCCATGCAATGGCGAATGATATTGATGTCCAGAGATACAAGTATTCCTATGGCAAGGCAAATTTCTATCAATGGGGCTACTTTTATCATGAACACATTGTATTGAACACCTAAGGTTATTAACTACATTTACAACTTTTCCCCAAAAGGTTGATAGTGGTAGTAACTATTTTCTTTGAGACCAGCGCTCTAACCTCTCTATAATGATCCACACTCATGATTAAAAATGGATTAGGGCAAATACGATTAAATTAGAATAGACGAATTCATGGATACATAAATAGACAGCCTCGACCTTTACATATCTATAAATTCTAGCTTTATATACGAGTTACCTGTATGAATATCCGAACATAAACAAACCTAGAACATATATCACTGAAAGAATAATTCACGCTGACCTACCTGTCTGAGGAGTGCCAGATTACTTCCAATAACCGGATTCTCATTTTGTCTTGAGTGCGTGCGAGTACAATATTCATCGGTGGGAAGAGAGTTTGAGTTGAGTTTTCGCCAGTGTTTGTGTGAGAATTACGTATGAAAAATGAGGATTGTTTGAGGGATTAATCTGAAAGATGAGCTAGTTGTATCTTGTTTGGGGGGTATTCGGGTTCAGGTAAGGTGAGAAGTATTCGATAGAAACAATTTAAGGAATTCTGTAATATTTTTATAAATTACTAATTAGTTTTTGAATGACCTCCGTGTGTTACAGGAACCGTGAAAGTAGTAATGAATAGTTACAATGTATCCTGCCATGCATGCTGTACGAGAGGACTAAGGATATATATCCCTATATATATATATATATATATATATATCCACGCCACAAGCAATTGTTCATCTGAACCGTTCAGACAGCAAAATAAATTACTAAACCTATTTATATTGCCTAGAAAATTGCTAGACTAAAAAAATGCTGTAATAATGACTACGTTCTGAATAGAATACGCTACCAATTATATTTATATATATATAATGCTAATTATTTGAAAGGCGTTTAAAAACGAAAACAGAGGAAGATGAAGAGGTAGAATGTGATATATCTATTATATGTTTATTCCATATTTATTAAGCGTTGAATACGGTGAATAGGACAAAAACAAATTCGATCCAGTATGAGAGATGTTATCTTGCCATGTATCATTCTTTAGTTGTTGAGACCCAAATTCAAAACATGGTTCATAGTTTTCTGCGGAATGAAGTTTTCTTGGTCTTGCCTCTTTCTTTTGTCATCTGGTACCCATTTCAACACGAGTTGTAGCAGTCTATTTTTATTCGTTCTAATGACATGTCCGATATAAGTTCACCGTTGTATTCTTGTTGTAGAAGCATACTGCTGTTTGGTGTCTTCTCTTATTTGCTTGTTTGAATTGAATTCTTATTAGCCAATATTTAGGAGTTTTCTAAGACATTTATTTCTAAATGAATATAATTTTGTCCCTAGTGCTTTGGTTATTTTCAAACTTTCGCAACCATATGTTAATGCAGATATTACATTAGAATTAAACCGTCGTAGTTTGGTATAGTTGCTTATTGGTTTTGATTTGCAGATGTTTGTCAGGTGGTTGGAATGCACTAAAGTGATGCCAAAGCAATTCTGGTAGAATGTGTTACACTGTTGTCTCCACCTTCTGAAATTGTTTGCCTAAGTATGCATTCTGATCGCGTGCTCTGATCGCCTTCTCTGATCGCGAGCTCTGATCGCGAGCTCTGATCGCGTGCTCTGAGTTGCATTAATAAAGATCAGACTCAAGAGGTTAGCGAAATGCGTCAGAAACATCAGATGCAACACTAGCGCAATATCAACAGAATACAGCGTAGAGGTGCAGATCCGAAGGTGCATCCGGCTATCAACAGCGTAGAGGTGCAGAATAAAATTAACACATCGATGGCCATTCAAGAGGAGGTTACACCTGACGAAATCGCAAACAACATTAGAGACTCAATACTATCATCTACACAGGCTCACATACACCGTCGAGTGACAGAAAGAAGAGATTAAATCACAGTCGAAACATTACAACTATTCTTTCTTCTTTTCGCTGTATACCCCTTTATGCTTTGCAGCGTCAAGAGTAGAAGAGTTCTCTGGAGATCTGTGTCTGCTTCATATACGTTTGTTTTGTGGGCTCAAAACTTTGGACTCAAAACAGCATGGTTCTTTCCAGAAAACGACAATATTTTGATCATATCATTGCCATGATGGCCTAGAGAAAACCACAATGGAGGGGATGATGCCAGAGAGACAACAAGAGTCAGACCACGAAGAAGATAGACGTAACACATCACAGACCATCTGAACATGACAGTAACAGAAGCAGAAAGACTGGCTCAAGATAGACAGAAGTTTCGAAAGACAGTGATGACTGCTACATCATGTTCAGGATATGCTACCTGATGAAGGTTTTCTTGAGTAAGGTGTAATTTAGGTGATACCTGGACTTGTATAACAATATCTCAAAGGCATGGTTCTTCTTCTTCTTCTTCTTCTTCTGCGTTCGCTCTCATATAACCACAACGAATATATCGTGTGATTTCAACCGGGGAGCGTGAAGTAAGTTGTGCTGCAAGTTCAACAGTAAAACTGTGTTATTTGCACCTCGGTTGGCCACTCTGTGGTCATTACGTCCGAGTTCCAACACATCTGTTTTCGTCATGCCTTTAATTCGCTTAGTAGGCTTCCCTAGTCCGTGACATCCTGCCTATCTGTCGCCGGGCACACTTGTGTGTAGTAACTCTTCGCCGAGACGATTTTCGTTCACGTCTATCCCGCTTGAGATGTTCCACCGTCTATGAACTTGCCTCGTGGACGTTATGTACCTGTGCCCATCGGGTACTGAACCTTTTCTCATCCGCGAGCCTGGTTCCGTATGAGGAAGAACTCGACAGAAGAGTAGGGCCCTTCTTAGCCGACATCGTGATCCCGTTACCCAAGTTCGAGTCTCACACCACGCGTTTGAGAGCAAGGCGTTCTCGAGCTGAGCGACCTTGCCAAATAGCAACTGAACCCTTTCTCTCTGCAAGTGTATTTCCGGTATAGGAAAACTTGACAGTAGAGTTGGGCCAGGGCTGCCATCGTTGTCCCTTTTTGTGCCTGAGCCCATCGGGTAGGAAACCATTTCTCTTCGCGAGCATGTTTCCCGTATAGGAAGGCTCGACATTAGAGCTAGGCCAGGTCTTCTTGTTTTGCCGGACACCCATGATTGTGTCTCGGTCTCTGTCCAAAAAGAGCACAAGTAACTAGAAGCTCGTCTTGAGTTAACAGAGTTTGTAGTTCCTTGGAACGTTTTTATTTTCTATTTGCAGTTGGGACTGCCCTCTGGCGCTGTTCTGCCCTTTCATTTTTACTCAGTATGAAATATATATGTCTTTTGTCATACATCTACCATTTCGTACCTTTTTCATTGGCCGCCCCTCCAATATTCAGACTGGACTGCCTAGATTCACTGTGTGTCGACAGTGCCGCTGCATGTGTTGGTGCTGTTGGTGTCGAAGATATTGTCTGTCTCTTTTGCAGTCGAATCTCTTTCCACCTGCTACCTCAACATTCTCGGATACGATCCTCAAATGATTTAGCTAGAATTAGCATGCTGTATTTCTGTTTCCAGGGTGCACCGCGAGGAGGTACATTTGGGATCTTCTTTATCTGCTAACCCTGGGTATGCCGAGAGCATTGCGTTCCTTGTTCACCCCAGGCATGGTTGTATTAGGGATGTTTATGCATGCGTGATTAGTTCTCAAAGCAAAATATTTAATTGTTACATCTCAGGATCTTCACATCCTTCCAGGAGTACAACACACTCTTCTGGGCCAGATAGCTCATCATTCTTATGTCAGATCTGTTGACAAATCATTGTTAACATCTAACATTGCACATCTAGCATCTCCGCAACCTAAGAGTCTGCCACAAAATGACCAAGGTACAATGTCCGATATCCCTCATTCCTTCGTCACCCAAGAGAATCATTTGATAGATGACAAACATAAGAAATTGAGACTAGGTGAAAATATTTTTATTTTTTTGCGCAAGTGTCCTGTTGTCAGTCTATCCCCATCTTTCCAGTGTTCTCTACGATATGCCGCGTAGCGCAGTGGTTAGCGAGCTGGTTTCGCATATGAATGGTCCTGGGTTCATTCCCCAGTTGAGGCGGAAATGTTTTTCAGATCGCAACGGCTCTCAGGTCGACGCAGCCTTAAATGGGTACCGAGTAAAGATTACGAGGGAGAGGAGATGGCTACCTCCCTCATTTGCAGAGTCTCTGAAATGTGAGATCGCTAAGATCTCACACCCCTACGGCATTAATAAATGCTATGGGTTACTTTACATTTTTTACTTACGATATGCTATGAAATAGAAAAATGACCCTATTCTTTGTACTCTGAACCAGAAGTGCAGACCTCGTTTGCTGCAAGACGAAATCATCAGGAAGTAATCCAGCCTACTGAATGCGTTGTGTCATAGTTTGCAGCTTGACTATGATATATTAACCTTTCGATCAGATCGATCGGATTTCAGCATATCATTCCTTCTAGGCATTGAGTCTCTAAGGCATAAGTTCCAAAAGTGAGCGGTACCTGTGTGTGCTGAAGCTTATGAGGAGGGGGGATTGTGGGTTTCAAAAGTAATTGGGGGCGTTAAGACAGTCTAGTCGTCGGTGACTCCTTATAGAAGAACATCATAATATATATTTTAAAATTAATTATTTTCGTGATTTTGGGATTGGATAATCAATTAAAATTAAAATTTTGCATTTTAATTCGTCGTGCAGGATCAATTTTTTTCATGACGTTTTATTTATTTCATCATTTGAAAATTGACCATGTCTGACAGAAATTGATTTCAATTTTCTATGTCAATGAGAAAACAGAGCATGCATACATGTGTGTGTAACACGTTATGTTTGTAATAGCTTATAAACAATTGGTAGCATATCCTTTACAGGACTTAGCTGTCAACCCAGCATTTGCTGACAGTGGTGATTTCCTAGGCAATATAAATACGTTCAGTAGTTTGCCAATGCATTCTGAAAGGTTCGGATGAACAGTTGCCTGTGTCGTGGATCGAAATCGGTAACTTGGCCGTCACAGACGCGCTCTGTACCACTTCGTCACAGAGCCGGACAATAGCTTATACATTCGTTATATTTCACTATATTACGTTATATTTTGGTTATATTACAACTACGTTTTAACGAAAGTTTAACACGATATTAACAAACTTTTAAAAATGCATCAGGTTCATCCCTCACATTAATTTCTTATTTTTGTTTTGTATTTTTACTTTATAAATTCCAAATAAACAATTTTATAATATATTTTATGGTGTTTTTCTTCTTCTTTAGCGTTCATTATCTAACTCCTACTTGATCTCTGTTGTATCAGGACCATGATCCATTCTAGATTTCCAGCAGGATGTAGACCAGATAATGGACATGCGTTGTGTCGCCGTTTTATTTGCGCCAATAGCTCGACACATCCCTCTTCAGAGGTTATGGTGGATGAATTATTACCATAAGAATATTACTAATGTAATTCAATCTTGTAATATGTATTCCCCATTGTTTCCTAATTGAACTAATGGATGAAATTGTGCATATTGTTATTGAAACAGAGACTTTACAACCTTTAGTTATGTTCCATTAAACTTGTTATAGCGATAACTTTGTTTACGATTTAGCACATTTTAGCCACGCTACTTTTATCAATAATTTAGCGACATAAGCAGTTATGTATCATTAGTTATTGCCAGGGCCGGATTTAGACTTGATAGGGCACTAAGCTATTTGATATATAGGGCCCTAAGTATAATTTTTAAAAATAAAAATAGTGAGGGCCTAAGCTATAGGAAGGGGGAGGGGCGTTACAACATCTTGCAAAATGGGCGATGTCATGAAAAAGTTTGGGACTCTATGTTATATGGGATGGAACTCTATGCTATATGAGATGGGACTCTATGTTATATTGGATTGAACTCTATGCTATATGAGATGGGACTCTATGCAATATAAGATGGTCTCTATGCTATATAAGATGTGACTCTATGCTATATGAGATGGGACTCTATGTTATATTGGATGGAACTCTATGCTATATGAGATGGGACTCTATGCAATATGAGATGGCACTCTATGCTATATGAGATGGGACTCTATGCTATATGGGATGGGACAGTGAAATCCAACCCTAAACACCTCCTTAGTTGTCTTTCACTATATGTTTGGCAGGAAACAATGTCACTATTATCTGCTCCCATTTTATGCTCCGGAAATTAGGAACGACTGTTATGTAACAGACGTCTATAGAATGATGCCTCGCAGATACACGAAAGATGTCAATCCTATGACAGATATAATAAGATTTGAAATTACATTTTTACTCTAATATGCTTCTAAATAAGGATATGTCCTGAATCGTCTCTCACGATATGTTTGGCGGGTAAGTGTCATACTGACTTAGCTTTGGAATCCAGGCGACACAAGAGCCACTGCTCTTTAACAAACATGGTCTCTACAAAATGGTACCCACATACACAGGTAGATGTCAATCAATAACTGCGACAAGAAGATTTCACATTCACAGTGTTTGTCTAATATACTTCTACACATGATACTTCTTATACAATTCAAGACAAACATAGAGAAGAATTCAAGACAAACATACAGAAGAATTCAAGACAAACATACAGAAGAATTCAAGGCAAACATACAGAAGAATTCAAGACAAACATACAGAAGAATTCAAGACAAACATACAGAAGAATTCATGACAAACATTAAGAAGAATTCACGACAAACATACAGAAGAATTCAAGACAAACATACAGAAGAAATCAAGAAAAACATGAAGAAGAATTCAATAACAACATAAAATAAGAATTCAAGACAAACATACAGAAGAATTCAAGACAAACATACAGAAGAAATCAAGACAAACATACAGAAGAATTCAATAACAACATAAAGAAGAATTCAAGACAAACATACAGAAGAAATCAGAAAAAAATGTCAGATAATATTTCTGATATTCTGAGAATAGCTCCTCCATCTCCAGCTATTTTACCAACATTAAATAGGAATCTCACCGAAATACAGTCACACCTTTTTTTCATCATGAATTCCTCTCTTTCACTCAGCACTCCCTTCTCTGCAATCTCACTACCTGATATTTACTTCTAGTTTTAATGTCTGCAATCATCTCCTTCATTTTCTTGACTGAACATGAAGACAAATTTCAACCACGACGTCTGATTTAACCATCATCACTTTACGACTTTTCTTTTTATTACTCCCTTGGATAACGTACAGCGTACGTGTGACTGCACTCAACTTTGGTTCACACCCAACTTACCTCATAAAAGGATGGTATCTCAGCCGATAAACTTACCTAGAAAAATCAAAGACTAGCAGAGACTGTATTATAAAATTGGTAACATATCCGAGTCAGGATGTAGCTATCGACCCCTTTTTTAAACTGTAATCATTTTAATAATATTTGCGTGCAGTAGTTTTCGATTGCTTATGGAATATCCAGATACACAAATTGAACAGCGGGATTTGGACACGGTGCAATGACCATCAAATATGCGCGTTGTACCACCAACCATAGAGCAGAGAATAAGCAATGAGGTACAAAAATAGTTTTACGATACGAACTGAGAGGGTCATCGGAAATATGTGCTTACTGCGCAAAACCGAAATCAAACAGGTAAACCGTGAAATGGGATAATGAAGTTTTGCAAATAATATTAAGCGCACATAGGCACACTGAGAGGGTCACTCGTCTTAACGTTCATGAATGATAGCGTATTTGTATGAATCTACTAACCAGGGCATGCTGTAGTCAACGGCAACGAGCAGATGATGCATTGGCGGGTAATGTTATAATGGAAGGAATAGTGATAAGAAGATTGATATGAAGATGATGCAATAATCACTTTAGCATTGAGCGATGGGGGTCTGATAAATGATGATAGTTCCTGACATGGGAAGAGCGGTGGGAGGCAAATGTTGATGTCAACGAAACAGCTTTTTATACATCAATTAAATGTGGTAAATTTTACTATTCTGTATGTTTGTCTTGAATTCTTCTTTATGTTTGTCTTGAATTCTTCTGTATGTTTGTCTTGAATTCTTATTTTATATTGTTATTGAATTCTTCTTCATGTTCTTCTTGAATTCTTCTGTATGTTTGTCTTGAATTCTTCTGTATGTTTGTCTTGAATTCTTCTTTATGTTTGACTTGAATTCTTCTGTATGTTTGTCTTGAATTCTTCTGTATGTTTGTCTTGAATTGTATAAGAAGTATCATGTGTAGAAGTATATTAGACAAACACTGTGAATGTGAAATCTTCTTGTCGCAGTTATTGATTGACATCTACCTGTGTATGTGGGTACCATTTTGTAGATACCATGTTTGTTAAAGAGCAGTGGCTCTTGTGTCGCCTGGATTCCAAAGCTAAGCCAGTATGACACTTACCGGCCAAGTATATCGTGATAGACGACTCAGGATATATCCTTATTTAGAAGCATATTAGAGTAAAAATGTAGGTTTCAAATCGTATTGTATCTGTCATTGGATTGACATCTACATGTATCTGTCATTGATTGATATCTACGTGTATCTGTCGTTGATTGACATCTACGTGTATCTGTCATTGATTGACATCTACGTGTATCTGTCATTGATTGACATCTACGTGTATCTGTCATTGATTGACATCTACGTGTATCTGTCGTTGATTGACATCTACGTGTATCTGTCATTGATTGACATCTACGTGTATCCGTCGTTGATTGACATCTACGTGTATCTGTCATTGATTGACATCTACGTGCATCTGTCATTGATTGACATCTACGTGTATCTGTCATTGATTGACATCTACGTGTATCTGTCATTGATTGATATCTACGTGTATCTGTCATTGATTGACATCTACGTGTATCTGTCATTGATTGATATCTACGTGTATCTGTCGTTGATTGACATCTACGTGTATCTGTCATTGATTGACATCTACGTGTATCTGTCGTTGATTGACATCTACGTGTATCTGTCATTGATTGACATCTACGTGTATCTGTCATTGATTGACATCTACGTGTATCTGTCATTGATTGACATCTACGTGTATCTGTCATTGATTGACATCTACGTGTATCTGTCATTGATTGACATCTACGTGTATCTGTCATTGATTGACATCTACGTGTATCTGTCATTGATTGACATCTACGTGTATCTGTCATTGATTGACATCTACGTGTATCTGTCATTGATTGACATCTACGTGTATCTGTCATTGATTGACATCTACGTGTTTCTGTCATTGATTGACATCTACGTGTATCTGCGCGGCAACATTCTATAGATGCATAATATGTTACATAACAGTCGCTCCTGAATTTCCGAAGCACAAAATGGGAGCAGATAATAGTGACATTATTTCCTGCAAAACATATAGTGAAAGATAGCTAAGGAGGTATTTAGAGTGGGATTTCACTTTCTCATCCAATATAGCATAGAGTCCCATCTCATACAGCATAGAGTCACATCCCATATAGCATAGAGTCCCATCTCATACAGCAAAGAGTCACATCCCATATAGCAAAGAGCCCCATCGCATACAGCATAGAGTCACATCCCATATAGCATAGAGTCCCATCTCATACAGCATGGAGTCACATCTCATATAGCATAGAGTCTCATCACGACGGTTTAATTCTAATGTAATATCTGCATTAACATATGGTTGCGAACGTTTGAAAATAACCAAAGCACTAGGGACAAAATTATATTCATTTAGAAATAAATGTCTAAAAAACTCCTAAATATTGGCTAATAAGAATTCAATTCAAACAAGCAAATAAGAGAAGACACCAAACAGCAGTATGCTTCTACAACAAGAATACAACGGTGAACTTATATCGGACATGTCATTAGAACGAATAAAAATAGACTGCTACAACTCGTGTTGAAATGGGTACCAGATGGCAAAAGAAAGAGGCAAGACCAAGAAAACTCCATTCCGCAGAAAACTATGAACAATGTTTTGAATTTGGGTCTCAACAACTAAAGAATGATACATGGCAGGATAACATCTCTCATACTGGAGCGAATTCGTTTTTGTCCTATTCACCGTATTCAACGCTTAATAAATATGGAATAAACATATAATAGATATATCACATTCTACCTCTTCATCTTCCTCTGTTTTCATTTTAAAACTTTTCCTCTGTTTTCGTTTTTAAACGCCTTTAAAATAATTAGCATTATATATATATATATATATAAATATAATTGGTAGCGTATTCTAGTCAGAACGTAGTCATTATTACATCATGTTTTGAGTCTAGCGATTTTCTAGGCAATATAAATAGGTTAAGTAATTTCTTTTGCTATTTGAACCGTTGAGATGAACAATTGCTTGTCGCGTGGATATATATATATATATATATATATATATATATATATATATATATATATATATATATATATATATATATATATATATATATATATATATATATATATATATAGAAGTATATATTCTTCTTCTACTTCTTTCTTTAACTCGAAACATGTCTATATCTGTAATTCTGTCTCCTTAATAAAACTCACTGTCTTTTGTAGTTCATACAGTGTCCAATAGAGCTTTGATTCCAATGTTGTTTCCTCTGGCAAATATTTCTGCCTCAGCGTTTCATGCTCAGAACACTCTTGAAGTATATGTTTGGCACTCTGGACTGCCTGTCCACATGTACACATGGCCGTGTTGCCAATCTTGAACTTTGTATACATGTGACTGCGGAGTCGGTTGTGTCCTGTTCTGAGACGTAGAATTATAACTTGTTATGATCTGTTCATAATGTGATAGTCATTTTGTGTTGGTGTTTGTTACTTTCTTATTGACCTGATCATCTGTTTTTTCTGATGGTAGGTGATTGGTATATCTGGTTGGTCTTCGGCAGCACCTTCCTTTGCTAGTTGGTCTGCTTTTTCATTTCCTGGTATTCCACAGTGAGAGGGTATCCACTGCATGGTTACCCTATACTGGTAAGACAATTCGCTAAGTAGTTTCTTCAAGTCTGTTAGTTTTCCAGACTGTAGAGCTTGAAGCACTGACCTTGCATCTGTCAGGAATACCACAGGCTGTAGGTCAGAGTTGGAGTTCAGCAGTTTTTTAGCTACCACACTAATTGCCTGGATTTCTGCATCATAATTATTGCAGAATTTTCCTGTCGGTGTTCTGATTGTATCTCTAGGCTTGTATGGATATTTTATATATACACCTGCACCTCCATTCTTCACAGCATTCTGTGCTGACCCATCTGTGTATACTCTGACCCATATATCTTGTGGATATTACACATCCAGGAAACTGAGAGTGTCTGTCATTCGCTGCACACTGTTCTGCTCGTCCTCGCTTAGTTTTCCTTTCAAATGGGTCTGAATGTATATAGGCATTCCATGGCTTTCACTCCACGGGGTTAGTTGTGGTACAGACCTTAAGGGGCTGTCAACTTCAGGTAGGTATGTAAGTTATCTTCGGAGTCGTTTAGCTTGATGGATAAAGCTGCTCCTTTTCAGTCGCCCCATTGCTAGATTTTGTAATCTTTCCTTCATTGGATGACCTGGCATATACTGAAACTTTTCTGCTTGAATTAGTACTTTTGTGTCTCTGCGTTCGCCAAGTGTTTGCATTCTTCCGATTTTCTGCATCTCTGCTATGGGTGTTGATTTCATTGCTCCCAACATTATTCTAAGTGCCTGGCAGCTGAACCATATTCCAGGTGTGGTCTTATGCCTTGCTGGTAAACTTTACTAAATATATTTCTACTTGCTCCCCATGTGGTTCCACTTAGTTTTATCAGGATAGCTAACTTCCTCCTGGCTTTTTTTGTTGCTTTGTTTATGTGCTGCTTCTATGTCAGCTTATCATCAAAAGTAACTCCGAGGTATTTGGGTTGCTTGTCTTCTTTCAAGAGCTTTCTTATCTAGTTGTGAAAATAACACCGATAAATGTTGAGTCTACACAAATAAAACTCCTCAAATGTTTCTATGTTTTAAGTGAGAAAGGGCTAAAATGTGTTTTCGTGTGACTTGTTAATTTCGACATCTGATAAACACGCCGTTTGCGCTAATGAAATATGTTAATAAGAAACCTTTTGGTAGAGAAAAATAGCTCAAAACACAGAGAGAACATAATTGAAGCTGCACATGAGAACCTAGTTTAAGACTCTAGCGAGAATTTACTAAGAATATATTGGACCAAAGTAGACCCTGTTAGAAGTATGTGAGACCATAATGATAGTATGGTAGAACATAGTTGAAGAGCATACAGAGACCATCAAGCGACCATGGCTGAAGCGTGGCCTGAGAGAAGACTGTTTGGAGAATATTAGCTTTCGTGGTGTTTATATGGCATGGGTTTTACATTAGTATGGTAAGGATTGGCCAATGTGAGAACCACTTTAACATAACCATAAAATAATGAGAACTGTTGGCAAAAGGCACAGAATATTTTCTTTTGTGGTGTCAATATGTCACGAATTTTACATTCTCATGGTCAGGTTTTTACAATGTGAGAACCACTTGAATATAATCATTTAATAATGAGATCCGTTGGCCAGAGGCACAGAAGAATGCTTGGAGAATATTAGCTTTTGTGGCGTCTATATGTTACGTGGGTTTACATTGTTATGGTCAGTATTTTACAATTTGAGAACCACTTGAATGTAAGCGGAAATCCCAAACATACATACTAAACAAATAAGGTCATGTTAATGCTAATACCCAGCAAAATCACCCCCACCGGCATAAGTGGGGGAAGGTGGGGGTTATGCTAGTCTCATTCACTGGAAGTGGTAGTGGAAATGTTCTTTATCATCAGCCCAGCTCATTGTATCAGCATGACAACTAAAGTAAAAATACGACTACCAATCACCTCCTCACATACACATTCCTTTAACCTCTCTTACAGCACCCATTTACCATCTCGACAACACCCCAGACACGACCATGTGTTAATTACACTGTTCTGGCTAGTTCCCGCGACTGTAATTATATTGCATTTGGCAGTTTTACAATCTGAACTTTGCGTGCTCTTTCACATGTGGTTTAAAATTGGTTCGTTTTATATAAAAATATAGTGCCATAAATAAATTTCAGTGGAAAAACCACAACATACCCACTAAAAAAATAAGGTCATAACATGTTAATACTCACCAAACGCAGCCCCACCAACACAAGGGGGAGATAGGGCTATACAGACCTCATTCGCTGGAAGTCGCATTGAAAATTTTCTTAATCGCGAGCCTAGCTCTTTGTATCAGCAAAACAAATAAAAGGAAAATTCCACTACCAAATACCAGACCCATCCCACACACATTCGCATCATTAGATGCCCAATTTTACCGGATTCGTCCACAGCGAGTGGGTATCGGTTCGGACCACATCCCGCCGCCGGTCTGTTCGGCCGGTTTTGATTGGCACCATATTGGATGTGCGGGGATACTGAGCTCATTCGATTGCACACTGGGCATATTCGCGGCTCATTATTGTTATATGAGGTATATATTACGCGGATAAGTACCAGGTGACGACCTTTACCCGACTTTTGTATGACACGTTTATTGTTATTTGAGCTATATTAAAGCCGGTTATGTAACCGGTCTGGTGCTTCCTTTGCACGACTTCTCTGTATCCAGTATATTGTTATATGAGTTAAGTACTATCTGGTTATGTAACATGGCGTAACATGACGCCCATTTGCACGAACTCTCCAGGCCGAGTATAATGTTATATGAACTATAAAACAGCACACTCGTGTCGAGTGTATTATCCGGTTATGTAACATGGCATGGCATGGCACGACCTTTGCACGACCTCTCCAGACTGAGTATATTGTTATATGAGCTATATTAGCACATTCGGGCACATTCGGCACAACCTTTGCACGACCTCGCCAGCCAGAGTATTTTGTTATATGAGCTATACTAGCACACTCGGCACACTCGCGGGTCGTTCCATCCCTGATACACTACTTGAGTAACAGTGGAGTAACAGTTGAATAGCAGTTGAGTAACCGTTGAATAACAGACGTGACACTCAAACGCATAATGCTTTCTATCTCAAAAATCAAGTTTGTGTTAGTGTGTGGTTTAATGATGTATGTTTAATTCCCGATGGAGACATTTCAGTGCAGTTGTACCCAAGGATCATACATGACATTCCCTGTTCCAAGCAGTCTATGACGACAAGGAACATTATTAACCATTAATAACATTCTAGCTAGCAACATGCAGCATAATAACATTCTAGCTAGCAACATGCAACATAATAACATTCTACGATAACATTTTACTATATAATAATAACATTAATAATAACATAATAACATTTTACTACGAGGTCTTGGAAAAATCAACCTCAATAAGCATCCACACAATACTTATGAAGGCGCAGGCACGCTGGGCAGGCCATCTTGTGCGTATGGAGAACTCGCGATTGCCAAAACAAATATATTATGGAGAACTCAAGGCAGGATTTCGAAAAGCTGGTGGACAGAAAAAGCGTTTCAAAGACACGCTCAAGTCATCCTTGAAACATCTTAACATTGACGTAGGCGCTTGGGAGAGCCTCGCTCAGGATAGAACGGCTTGGCGTTACAGCATTAGAACGGGAGCACTAGCGGCAGAAGAATTCAGACAAGAAACTGCAAGACAGAAGCGGACACGTAGAAAAGAAAAAACATCTCAACCTCACACAGATACCTTCTATTGTTGTCAATTCTGTAAAAGAACATTTTGTGCGCGCATTGGACTTGCTAGTCATTTAAAAACGCACTATTAACTTTATTATTTTATTATTTATTGTTATTATTATTATGGTTGAGTTTTTGGTCATCGTCGATCACGACGGACGAACATCATCATCAATAACATTCTAGCTAGCAACATGCAACATAATAACATTCTAGCTAGCAAACATGCAACATAATAATCTCTCTACTGTTAAATATCAAGTCACAACACGTGGTGTGATCGCACAATCTATGTTTGTATGGAGTTCGGTGTGGAACTCTTTCGCACTTTTGAGAACACCTTGAAGTAAAAGTACCAATGGTTCATAAAGTAGTTGCAGCGAACGCTAGTTTCAACATTTGTAATTACTTAGTTGCAGCGAACGCTAGTTTCAACATTTGTAATTACTTAGTTGCAGCGAACGCTAGTTTCAACATTTGTAATTACGTTGTTGCAGCTAACGCTAGTCTCCACATTCACAATTACGTATGTTCCAGCTAACTCTAGTCTCAACATTTGTAATTACGTAGCTGCAGCTAACGCTAGTCTCAACATTTTTAATTACGTAGCTGCAGCTAACGCTAGTCTCAACATGCATGTAGCTATTCATCATCAACAAGTACTGTGCCAAATGGCTTTAACGATCATATTTCTCCATGTACATCGATCTCTCATATATGTCATCATCTCTGTTGGCGTTGTCAATCGAAACCATTTAGTCAAACTGTCCCATATCTTTTCTCTGTGTCATCCCGTTGATCTTTTCCCTTCTATATTTCCTGTTGTCACTATATTCTCAATGCCTCCTCTTCTCAATATGTGCCCAATAAATGTTGGCTATCTTTTTTTCATATTATCAATAATGCATCTTTTCGCATCCATCCAAGACATTCTTCATTAGTAACATTTTCTCTCCAATAAATGCGTAACCATTCATCGAATAAACCACATTCCCGCTGCCTCAAATGATTTTTGGGATGTCGTATTTATTGTCCATGCTTCGCTTCCATAGAGTAGCACTACGTATCTATTTCGTAGCTGAAAATAAAGCTATGGCTCAGGAAGGAACAATGTAATTATAACGAAATTCATATTAAACAAGAAATGTCATCACTTGTAAAACTGACTCAGAAAACTACAATATTTGTCATTGCCTAAGTAAACTTATTCAAAGAGCATGGCCGCAGATGTTTAAAACTGACGTCATGTAATTGATATTTTTAACCCAGTGGAATTTGTGTGTACTTGAGTTAATAGTCGATCTTACCATTGAGAATACTACGTTTAAATATATTATGGCCCAGTAATTAACTGTTATCATATAGACCTCGGAGTTGAGGCTAGTCGAATCAAAACTTCCAGAGTTGTGTATCGTAAAAAAAAAATCGTATACATCCAAATTGCAATAACGTTTGACTTTGAAAGGGTCATTAACTCCACATGTACCTCATCATGAAAGATACTTTTTATCTTTAAAAAAGGGACTGATACAGATGTTGTTGGCAATAATTGACAAGAATACTAGTCCAAATGAGAGGATAATGTATTCTCTATCAACGTATTACTTTGCGGTTCCGTCTGTGGGTCTCACCAATGGACTACCAGACAAACCAACCAAGCAATAGAAAATCGTTGTAGATGGCATGCCGTTATATTGAGACTCTCTTGTGGAGACTTTGTTGCATGTCATCTATACAATTATAGACCTCCTCTGAGTAGAAGGCTCCTTCAATAGGTGCCTTAAACACTAAGCCGAAAGCTAAAGTCTTCTGGGCATGAAAGAAAGCTCACAAAAACTACCCAACTGCACATAGGAAGTAAGAGCTAACAAATTCCTGAGGTTCTCAATCAATCATTCAATCATATCGACGTATATGTTTTTGTGACCTGCAACAATGTGTTTATAAATTACAACAGGGTAATGAAGTTTTACTAATTAATGGAAACATACATAATAACACACATAAATAGACGTTTCAAGCAAAAGACCTTTATTAACGACTACTTACACACATAAAAACAGCGAACACGAACGACACAATTGACGTTCACATGACCAAGTAAAATATAATGCAATGTAAATGTAATTCGTTTAGAAACTGCTGTAGACAGAGATGAAATATATGCATGTCTTCAGCTGTACATGTCGACAGATTCAATCAGGTTATCTACATCAATAGTGGCAGGTATCAATTATGAATATCTACTGAAGAGAGTTACCTTTAATTGTGTACCTGCTGAAGTGGGTGCACGTAAAATAACAGGCGAACTTGTTAGGTGACTTGTGATATTTCAATGGACCATGCTGATATTTGAAATGCAATGAAGGAGATAGGCCGGTTGGATGATGTGGAGAACATTTATTCTTCTGTGTCAATGGGTAGAATGTAGGACCTGAGTGTGAAGTGTGGTGTTGCAAAATACAAGCAGTATATAGGACATGAGTGTGAAGTGTGGTGTTGCAAAATACAAGCAGTATATAGGACATGAGTGTGAAGTGTGGTGTTGCAAAATACAAGCAGTATATAGGACATGAGTGTGAAGTGTGGTGTGGGAAGTGTTGCAAGATACAAGCAGTATGTAGGACTCAAAAAGAAAAGTTATCAACCAACACAGAAAAGGGGCAGTCAGTTACCACATGCTGAAGAACATACGGAATATAATATAGAAGAACATAGAGATATGTTTGGTATGTCATGTGTGTCAGGGGTGCAATGATGATCTGACGATGAACAAACTATACGTAAGTGGCAACATACGAAGTTACTGAGTCAAATAAGTATTATAGACTCGTTTGACTCAAATAAGTGTTATTGACACGTCTGACTCAAATTGATTCCAAATACTATCACTCTACAAATGCAAGAATCTAGATTCACTTTTTGCTAGGTTTTGTTGTTGTTATTGTTGATGAAAATAATGACTACAGGTCAAACGGTTTACATACGTCACCTGATCTCCAATTGACTTCAAGTTTTATTTATGAATAACAAAATATTGAAGTATGTCTCAGGCAAGATTAAATTATGTCTCAGGCAAGATTAAAGTATGTCTCAGGCAAGATTACAGTATGTCTCAGGAAAGATTAAAGTATATCTCAGGCAAGATTAAAGTATATCTCAGGCAAGATTAAAGTATATCTCAGGAAAGATTAAAGTATATCTCAGGAAAGATTAAAGTATATCTCAGGCAAGATTAAAGTATATCTCAGACAAGATTAAAGTATATCTCAGGCAAGATTAAAGTATATCTCAGGAAAGATTAAAGTATATCTCAGGAAAGATTAAAGTATATCTCAGGCAAGATTAAAGTATATCTCAGGTCAGATTAAAGTATATCTCAGGCAAGATTAAAGTATATCTCAGGCAAGATTAAAGTATGTCTCAGGCAAGATTAAAGTATAATTCAGGCAAGATTAAAGTATATCTCAGGCAAGATTAAAGTATATCTCAGGCAAGATTAAAGTATGTCTCAGGCAAGATTAAAGTATATCTCAGGCAAGATTAAAGTATAATTCAGGCAATATTAAAGTATATCTCAGGCAAGATTAAAGTATATCTCAGGCAAGATTAAAGTATGTCTCAGGCAAGATTAAAGTATATCTCAGGCAAGATTAAAGTATGTCTCAGGCAAGATTAAAGAATGTCGCAGGCAAGATTAAAGTATATCTCAGGAAAGATTAAAGTATGTCTTAGGAAAGATTAAAGAATGTTGCAGGCAAGATTAAAGTATATCTCAGGAAAGATTAAAGTATGTCTCAGGCAAGATTAAAGTATATCTCAGGAAAGATTAAAGTATGTCTTAGGAAAGATTAAAGAATGTCGCAGGCAAGATTAAAGTATATCTCAGGAAAGATTAAAGTATGTCTCAGGCAAGATTAAAGTATATCTCAGGAAAGATTAAAGAATGTCGCAGTCAAGATTAAAGAATGTCGCAGGCAAGATTAAAGAATGTCGCAGGCAAGATTAAAGTATATCTCAGGTGAAGGTGAAGAAGATGATCATCATTTAAATATTTTGTTCTACAAGATATTCATCAATACCCTGCACCAATCCCCCTCCCCCACAAATAGTGTAAAAAGGAAATAACTGTAGGGTTTGTCCTTAAATTACGTCAAGAATTAGGGCTGGCATTATTAAATTTCGACAGTTCTTGATAAGAAGAGTGAGGGTTTGACAAAAGATAACGTCAAGAATACTATTTTCTATACAGCAATTGAATTATTTGGAATGTAAAACATTTTTCTAAAAATGTACAACTATCTTCTAAAAATGTAAAACTATCTTCTAAAAATTTAAGACATTCTTCTAAATACGTGAACTGTATCAAGAGTTGTTTTTTTTCACGTTTGTTTTAAAAATAACTATTGGTTGGAGGGGGTGGCGAGCGGTTAATTTTTTGGTATATAATTAAGCAGGGGGGTTGGGGGTTATAATTAAGCAGATTGCTGACAGTTGTTGACAAGGGAAGGTCAGATTATTGACAGTTGTTGACAAGAGAAGGTAGTAAACAATTGTAAAAAAGAATTTGTTGAATTAATTTATGGATAGCCACTTAGTACTATTTCAGCAAAATGCACAAATTCACCGGCAGACAGAATGCACAAATTCACCGGCAGACAGAATGCACAAATTCACCGGCAGACAGAATGCACAAATCCACCGGCAGACAGATTGCATAAATTCACTGGCAGACTGCACACATTCACTGGCAGACAGACTGACACTAGGGAGAATAAAACAAAACAGAACCTCGAAATGGCATCCTAGACAGACAAAACACATATTCTATACAAAAAAACTCTAAGAGAAATCGGTATTCTGGAAAGCGGATGATCAAATAGAAAGATAAACAGAAAATATTCAAACAAAAGTACAGACACACAAAAAGGGATGTTACCTGATCTATAGTGATCAAATAACAGGGCGATAAACCAAGGAAGCAATTGAGCTGATGTAGGCACCAAATTGTATGTCTGGCAGACTGGTGCTAGAACAACACTAATTATTCGACGTTCCGGAACAAACATTTTCATGAGAAACAACCAGAAATAGGAGATAAATGTTAGATAAACATTTTTGCTCCCAGAGAGATAGAGGATGTTTACCAGACGCAGAGAGATAGAGGATGTTTACCAGACGCGTAATGTCGTGTGGTCTGTTACACGGTACTTGCTAATACCAGTATCGTAAAAACATGAAATAGCCATGTGATTTACACTAGTCACCTAAAACGTTGTTCTTTAAATTTAATCTTTCATTCGACTTTGTGTGTTACCGGGGCTCGAAGGGGAGCAAAGAATAGCAAACTGTGACATGTCATATGAGACAATTAAAGAGGCTCTGGGGTGGAAAGTTGGGTATTTTATCAACAGGTCATAGTTAAGCAAAAGTTGGATATTCTAACCACAGGTCATAGTGACGCAAAAGTTAGATATTCTATCCACATGTTATAGTGACGCAAAAGTTAGATATTCTATCCACAGGTCATAGTGACGCAAAAGTTAGAGATTCTATCAACAGGTCATAGTGAAGCAAACGTTAGATATTCTATCCACAGGTCATAGTGACGCAAAAGTTAGATATTCTATCCACAGGTCATAGTGACGCAAAAGTTAGATATTCTATCCACAGGTCATAGTGACGCAAAAGTTGGATATTCTATCCACAGGTCATAGTGACGCAAAAGTTAGATATTCTATACACAGGTCATAGTGACGCAAATGTTAGACTTTCTATCCACAGGTCATAGTGACGCAAATGTTAGATATTATATCCACAGGTCATAGTGACGCAAAAGTTATATATTCTATCCATAGGTCATAGTGACACACAAGTTATATATTCTATCTACAGGTCATAGTGACGCAAAAGACGTTCTATAGTCTGATAAAGCAGACTAAAGGACACAACCATTGCAACTAAGCTATAAACTGTGATATAATAAAACACATTCCGTTCTCTGGACTACATCCTGATAACCAGAAGGAGTTTGCCATTGAATGAACAACAATATAAATTCAAAAAAAATGTGTGATAAATATAACAACTTAATAATTAGTGCACAGTTTAGCTGCACTCTCCCGTTCACTAAATATATCACCGTGGACAATTACAGCTCATGGTGTTAAGTAGATAATTCCAACGCAGGGTGTTAATTAGACAATTTCAGCGCAGGATGTTAAGTAGACAATTATGGCGCAGGATGTTAAGTGGACAATTCCATTGCAGGATGTTAAGTAGACAATGCAAGCGCTGGTTCGTGTTGTCCAGCTAAATAATTAATTTTATCATGTATATAAACATTGGTCTTATGTTCTCAATAACAGATACCCACGACACGTCTACAAAATTTGTTTTCAAGCGGCTGGATTATTCTCTCTAAATATGCTGTTAAAATCCAGGTGTCTGACAGCAGATTTTGAGAGAAGAATCCAGGCATTTGAAAACAAATTATACAGACGTGTATGTGTAAACGTTGATACTCATACTGGGGCAGTTAGATGACATTTAGCGTTTTAACTGCAGTGTGACTCAATAATTGATGATGGGGGCGCAAACTAGAGTTCAGGATGATGGAGATTTATCTACAACCTTTCATATCCCAAATGGAGTTAACCTGGTGTGTATTGGCACCTACCATGTTTAGCATCCGTTTGTCTGATGTTGGATGATGCTTTCAGAGATCTGGACATGCGAGTAGACTCCATATATCGCATTTAAGGAAAACTGTTCAGCCTTCGCGGCTCCAACCAAAAACCAAAGTCAAATCACACATCATCAGGGATGTTCTATTTGCTGATGACTGTGCCCTAAATTCCAACTCTTAAGGCTGATCTACAAATCTGCAAAGTATTATAGACAGATTCTCCAAAGCCTGTACTAAGTGTAGGCTTACTATTAATACGGAGAAAACAGATGTCATATTACAACTAGCTTTTTTTCAGGTAAAATGACCCACCATACAACAGCTGTGTCTACGGCCCTGATTTCAGGATTAACCAACGTCGATAGTACATGCTACACATGACACAATTATCAATACTGACTTTGTTTAGTGATGTCAATGCAATTCAAATACGTTTAGTAAAGTGTCGTTACCATCTGAACGGTCCGGGTGCACATTTGCCTGCGCCGCGATTTGAACCTGATATCTTCCTTCTTGGGCGTGCTCTGTACCATTCCGCCAAATATATGCTTAAGATAAAGACACCTGAATTAGTATGTCTGATGTATTAAAGCTTGATCTCAGTTTCGTATCTAAAACTGATACTTACAACTTCCCATCGTGCCAGCAAGTCGACTAAATCTGACAGACCTTCCCATCGTGCCAGCAAGTCGACTAAATCTGACAGACCTTCCCATCGTGCCAGCAAGCCGACTAAAACTGACATTTAGACCTTCCCATCGTGCCAGCAAGCCGACTAAATCTCACAGACTTTCCCATCGTGCCAGCAAGCCGACTAAATCTGACAGACCTTCCCATCGTGTCAGCAAGCCGACTAAATCTGACAGACCTTCCCATCTTGCCAGCAAGCCGACTAAATCTCACAGACCTTCCCATCGTGCCAGCAAGCCGACTAAATCTCATAGACCTTCCCATTGTGCCAGCAAGACGACTAAATCTGACAGACCTTCCCATCGTGCCAGAAAGTCGACTAAATCTGACAAATCTTCCAATTGTGCAACAAGCCTACAAAAACTCACATATTTAAAGCTTCCCACTGTGCCAGTAAGCCGACTAAAGCTGATACGTAGACCTTCCCACAGTGCTCGCAATCCAATACATCCTTAATTTATTGTAAATTCTTAATATATTACCACACCAGTGAAACCCTGTGGTAATAAGGAGTTTAAACGAACAATGCAATTTTACGTGATTAGGGGGTTTTCCTGGCATATTGTTTAAGCTTTTCCAATTCTGTGCAAGAGGTCGCGGGTTCGAATCTCTCTCGTCACGTGTTGTTTACAAGCTGATTTTGTTTTCTCCCGTTCCTTGAGGATTATGGATTGAAATTCCGGAGTTACGTGTACTCTATTCAGGCGGCAAGCCGCTTCGCTGAGAGAAACGGGGTACCATATGGAGTAAGGTAATTCTAGTACAATGTAGTCAACCCGTTATGTCTTCTAAGACTATTTTAATGTAAATTAGCATGAAACGTATATATTCAGCTATATAAAACTAACATGAATCATATATATTCAGCTATATAAAACTAACTCACTACGCGTTCCCTAAAACTAAAACATTAATTCTGCGAGTTTATACGCGCTTGAAATATCATTAACTTTCACACACCTGTCAGATGCCTTAAAAGTCAATCCACGATAAGCTGAGTTAATCCAATAAATATTGAATTTGGATTATGAACAGGTAAAAAGACAACGATTTACAACAAGTATTCGCGAGGTATGTGAATTTCGTTAGCTACATCATTGTTTAGATGACAAGTATCTTTCAGATCAAAAATGTCAACATAGACACTAAAGTTGCATTTCACTTGCAAAACTTTCACTAAAGTTGCATTATACAAGCAAAAATTTCAACATAGACACTAAAGCATTATACAATATTATCTTGCATTATACACGATTATTATTATCCCATCCCTGTGCTACCATGCCAAACCTGGACAATGACAGCACAAGACAAAAGAAAACTAGTAACAACAGAAATGGCATGACTATGAATAATAGTTGGAATGTCATTAAGAGATAGATTTCAAAATAACATCAGACAAATAACCAAAAAAACAAGTATTAGAATACATCAAGAGACAACTGATTAAGTGGTTTTCACACACGTCCAGACTACCAACAGATAGTATGCCACAAATAGTCATAACACATAGACACCACCTAAACTTGTTTGCCCTGTAGACTTCTTACCGATGTTTTTATTTTCCATAGATTCCCTGCCTGCCTGTATTTACCTAAAATATTCACTTAACATGCGTCTTTGACCGTTAACACGGTGCTTCTCACATTGAGATGTGTTTTTGTAGAGAGGACAATTGTAGAAAAATAAGAAATGTTCAGTTTGTATTCATACCTTTATTGAGAAGACAATGCAAATAAATATTTGAATTTATAACAATACAAATCAGAACCTAGTAAAGATTGAAAAGTTTCAAAAACTGTCTTGCGATAATCCATTATGCGGGATAAGCAACATGTATATCTTTCTGAAGATAGAATTGCTGATATCCCTTTCTGAACAGCACTTTAAGTTTTACGCTCTTGCTTATTCTGATCAGTTCTTCTTGCAATATGACATCCGATTATTCAATGTCACCGCATGGATTGATAATCCACTGACGCATTTACATAGTCAAAACATTCTCAAACCTGGTTTTAAAGTCTATGTGAATGACATTTAAATGTTGATCATAGACCAATACGTCATCATCATGGGCGTTTGCAAGTGACAAGTTGAGGAACTGAGAGAATTAGAGCCGCCCAATGTTTTGCTTCATAAGATTTATCCTTGCAAGAAAAGTTGCAATGATGGACTTTGTTTTTTATTAAATTCGGACTGACACATTGTAACTACAAATTACCCTCATGACATTTATTAAATAAATCTGTTAAATAAGCAATGTCTGGTTACCATTTGATTACTTTTTCTTTTCAAATGCGATCTTTAGCATCCAAAAAATTAAACGGTCTGACAAGACATGAAAATAATCTTATCAAATATAAGCCTTCCGAGAGTCCGTACACTTTATTGTGAAGCTGTAATTGATGAAAGTCATCGTCATTTTCTTAATACAACTGCGCAAATAACATATGCGCTGCTGCAAATTTTGTTTAATGCGCTTATTACGAATTGAAGAGATAGATGTAATCTGATACTCATATTTTTAGCTATTAAATGTTATCCGTGAATGACGGAGTGAATTGCAAACACGACGAGTACATTTTGTTTGAAATGGCTTAAAGAACCGTGATAGCGCCTAAACATGGCCGGTGCTCCATCTGCTGTTGCCAATATTATATTTGATAAAGTGATAGCTTTTTTCTGAAATAATTTTTTCAAACCATTGAATTTTGATTCATCTTTAGTGTCTGTTGTCGAAGTTCTCGCAGTTTTTCATGGATTTCTTGGTCCATAACGAAACGAACATATGTCAATAATAGTGTTTCATTACCAGACAACGTTGATTTGTCCACTTGAATTGAGAAATTCGCGGCATCAATGTTAAACAGAATAGAAGATGCATCAGATAAAATTATCAATGAATCAAACAAAAAGCACACAGGGAGGCCAACCCCAGAGAACTCTTTTACCCCTTGCGCCACAATGCACAAAAGGGTCTCAGCGTATATATCAGTGGTTCTGTTTTTTGCCGTCGCTAGATGCTTGGCAAAAGGACAGTATATTCTGACTCAACTAACTAAACCAATTGTTCTCGGTATGATTCATATGGCCCACTAGTGCCACGAAAATTTGATGGAGGACCATGGAGAAAAATGTTAAATTTTTGAAATTTGTTGACATTTTAACGACGTCACAAACCGTTCAGGATTCCATAGAAAGGCATTCACTTGAGCCATAAACAACAAGATATATAGCGATAGAAGCTAGAAAAATGAAGACATTAAAAAAAAATTCAGTGATCTTTTGTTTAGACAACAGGGTGGGGGATATTATGAAATTGTATTCCTCACGGGGACAACCGTCCAACAGGGTTGAATATCACTGAACTAAAAATAGCCAAGGGATTTAATTAATAAAGTCGTTTTAACACGTCTGTTCCGCAGCTAAGGAATGTTGATGTATTTCATGTAGATAGCAGATGTTTCCATTGTCTGCATAAGAGAAAAAAAACTGCTCTCCAAACACAAGTGTATAATTACTATTTATCTATCTATCTATACGTTGTGACCATTGTTTGCCTTGCGGCGTCAGGGGTGGAAGAGTTCTCTGGAGATGACCTTCTTGTGTGCTGTAAGCCTGTTCCTGTGGCTTCTTTGATTTCTGTGATCCATCTTTTACATGGTCTTCCTCTGGCTTTATAACTGTTATGTCTATGTGTCTTGTCCATTTGTGGCAGGCTATCTGTCGGTAGTCTGGAAGCGTGTGAAAACCATTTGATCTGTTGTATTTTGATGTGTTCCCATACTGGTATTGTTTTGGTTATCTGTCTGATGTTATCTTTTCTAATTCTATCTCTTAATGACACTTCGAGTATTCTTCGTAAACATGTCATTTCTGCTATCACTATTTTTCTTTTGTCTTGTGCTGTGATTGTCCAGGTTTGGAACTGGTAGCACAGTGATGGAATAATAATAGTCTTGTATAAGTCAACTTTAGTGTCTATGTTTACATTTTACAATTACTTTTACTGTGCACTGTTAATTCAACCGTCAACTGATGTCTTCTTCGTTGTAACATTATTCAAAAACATTTTCTAAACAGACAAATTGGAACACATGTAATCTCGATCAAAAGTATCTCAGCCATAACTGAGCTAGAGCTCCCTTTGTACAGATACATTGTTGATTTAAAAAATGTATTTTTGTGGGAATGTAGAGTGTGACAATCCACATCCCCACGCAATCACAATTGTAGTTTTCAACCTTGTCATGTGAAAATCCAGGATAACAATGAAAGTAATGTTTCCTAATATAGTGTATCGTTTAACTCATGCGTCAAGCTTGTCGATGTGGAGGATATAAGGATGGCGCATGGCTGAGAGGTTAGAGCGATGGTCTCACACAAGTTAGGTCTAGAGTTCCATCCCAGGTAAGGACGGATTTTTTTTACTGTTAGTAGTTTGACTTGTAGATCCGGTTCCTAGGATTGAACCAAAGTTTGATAGCTGTAAACATGTTGGGGGGGGGTGGAGTTTACACAAAATGAGGTCCACATTGCTGTTTTCATACAACAATTAAATTGTTTCAATATGAAACAGCGTTTTCTAAAGAAGTTAAAATATTTATTATCCGTACACTTTTTTTCCTTTGAAAAATCTTAGAGGACAAATGAGGGGGGGGGGATATTTGTGACTTAAGTCAATTGACGTAATTTATGGACAGTCCTAATAAATTTCTAAATTAGTATCTCGTCTGTTAATCACAAAAACAATCTTGTTTTGGCATCCTCCACTTCTCCAGTCTGATCCCAAGACAGGTACAGTTCTCCTAAATCTTAGTTCATGACCTCCAGATAAGGAATAATCTAGTTACGCACAGAAATTGAACATCATGAATAAAATGTGTTTCAAATCAAATGTTCAGGGAAACTTCAGTTCAGTTGTGTGTCCGTTGTCGGTGCAAAATATCTATTTATTTGATACATGTATCAGTTCGGAAATTATTTTTTTATTTAAAAAAAGAATTACTCTACATGTGAGTCCAGAGGCGTTATCTCTACCTGTAGTTCTGAACCTTTTTGATTTTTAGACCTAAAAGATCCGTCACCGTTATCTGTTCATTTACTCCAAAGTATTTGGATATGTTTGTCTTGCTGCTACGCTTCTATTGTCAAGTAATGCTCCAGTGTGTATTTCTATATTAATTTGTTAGTCACTCTGTCAGGCCCTCGATACGTTAGTATATTAGCCACTCTTTCAGTCCCTCGAGCAATTAGCATAGTAGCCACTCTTTCAGTCATTCCGTCAGTTAGAATGTTAGCCTCACTTTCAATGACCCTTTCAGTTAGCATATTAGCAACTCTTTCAGTCCCCTTTAGCAATTAACACATTAGCAACTCTTTCAATCCCTCGAGTAATTAACATATTAGCCACTCTTTCAATCCCCTCGAGCAATTAAGCTATTAGCCACTCTTTCAGTCACTCGAGCAATTAACATATTAGCCGCTCTTTATGTCACTCGGTCAGTTAGCATGTTAGCCACTCTTTCGTCAATTAGTTTTCAATTATATATAATTATGAAACAGCCAGAAAACTTAAACCATCAAGTAGGGGTCGTAGTAATACAAATACCAAGATACGTATAGTCAATAAGTAAGCAAACGTTACACATACCTAACAATTACAATACAATGAATACGGACGAAAACGTTGACGTGCCAATCTATGATCATCATTTAATATTAGGAAAACACAGAATAATACATTTAAAAAATTATTTTCATCACATCTTCTACAGAAATAATAAGCAGCCCTTGTAACGGCCTAGCGTAGAAAGCGACTGACCACATAAACGAGATATTCATTATTTTCTGAATATGACAGTGGGAGAATCCGGACAATTTGTACAGAACAGTGAGATTCCTATAGAGTAAGCGTGACCATCGACCGTTCTATAAGACTTACCTGTAAAAAAAAGTAAACAGACCTTCATACGGTACTTTTTTTGGTTATTGTCAGGATTTTCATTGGTTACTATTTATATACTTGAAGTAGCCTTGGCTATTTTTGGAATGCGATTCTTGGTATATAAATATTTACCAACGCACAACACGGGAATAATCCAGAAAAGGAACAAATGAAGGCAAAATTATTTCAGAGAACTGGTCTTCTACTGCCGATCGATCGCGAGAATAAATGAGGACATTATTACCCAAAGGATACGTCATTCAAGAGAAGATAAAGAAATTGTGGCCTGGTGTATACCCTGTGTTATGTTAACCCAACAGGCTGGAAAATAGAAGACATTCGTAACACGGTGCAAAAGTGAGTATAATCCCAAATCATCACCAGGTAGCATATCGTGGATAGGATTTAACAGTCATCCCAACCCAATATGCCGCAGACGGATGTGTAGGGCCAGTGGCGCAAATAAAACAATACTACAACGCATTTCCACTCTCTGGACTTAATCCTGCTGGAAATTTAATAGTACCATCGTCCTGCTACAAGAGAGCTGGAGTTTGAGAATTAATTATGAAGAAGAAATTTATGTCGACCTTTAGTCAATCTTCCTACTACTGTGTCATATTCAGATGGTGTTTATGTCTTACGTCTATCTTCTTCTTGGCATACCTATTTTTCGTTGCCCTGGCATCATCCTTTTTATTATGATCTTTTCTATGCGGTCATGTTGCTTGATATGGCCGCCATATTGTAATTTTCTAGAAAGAACGTCGTTGTTTAGCAAGTTTTTGTTTACCAGTCTCAGAATATCCCTGCTGCTAATCTTTTCTAGTCAAAGATATCTGAAGTTTAATCTGTGTATCATTTTATTTTCAGTTCTGCATCTTTGTTTCTCACTTATTCATGATTGTCCAAAATTCCCATTCATAGATTGCAACGGTTTCTCCGTGGCATGGTACAATCTGTGAAGGCAATATACTGAGTTTGAATCCCGCCACAGGTAATTGTGTAACAGTGGCTAACTACTGAATATATTTGCAAAAATGCTGGGTTGATGCCGAACAAAAATTCTGAATTGATGGCCACATCCTGTACAGGATATGCCAACAGTATATTTATTTATTCAATATTGTACCTGTGATTATGTAGTCACTGGTGGATGTTAGTTTTGTTATTTTGTATCGGCCTGCTAACATGAGTATGAATATGTGCTTGAACGTTAATATATAAATTAAATAATTCTTTAAAGAAATAAAATCGTTAACAGACTATTCCCAACTACACCCACAAAGTGTATCCCAATGTTACACATTTGATTATTCAATTGTGTTAAGTATACAATTAATATAACATACCCAAAGATAACATCAACCTTCTGAGAAGAAAACCCAAAGACAACATCAACCTTCTGAGAAGAAAACCCAAAGACAACATCAACCTTCTGAGAAGAAAACCTAAAGACAACATCAACCTTCTGGGGCGGATAAAGGAGAACACCATCTTTTGTTCCATACGTAGCATGTACAGTTTAGCAATCCCTTTTGCTTAATGCAATGACAACCAACTCCAGAGTGCAAGATCTGCAATTAACTTAACGACAGTGTTTGTCCGTCACCGTTTTAAATATCTAACACTGGATGATAATAGAAACATGCTTGTCTTTCCAGGGCTAGATAAATGGAGCAACATGTATACTACATAACAACACAGTTCATAAACATAAGTATATATTATATAATGGCATTGGATCAAAGGGCATCATCACATACGCCGCTTTATCAACCGACTAAGTATGCACCTTACTCGCAGTTTATGTAACCTCTCTCTGTTTAAATGCATTATGCATCCTTTAATATGTAATGTGTGTGTGAGTCCATATATACGGTTCTTTATATAAAAAAATCATTTTAAATATGTATGCAGCAAAATACTATTTTGTAATTTGATGTTCGTCCATCGTGATCGACGATGACCAAACACTCAACCATAATAATAATAACAATAAATAATAAAATAATAAAGTTAATAGTGCGTTTTTACATAACTAGCAAGTCCAATGCGCGCACAAAATGTTCTTTTACAGAATTGACAACAATAGAAGGTATCTGTGTGAGGTTGAGATGTTTTTTCTTTCCTACGTGTCCGCTTCTGTCTTGCAGTTTCTTGTCTGAATTCTTCCGCCGCTAGTCCTCCCGTTCTAATGCTGTAACGCCATACTGTTCTATCCTGAGCGAGGCTCTCCCAAGCGCCTACGTCAATGTTAAGATGTTTCAAGGATGACTTGAGCGTGTCTTTGAAACGATTTTTTCTGTCCACCAGCTTTTTCGAAATCCTGCCTTGAGTTCTCCATAATATATTTGTTTTGGCAAACGCGAGTTCTCCATACGCACAAGATGGCCTGCCCAGCGTGCCTGCGCCTTCATAATTTAATGTGTATGCTACGAGAAACAGTACTTAGTCATCATCATTTTCTTCTTGTGTCAAACTTGGCACATATGGCAGATGTCATATCTCACCAAACTTGGCACATAGGGGAGATGTCATATCTCACCAAACTTGGCACATCGGGCAGATGTCATATCTCACCAAACTTGGCACATAGGGCAGATGTCATATCTCATCAAACTTGGCACATATGGCAGATGTCATATCTCACCAAACTTGGCACATAGGGCAGATGTCATATCTCACCACACTTGGCACATAGGGCAGATGTCATATCTCATCAAACTTGGCACATAGGGCAGATGTCATATCTCACCAAACTTGGCACATAGGGCAGATGTCATATCTCACCACACTTGGCACATAGGGCAGATGTCATATCTCACCAAACTTGGCACATAGGGCAGATGTCATATCTCACCAAACTTGGCACATAGGGCAGATGTCATATCTCACCAAACTTGGCACATAGGGCAGATGTCATATCTCACCAAACTTGGCACATAGGGCATATGTAATATCTCAACAAACTTGGCACATAGGGCAGATGTCATATCTCACCAAACATGGCACATAGGGCAGATGTCATATCTCACCAAACTAGGCACATAGAGCAAACGTCATATCTCACCAAACTTGGCACATAGGGCAGATGTCATATCTCACCAAACTTGGCACATAGGGCAGATGTCATATCTCACCAAACTTGGCACATATGGCAGATGTCATATCTCACCAAACTTGGCACATAGGGCAGATGTCATATCTCATCAAACTTGGCACATATGGCAGATGTCATATCTCACCAAACTTGGCACATAGGGCAGATGTCATATCTCACCAACCTTGGCACATAGGGGAGATGTCATATCTCACCAAACTTGGCACATAGGGCAGATGTTATATCTCATGAAACTTGGCACATAGGGCAGATGTCATATCTCACCAAACTTGGCACATAGGGCTGATGTCATATCTCACCAAACTTGGCACATAGGGCAGATGTAATATCTCAACAAACTTTGCACATAGGGCAGATGTCATATCTCACCAAACTTGGCACATAGGACAGATGTCATATCTCACCAAACTTGGCACATATGGCAGATGTCATATCTCACCAAACTTGGCACATAGGGAAGATGTCATATCTCACCAAACTTGGCACATAGGGCTGATGTCATATCTCACCAAACTTGGCACATAGGACAGATGTAATATCTCAACAAACTTTGCACATAGGGCAGATGTCATATCTCACCAAACTTGGCACATAGGACAGATGTCATATCTCACCAAACTTGGCACATAGGGCAGATTTCATATCTCACCAAACTTGGCACATAGGGCAGATGTCATATCTCACCAAACTTGGCACATAGGGCAGATGTCATATCTCTCCAAACGTGGCACATAGGGCAGATGTCATATCTCACCAAACTTGGCACATAGGGCAGATGTCATATCTCACCATGATTGTCGATCAACATTCAGTTGTTCAAGATTATTCATTTTCATACCAGCTGTGGGTGATTTCTTTTTCGATAGTTCTGTTTAGTGTTGTTTTTGGTCTTTTCCTTTTTCCCTTGCCACTCGGTGACCATGTGAAGACTTGATGTGGTATTCTGTCTTCGTTCATTCTGAGTGCCTGACCGATGTATTCCCACCTTTTTCTAATAACGTCTGTGATGTATTCTTGTTTTGTTTCTTCTCTTAGTCTCGTTTGACTTGACGTCTTTCCAGTTTGTGTTTGTGATTTTCCTGAGAAATTTGTTTTCGAAGGCATTTAGTTTGTTTTCTAAAGATGTAATTGATTTCCAGCTTTCATACCCGTATGTTAAAACCGAAATAACACATGATCTGAACTGCCGTAGCTTTGTAGTTAGTTTAAACTACTTTGTAGTTGAATGTTTATGCTGCGAGAAACAGTACTTTGTAGTTGAATGTTTATGCTGCGAGAAACAGTACTTTGTAGTTGAATGTTTATGCTGCGAGAAACAGTACTTTGTAGTTGAATGTTTATGCTGCGAGAAACAGTACTTTGTAGTTGAATGTTTATGCTGCGAGAAACAGTACTTTGTAGTTGAATGTTTATGCTGCGAGAAACAGTACTTTGTAGTTGAATGTGTATGCTGCGAGAAACAGTACTTTGTAGTTGAATGTGTATGCTGCGAGAAACAGTACTTTGTAGATTAATGATTATGCTGCGAGAAACAGTACTTTGTAGATTACTGATTATGCTACGAGATACAGTACTTTGTAGATTAATGATTATGCTGCGAGAAACAGTACTTAGTCGTTGAATGTTTATGCTGCGAGAAACAGTACTTTGTAGTTGAATGTTTATGCTGCGAGAAACAGTACTTAGTAGTTGAATGTATATGCTGCGAGAAACAGTACTTTGTAGTTGAATGTTTATGCTGCGAGAAACAGTACTTTGTAGTTGAATGTTTATGCTGCGAGAAACAGTACTTTGTAGTTGAATGTTTATGCTGCGAGAAACAGTACTTTGTAGTTGAATGTTTATGCTGCGAGAAACAGTACTTTGTAGTTGAATGTTTATGCTACGAGAAACAGTACTTAGTAGATTAATGATTATGCTGCGAGAAACAGTACTTAGTAGATTAATGTTTATGCTACGAAACACTACCATTCTTAGTAGTTTAACATTATAGTAGTTTAATATTTCACACATTCGAAATTCATATATCGTCTAGAGATTCTCCAACAGATATTGCATACACATTACAAGATATCATGTTTTTTCACCAAATGTTCTAATTTAAGATATCTATAATTCATCCGACATCGCGTATTCCTCATCATCAAAGATTCTTTTACCACATAAAAAAAGTACAAGGATATCCACTCTGAGAATATTACGTATAAGTTTATTAATTGATTCCATCTGCCGCTATACTGGTGGACAAATTATCCGGTGTGCAGTAGCAGATAATAACAAACATTATCTCTTCTTTGGCAGCTAAGGTATTTGTCAGAACTCATGGAAACAGCAAGTGAGAACAGGGTTGACATTCAGATTTATTTCAAGTCAAATTACACATATCTGGTTGTTTTTATAAATTGTTTGCGTCGTGAAATGCCTGGTTTATTTGCCTTTTCTTAACTTTTTTAAGAATAAACTGCATAAAAGTATCTAACGACACATTATTTTTTAAATATATATCATATCAAGTGACATATTCTTCCAGAACGGTATCTTCATCGTGGATACTCAGAACGTATCTCTGTCTCTGGCAAGCAGGCCTGCATTAGCCAGAGACATGTGCATATATGTCCCCATGTAAAACATTGACAGGAGCAGACTGCGACACGGACCACGAACTACTGCTAACGAAGTTTAAAGTAAAAATAAGTACAATCAACAAGAACACCCATACCATTAGATATGACACATCACATATTCCAAGCAAATACAGCATCGAGATTAAACAAAACACATACTTACCACACTTCTAGATATGCAAGAAGAATTAAAACCAAACGATCTTGCTAACAAAAAAGAAGCATAAATGAAGAATACATCTCAGAAGATGTAACGAATTTAATTGAAGATAGATACAAAACCGCTGAAAAAAAGGTTTAGTACGTTACAGAGAATTATCAAAACAAATTAAGAAACGAATTAGGCACGACATACAAGAACACATAATTAATACATGCAGAGAAATCGACGAACATTGATAACAAGGAAACAGCAAGAATATGTTCAATGCTATAAGAAAATTACAAAATAATAATTTAAAACCCGCACTTCGAGTACTAGAGGATAAAAGAGAGAATACCCTAACAGCGAAAACAGATATTCTACACAAGATGGAAGGAATATTGTCAAGAAATGTATCAAGGAATAACCTAGTCACCAAATAAGAGCATCACCGAATTAGAACAAGAACCATAAACTACAATAAAAGAGATCAGAAATTCAATCAGAAATCTGAACAAAAGGAAAAGCTCCAGGCAACGACGGATTAACATCAGAAATGATACAAGCCGGCGCAGTACTAATGTTCAAATTTACCATACTTTATATGCTGCAAGATATGAAAAAGGGGAATATGTCCAGAAGACTGAAACAAGTAGGTATATATACCATTGGCAAAGAAAGGAGACCTTCAACTATGTACCAACTATAGAACAGAAGCACTAATTAGTCAAACCAGCAAAATACTACTACAGATCATAACGGAAAAAATACAACACAAATTAGAAACAGAAATTCAAGAAGTTCAAGCCGGTTTTCGAGCAGGAAGAGGAACACGAGACCACATTTTCAACACGAGGAACATTATTAAGAAATGTAGAGAATACAGATTAGACCTACATATGTGTTTCATAGACTACAACACGACGTTTGATTGTGTGAAACATCACCAACTATGATCCATCATGGGAAAAATGGGCTTCCCCAAAAATCTAATACATCTTATTGAAACACTATATCACGAACAACACTATATCACTGAATGGACCGCTGTACGAAGTGGAGTGAGACAGAGGTGCAGTCTACCCCTTATTTTTTCCTAACATCTATGCAGAAAATCAAATGCGAAATGTAAAACAAGAACTAGAGGAAAATGAGTTTCTCCATTAAATATCGGTGGGTACAAGATTCCAGAAATAATATAAGATAAGCAGACGACACAGTCTTACTCCTGACGGGCTGAAATAGCTAATCACATCAAAGAAATACAGCGAGATCTAAAATCGATATATATGCACAGAAAACAAATATTATGACAACAGACAAAACAAAGATCAAACCGATAATCAACATAGACATATTAGAACTTGAGTGTGTAAGCAAATTCGAATATATGGGGGCAAATATAAACAGTTCTGGAGATTGTTAGGTCGAGATTAGGAGAAGACTCGCAATTGCAAGACACTCAATTTAACTCAAATGAGAAAGCTATGGCAAAGTAGTAATAAAGACACTAAAGTAACCATTTTAAGATCATGTGTTTTCCCAGTGGCAACACATGAGTGCAGGACTAGGAATTTAAACAAGATAATATTCAAAAGAATAAATTCATTTGAAATGAAGTGCTACAGAAAGATTCTACGAATATCATGGACAGAGAAAAAGAAGGCCATAGAAATTTTGATAGTACTGACACTAAATGAAGGTTGGTTTCTAAATACCATCATAAGAAGGAAGCTACAGTATTTTGAACACTTAAAGCAACCTGATATTATCAAAAGGCTGATTCTGGAAGGTAGAGTGCCAGGGGAGAGAAGAAGAGGAAGTCAAGAATACGATGGACCAGCGACATCGAAGAATGTATCGTCATCATCTTCATTAAGTGCCGTCTCCGCAACGAAGGATGATTGCAACGGATCTCCAACATCTCATGTCTCTTGCCTTGGTGGTGCACTCTGCTAGACTGTAATCTATCCATCGTGTTATGTTACTCTTCCACTTGTATCTTTTCCTACCTCCTGCTCGCTTCCCTTTGACTTTACCCTCAAGTAAGATCTTCAATAAGGTGTCATGTCTTTTAATGTGTCCACAGTATTTTATTTGCCTGATCTATATTTCTCTTAGTAGTTCTTTCTTCATACTAAGTGTCTTTAGCACCTCTTTATTTGTTTTCTTCTCTTTCTATGATGTTCTCCCTATTCTTCTATATACCCACATCTCAAAGGCATCAATTTTGTCTTCTAATTGTTTATTTAGTGTCCATGTTTCTGATTCATACATTAATGTAGAATAGATGTAGGTATCATTGTATAGTTCTCATTTTTTAATGTATACACATTTTATACACAAGAATATATACATATTTTTATACACAAGAATATATACACATTTTTATAACAAGAATGTTAACACATTTTTATATAGTCACTTGGAATCCCTGTATAAATAACGTTCCTTTGTTAAAAAATAAATGTTGTCTTTCCATTGTGACAGAATGCGCCACGTGGGAAGTCGTGACTCGCAGATGCGGAAACATTTTTAATGATATATTTACTCATTTAAGCGAACATAATGGAGAGAGAGAGAGAGAGAGAGAGAGAGAGAGAATCACTAAAACTGTTGACAACATATAGTTCCTCTATACAAGGTTGGTAGGGTGCATGTTCCAACAAGTAATATAGCACACACAGAAAAGTTGGATCGAGAACTGTCATAAGCCTAAACTTCTATAAACAAACTATGTTAGGTGGATGGTTCAAAGTTTGGGAGACTTGTTTAAGCAGTGCTTTCACACCAATGTGCTTATTTTAAAAGCAACGACGCAAAGTATGACCGAACGTGGAATCTCGTTAAAAAATATCCATAGAGAAACTGTATTGTTAGATGTTGCATCACATTGACATGCCCCGTGAGATGCCTTAATTAGGTGAGAACATGATTGGTACATGTGGTACAGGTCCATAACCTCATTATTGAGGGCGGCGGAATTGTGAGAAAGAGCCAGTTAGGAAATAAAAGGAGTAAGCTGTTAGCATTCAGAAGTTCAGAGTTCCGTGTTCAGAGAGAGATCCTTGTTTCAGTCGTATCACGCAGATATTGTTCAATATTTGACTGACTTCGTCCTGCTCTGTGGCGAAGTATCGGTACACGCGTCTGTGACAGCCTAGGTACCGAGTTCGAGCCCCCGCCACAGGCATTTGTGCATCCGAACCGTTCAGAAAACTACTAAACAATAGTAAACTACTACTTATTTATATTGCCAAGAAAATCACTACAGCCAAAAAATGCTGGGTTGATAGTTACGTCTTGAATAGAAATAGGCTACCAAGCAATTATTCAATAGTCGTATATGTCTTATATGCGTGTTCAATAGCAGTGATTAAAAGTATATCAGTAATCAGAAGTTCAGCAGCCAGTTTTCTAACAGTTGAGTGTTATCTGTGGTCTGACAGATGTATAGTTGAGTGTTATCTGTGGTCTAACGTATGTATCGTTGAGTGTTATCTGTGGTATAACGTATGTATCGTTGAGTGTTATATGTGGTCTGACAGATGTATAGTTGAGTGTTATCTGTGGTCTAACGTACGTATAGTTTAGTGTTATCTGTGGTCTGACAGATGTATAGTTGAGTGTTATCTGTGGTCTAACGTATGTATCGTTGAGTGTTATCTGTGGTCTAACGTATGTATCGTTGAGTGTTATCTGTGGTCTAACGTATGTATCGTTGAGTGTTATCTGTGGTCTGACAGATGTATAGTTGAGTGTTATCTGTGGTCTAACGTACGTATAGTTTAGTGTTATTTTCTTCCGGTGGATATTAGTAGTCTAATTGAGCATTTTGAGTGATCTGACGGAATTTCAATTCATATGCAAGTACTTCACAAGTGTCTGTTTTTTAAGTGTTTATTAGATATCACATACATAACGATTGGCTAATGGATTCGATCTCTAAGTACAACTGAAGTTTCAAGCTACCACTAAGAACTAATACAGACATTATTTAGACTTTTATAGGGTTATCGCGTTTTGGTAGATGTCACTATAGAGAGATTCGTCCATCGGAACTAGTGGCCAGTTGAAACATGGAGTCGCAAAGAACGTAACATTCAGACTTGATTGTCGTCTACATAAACTGAAAAGAGGACACGTGAAATGTGATATAAAGGAAAAGCTGCAGCCCGACCAGGGGATGTCTTTAGTCCTAATCAGCTTAGGGGGCTTTCTAAAAAAAGTAACGATATTCACTCGATTGCCACTAGCGACCTGTTTTTGATCTCTCGACTTAGGAGTGAGATTGAGAAAGATTGTAAGTCAAAAACCGTATATTTCTGATGTATACATTCCTTGTTAATAAACTACTGTCGTACTTGTTCATCAAGGATTTATGTTTCCATATATCTATATATGTAGCTCTGTAAGCTTCAAATGGCTCCAGTACACCATAAATGCCAGTAAATATTGAAGCAAAAAATATAATATAATTTGCCTAATGCCAGTATAACTAGCAGGAAAATCAAGAAACAGAATTTATAACGGCTTTTTAAGCGAATATCACGAGAGGTATAAAATAACATTATAAATTCGCGAGAACAAAAGTCCTAACTAATGCAAGAAAAATTTAAGGTTATAAAGAACCTTGCATAAAACAATAATCAAATCAAATCAGTTATTAAAGAATAAACATGGTATGTGTATAGAGTTTTTCATTGTGACGCTGTTAAGTAAAACATAGTATAGGTATTTTTGGCTTTTTCCTAGCTTTTTTCTGCTACTGTTTCTCCTTAGATGACAGTTTGATGATGGCAACACTGATCAGAAATATAGGTGAAATAAGCTATCCCTAGAAACAGGTATATGAATGCACCGATTATATTTCAGTCTACATGCTTGATAGTTCAAACATGAAAGAGAATATGTTGGAATGTGTAATAGAGACTAGATAATGTATCAGAAATCTAGATACATTATATGGACTTCTTCTTTGAGTTTATTTTTACTTTTACCGACTATAAATATATAATCCTGAGAACTTGAGTTTATTTTTATTCTTGCCAGCTATAAATATATAATCCTGAGAACGGGATGCATGTGCTTTTATAGCTTTACTGCGATATCTGTACATTTCAACCCGATTCATTCTCATCATAATCAGGTGCCGTCTCCATAACGAAGGTTGGCTACAACGGACCTACAACATCTGTCTGTTACCACGGTGGTGCACTTTGACAAATTTACTCCTGTACAACTCATATTTCCTATTCCATTAGTAATTCTGTTCCTCTCCAATCTACCTCTTGCTCGTCTCCTTTACCTTCAAGTAGGGTCTCCAACGGGTTGTTATGTCTTTCAATATGTCCGAAATTTTGTATTTATTTGATTTTTATTTCCTTTAATAAGTAAACATGCGGGGGAAAAAATCTTTTACTGGAAGATATTCTATATAAACATTAGTTGTTTTTTTTCTACAGAATAGATCGGCTTCTAGTTCCAAAATAACAATCACTTTTTTGACATTTTAAAAACAAATTTCATTGGCTGGCGATACACAATGCCCGTACAATGACCAATAAATTGTCTCATCAGCCAAGACGATCAGGATCTGAGTTCGGGGCTAATTTAAAGATAGAATTGCAAAATAATGGCTTCTCTGGTGTATAGCTCTGGATGCTAACTCGAGTCAATATTTTGATGCTGTGATTGGCCATTTTTGCATATCATCATCAGGTGCCATGCCGTCTAGCGTAGGCGGCCATGACTCTCCACAGCTCTCTGTCCACAGTATTATGTATCAAGATCGTTGTTGTTTCCCTGCCGTGCCAGGTTGTCAAACTGTCTAATTTTTTATCACGTTGTCGCCCTCTGTCTCTGTTGCCTTCAATTTTGCCTGTTGTGACTATGTTCTCTAAACCTCCCTGTCTCAATCAATCAATAAAACCCATAACCCTTCAGGGTCGTAGGGGTACCACATTGGAAGCTTCAGCACACAGAGTCCTCCAGCGAATTATATCCTCAGCGATGCGGATGAGTGTGGAAATATCTAGCCCTGTCCATTCCTTGATGTTGTCTGTCCATGTCTTTATTTGTCCTCCTCTGCTTCTTCCACCCTCGACAGTTCCCTGCAGTATTGTTTTTGACAAGGAATCGTGCCTGCATACATGTCCGAACCATGCTAGTTTTCGTCGTTTCACTATTGAAAGTAATATCCCTGTCTCATGAAGTGGCCAAAAACTGAAGATTGTATTTTTCTTATATTATTAATTAAGGTCCGTTTCGCATTTGACTCTTTCAACACCTGTACATTAGTTTTCATGGTAGTCCATGGTATTCTCAGCATTCTTCTATAGAACCACATCTCTATTGCCTCTAATTTCCCACTTTCCAGTTTGTTTATTGTCCAAGACTCGCATCCATATGTTAGTATATGATTTATATAGCACTGCAGAACTCTCTTTCTAACCTCTAATGGCAAGGTCATATTACACAATATATATTTTTCATTTTTCTGAATACTGATTGTGTCTGTCCTATTCTGCTTCTTATTTATGTTGAACTTCCTTCCATCTGCTGTAATCGTTGTACCTAAATATTTGAATTGGTGGACCCGTTGTAATACTATATCAGTCACTTTGATCTTGCATGGTGTGGTATTTGGTTTCTTTGAAATAACCATTACTTCTGTTTTCTTGATATTTAGCCTTTCTCTTTACTTTCTGTGAATATTACATTAATTAAATCTTGAAGGTCTTCCTTATCTTCGCAATCAGAACAGTGTCATCCGCATATCTCAAATTATTTATGGTAAGTCCTCCTACTGATATTCCAGGGATATCTACTATTGCACGTATTATGTTTTCACTATATAAAGAGAAAAAGTTTGGTGAAAGTGCGCATCCTTGTTTGACTTATAGTTTTATTTGTTGAAAAGAGTCAAATTGATTTCCTACATGTTTCTCACTCTCTTCATGATGTTTATGAGAAGTATTTTTGTTATTTAGCTCATGGGGTTGATTGTACGGTGTTATTCTCATTCGATGGTCCCTGGTTTCTTAGGTAAGGCTATAAATATGAACCTCATTAAGTCGTCGGGTATGTGTCCACTATAATATATGTCATTCAGCATATTGCATATACTTTGTCCACACACACAAAAACAGGTCGTAAAAACTCGAATCAACCATGAAAACTTACGACGCGTGAGATCTGCACGCAGGTTATACATTCCGAATAAGAACGTAAAATTCTTGACCGACTCCACCTAGCAACATAGATAATACATAGCAATAGCACGCACGGCTTTCCAAAAACCCAGACCATTAGGTCACATTTAGATAAAAGCTAATACGGCCTGATATAACCAAAATAGACTTCTGTCTTAGGTTGAAAGAGTCGTGCCTCAGCTAAGAGGCTTAATCCCCCATTTAACAAACAAACAAACAAACCGACTTTAACAAAATTCTTGACAGACTTACATTAAATAAGACCTATACACTGACCAATGATCGAATGACTACATATGGCTGATCCCAATTGTTTGTTTTTTGTTTCCATTTGCTGGATTACAATATTGATAGACAACATGTCCATCTATTGTCATTTTCACTAGTGTTGTTAAGCATCGTAGGAGGAAGTTGTAGTTGACTGTATTTCTTCATTTGTGTCGCAGTGGTCACGGTGAGCTCCTATCTTTAAGATTTCTTTGAATGTCTCGAACTATTTAGTGGACGGATGACATCAACTATATAGTGGACGGATGACATCAACTATCTAGTGGACGGATGACATCAACTATCTAGTGGACGGATGACATCAACTATTTAGTGGACGGATGACATCAACTATCTAGTGGACGGATGACATCAACTATCTAGTGGACGGATGACATCAACTATCTAGTGGACGGATGACATCAACTATCTAGTGGACGGATGACATCAACTATCTAGTGGACGGATGACATCAACTATTTAGTGGACGGATGACATCAACTATTTAGTGGACGGATGACATCAACTATCTAGTGGACGGATGACATCAACTATCTAGTGGAAGGATGACATCAACTATCTAGTGGACGGATGACATCAACTATTTAGTGGACGGATGACATCAACTATCTAGTGGACGGATGACATCAACTATCTAGTGGACGGATGACATCAACTATCTAGTGGACGGATGACATCAACTATTTAGTGGACGGATGACATAATCTATCTAGTGGACGGATGACATCAACTATCTAGTGGACGGATGACATCAACTATCTAGTGGACGGATGACATCAACTATCTAGTGGACGGATGACATCAACTATTTAGTGGACGGATGACATCAACTATCTAGTGGACGGATGACATCAACTATCTAGTGGACGGATGACATCAACTATTTAGTGGACGGATGACATAATCTATCTAGTGGACGGATGACATCAACTATCTAGTGGACGGATGACATCAACTATCTAGTGGACGGATGACATCAACTATCTAGTGGACGGATGACATCAACTATCTAGTGGACGGATGACATCAACTATGTAGTGGACGGATGACATCAACTATCTAGTGGACGGATGACATCAACTATCTAGTGGACGGATGACATCAACTATCTAGTGGACGGATGACATCAACTATCTAGTGGACGGATGACATCAACTATCTAGTGGACGGATGACATCAACTATTTAGTGGACGGATGACATCAACTATCTAGTGGACGGATGACATCAACTATCTAGTGGACGGATGACATCAACTATTTAGTGGACGGATGACATAATCTATCTAGTGGACGGATGACATCAACTATCTAGTTGACTGATGACATCAACTTTCTAGTGGACGGATGACATCAACTATCTAGTGGACGGATGACATCAACTATCTAGTGGACGGATGACATCAACTATCTAGTGGACGGATGACATCAACTATCTAGTGGACGGATGACATCAACTATCTAGTGGACGGATGACATCAACTATCTAGTGGACGGATGACATCAACTATTTAGTGGACGGATGACATAATCTATCTAGTGGACGGATGACATCAACTATCTAGTGGACGGATGACATCAACTATCTAGTGGACGGATGACATCAACTATCTAGTGGACGGATGACATCAACTATTTAGTGGACGGATGACATCAACTATCTAGTGGACGGATGACATCAACTATCTAGTGGACGGATGACATCAACTATCTAGTGGACGGATGACATCAACTATCTAGTGGACGGATGACATCAACTATCTAGTGGACGGATGACATCAACTATCTAGTGGACGGATGACATCAACTATCTAGTGGACGGATGACATAATATGTCATTTGTAGAAAAACATACAAATCAATGTCACATCTTGTCTCAGGTTCTTACTTTGGTCTTCGGCCAAATAATCTCCATGCATGACGAAGAGGTGTAGACAGGTGTAGACAGGTGTATACCTGCAGACATAGCATACTTGTTCTTTTGTAAAATATTCCTAGGTTAGTGGGGGAATGCTAGATGTGCCATGGAGGCGTCAACAAAACTGACAGAGGAAGAATAGTGAGATAGTGGAGACCACATGTTTGTGATGTCCTCCTTACAGGTCGTGGTAAACCTGGGATATTGGCACATCAAAATGCCACCTTTAAGGAATTGAACATGCATCCACTAACCTCACCGCCTTACACAAACATGACTTCGAGACAACCATACTTGAGTTCGAATGACGCCTCAGCTACACAACCATCGTTATTGAAAAAACCATATTTGAGTCCGAGTGACACCTCAGTTACAAACCGTGACTTTGAAATAACCATATTTGAGTCCGAGTGTCGCCTCAGTTACACAACTGAGAAGAACCTGCACTTCTGTCAAATTCCTACCTGTTCACAGTTAAAGGATTTATTTGGTCATCATTATCAGCATACACAACGGAACAGGTGTTTACTTATCATACCGTGTTTACCTTTGCTGGTGCACGTAAATTGTGCTAGAGAATTAATAACAATAAACACACTTGAAGAATAGCGCACACGTGACATTGCTTTCGGACTATTTTTAGAATTACTTTTAGACATCGCGGAAGTCATTGACTGCCAAGAGCGGTGGAATCCATTTATATCGCATTTTAAAATAACAAATTTCCCTTTACAACAGCAATTTTACAAAATCTTCAATGTTATTTATTCTATATTGTTTATACTGTAGACAGTGAGTTTCAGTTATTACAAACATATTGTGTTGGTAGGGACCAAGTGGTTATAAGAAGATAACACTGTACTTGCTGAGCATGTGGCAATACTTCACTGTTGCACATTTGAGACTTGATAACAAATGCTTACACCACAGAAGTCAGTATTACAATCTTCTTGTTCTGCGTTCATTCTCAAACTCCTGCATGTTAGTAGGATGTAATCCGAAGAACTGCGGAGGGTTTTGTGTCACGTTTTACAACTTAGCTGTGATATATGCGCTGTTCGCCCTGACACATCCAAATTTAGCATAACATGGGTCAATTTGACTCTATACGGAATGGGACGGCCAACCTCAGCGCCGAAACTTCCTTAATCGCCTCTTACAGCGCACAGATGGCAGGTAACAGTGTAGCTACTCTGTGATCCCCTTTCGGGCCCTGGAGCCCAAGGACGTAGTATTTCAATCCCTTTATGTAATATAAATACGCTACAAGAACTTTACAGAACGAGGACTGAAGGTGCAACCAGAGTTTTGAAACATCACAATATTACTACATATCAAACAACTAAAAGTATTGTAGTTCGAACACCTATCGTCTTTCAATCATGCCTCGCCTAACAGCAATAGCAGAGAAACGGCAACAGAATGTCATCACTGATTCACATTCATTCATTTTCCTTTTGCGCTAAAGTTAGCGCATAGGGCAGAGGTCAGATCTCTCCAATTATGTCTGTTCAAAGATATTCTGTGAAGTTCTTGAATAGTATGAATATTTATTGTTTTACTTTCTGTAAGTATTGTTCTTCTGGGTGTTTCTTTGGTCTACACCTTGCTCTTTTGCCTGTAGGTACTGATTCACATATTCAATCTAAATTACAGTTTTGTCTTTACATAAGCACATACAAATAATTTCACGTATTTCCAAGTACATAGTTTTGTGTTTTGCTTTCACAAAAATGCATAATAGCCGACATTACAGCATGGCCAGACACATGTGATAATAACATTACCACTTCACTTTTTCCCATATCCACAGAATCACCCGCGACGATTCCTTTTTTTCTTCTTTTATTTACACGTGATTTTAAGTTATTCAAATATTAATATTGACAAAATGTATACGTTTCTAAGATGACTGCACGTTGCCATACATTTATACTATATTATATTACTTTCTCAGAAATATAATATCATTTATATTTGTAAACAATGCCTACATTGCTATTATGAATTCCTCGCCACTGCCTTAATAACTAATTAATCATGACAACGCCGATTTAGGGATCTAATGCCAACTAGAATATGCGCTTGTGAACACATGACGACAGGTCAGCACACACAGTGATATATTATGAAGAAGGTACTTGAACTAGGTCTAAATTAGGTATAGAAACATATTAGTTACTAGAATACAAAGTTGGTAAAATGCTATTAACATTTGTTACAGATTGTTAATTATTTATAGTGTTTTCTACAGTTGAAAAAGTTGAAAAAGTATAGAGACTTGACCTCATTGTACTCAGGTTATCCCATATACACACGGTGTCTCTAAACGAAGAGGCTTGTCTGCATAAACTATCGCTCGTTACACGTAACTCCGCAGCTACAAGCGGTAATGCCAGGGGTCTCTGGAAAAAAAAGAACAATTAATAAACAAGACACTACGAGTCGGATTCGAAAATGCGACTTCTTGAAACTCTTTTCTTTTTCCGTTTCTATCGCTAGACCCTTTTGGACCTGAGAGTGAGGTGCAGTGTTACTAGAAACAAGCGGTATATAAAAATCAAAAGAAAAGATACCTCCCAATGCAGAACCAGAACAGTCAGTTACCAGATACTGAAGGACATAACTAAATATGAGATCAGAACAGTTAGTTACCAGATACTGAAGGACATAACTAAATATCAGAACAGTCAGTTACCAGATACTGAAGGACATAACTAAATATGAGATCAGAACAGTTAGTTACCCCCCAGATACTGAAGGACATAACTAAATATGAGATCAGAACAGTTAGTTACCAGATACTGAAGGACATAACTAAATATGTGATCAGAGAAAATGAACTTGTCCAAAGTGCCACCATCATGATCTAACGACTAGCTACCACCTTCAATATACAGCGAGTGGCTTAACCACTACGCCATAGAGCATACCCACATAAACACAGCCTTAATTCGATACCTGAGGAGTCCAGAAAGTAAAGACTGCGAGGGAGAATAGATAGCTACCGTCCTCATATAGCAGAGCAACTGAAATGTGAGCATGCTAACATCTCACACTCCAATAGTTAAATGATATGGGTTACCTGTACTCTATTACCTTTATCCACATAAACTCGACTATGTATATATGATCTTATTCTTCTTGACAGACTATTTGAAGCAACATGTATAACTTGGAGGTGATGTGGTACCAGTAGGGCAGAACTTTCCATGACTGAAAATGCCGCTCCATGAGGTATTGTCTCTGCATAGAATATTCATGGTAATTTCACGTCGCTGGTTTGTTGTTCTTTTCTTCTTCGTTCTTCCATGATGCACGTTATTAAATTCGCAAATGTCTTTGCACCATTATGCATGCCAGTTCTCTATGCAATGCGTTCTTCTGTCAGACGTTCCCAGATTTTTGGTGTGATAATAAATGAATGGATGGATGTTTTGCATCTTTGAATCGTAGCAGTGATCTGCCTATTTTTCTTGAACCATGTGAGAGATCTTCATATAGTAATGTCTTTGGATGCGACTATTACCCATCCACTGAATGTGACATCTCTAGTATACACGAAAGAATCATATGCCTGCTACTATCTATCTATCTATCTATCTATCTATCTATCTATCTATCTATCTATCTATCTATCTATCTATCTATCTATCTATCTAGCTATCTATCTATCTATCTATCTATCTATATATCTATCTATCTATCTATCTATCTATCTATCTATCTATCTATCTATCTATATATCTATCTATCTATCTATCTATCTATCTATCCATCTATATATCTATCTATCTATATATATATATATATATATATATATATATATATATATATATATATATATATATATATATATATATATATATATATATCCATCCATCCATCCATTCATCTATCTATCTATCTATCTATCTATCTAAGGGATGCAAAGGAAACGAATTGCTCTCGGCCGGACCCAGGGTTAGCAGATAACCAAGATCCCAAATGTACTTCCTCGCGGTGCACCCTAGTAACAGAAATACAGCAGATCGAGCTGATTCTGGCCAAATCATTTGGGGATAGTGTCCGAGAATGTGGAGGTAGCAGATGGAAAGAGATTTGAATGCATAAAAGACAGACAATATCTTCGACACCACCAGCAACACCACATACAGCGACACTGTCGACATACAGTGAAGCTAGTTAGTCCAGTCCGAACATTGGAGGGGCAGCCAATGAAAAAAGCATGAAAAGGTGGATGCATGGTGAAAGACAGATAGATTTCATACTAAGTACAATGGAAAATAATGAAATGGCAGAACAGCGCTAGAGGGAAGCGCCAACTGCATATAGATAGTGGAAACGATTACGGAAATGGGAACTACAAGCTCTGTTAGCTCGTGACGAGCTTCTAGTTACTTGATTTCCTTATAGGCAGAGACCCATACCCAATAATGGGCGTCTAACAACTAACAAATACCTGGCCTAACTCTAATGTCGAGATTTCTTTTACCGGAAACATGCTCGCAAAGAGAAAGGGTGCCGTAATCGATAGGCTCAGGCAAAAAAGAGACAAAGATGGCAGTCCTGGCCCAACTCTACTGTCAAGCTTTCCTATACCGGAAATACACTTGCAGAGAGAAAGTGTTCAGTACCTGATGGGCTCAGGCGCTATAGGGACAAGGTCGCTCAGTTGAGTTCTTCCTCTTAAGGAACCAGGCTTACAGATTAGAAACGGTTCAGTACCCGATGGGCACAGGCACAGTACGTCCAATTACACGAGGCAAGTTCATAAACAGTGGAACACCTCGTGCGAGACAGACGTGAGCAAAAAATCGCCTGGGCGAAGAGTCATCACAGACAAGCGTGCCTGGCATCAGATAGGAAGGCTGTCACAGGCTAGGGTAGCCCACCCGAACTGTCAAGGCATGCCGAAATTGGATGTGCTAGGCATACACGGCACATAACGATGGCACAACGTAATCACGCTTCCGCGGAAATCACACGGATATCCGTGCTGGTTACAATGGAGCGAACGAACGAAAGAAAAAAAAATATCTATCTATCTATCTATTTGTCTATCCATATATATATATATTTATGTATATATTCGCTAAATCCTTTATTGCCTTTCAGCGTCAGTGGTAGAAGAGTTCTCTAGAGATGACCCTCGTGTGTGCTGAGCATATTGTGGAATTAGTCGCCTCTTTTATTTCGATGGTCCATCGTTTTCGATGTCGGCCTCTAGGTCTGTCTTCACTGTATCTGTGTAGCATAGGTTGCTGTGGTATGCTGTCTGGTTGTAGTCTGCTGATTTGTGCAAACCATTTGATCTGTTGGTTCTTAATATACTCCAAGATTGGGGCGGTGCGGTTCTTTGTCTAATGTCCTCATTTTTCACTCTGTCTCTTAGCGATATTCCTAGGATTCTTCGTAAGCTTGCTACTGTGGATCACAAGTACTTAGCGGAAGACATGGTCTTCTACCGCTGCGTCAGGGCTAGAAGAGTTTTCTGGAGATTACATTCCTGTGTGCTGTTTGTAACCTTACAAACATGTGGCTTCTTTGATTTCTGTGGTCCATCTTTTACATGGTCTTCCTCTGACTTTATAGCCGTGATGTCTATCTGTCATGGCCGTCTGTGGTATTCCGTCTGTTTGTAGTCTGAAAGTGTGTGAAAGTCACTTGATCTGTTGTCTTTTGATGTGTTCCAAAACTAGTATTGTTTTAGTTATCTGTCTGATGTTATCGTTTCTAATACCATGGTCTTTTGATGTGTTCCAATACCGGTATTGTTTTGGTTATCTGTCTGATGTTATCGTTTCTAATACCATGGACTTGTGATGTGTTCCAATACTTGTATTGTTTCGGTTATCTTTCTGATGTTATCCTTTCTAATTCCATCTCTTAATGACACTCCGAGTATTCTTCGTAGACATGCCATTAATAATGTAGAGATAAATGGCCAGGTTCGGGAAACGACCAGACACACTAGAGATATCATGGTTATTAACGTTTCCTACCAGGTTTTAAAACTTATCTACAATGCAAGTATTAATTTCCCGTCGTTATATTCATCCCTCCTCCTTCTATCATCGTCTCAATATTTCTGTATCCTTATATAAAGAGTGTTTTTTATCATCTGCCTTTCGTCCTGAAGAATGCTTTCTAATTGGTAGGACGTGTGTCTTTGTGTCTCGCTGTTAGTTTGTCATTTTAATTCTCCACATATTTGTTAACCTTATTAATTTAACTCTTTGTCTCCGTACGGTTTTCCTGCTATGCCGAAGACGATAGTAAATTTATATTAAAATGTAGATTTCAGCGGCATTTCGGCATAGTGGTTCTCCAAAATGTAGATATTAGCTGCTCAGTAGACATTTAAACAACAATACCACTAATCATCATTAATGTATACAATGAGGCATACATTGAGGCATACATTGAGGCATACATTGAGTCATACATTGAGTCATACATTGAGTCATACATTGAGGCATATATTGTACCATTGTTAGCTCACGCATTTCCAAGGCGTTAACGGAAAGCAAAGAGTAGTAATAGTGCCGCAGGTTATGGATGTCGTAGTATGCGATTAAGGAAGTTGGGCTTCCTTAACCAAGCCTAATGAAAAGGCCAACGGATTTTCTGGGACAGTAAAGGAAGTAAGCTTGATTTTGACCATAGCATCCGTAGGTATGCTTTCTGTCAATAAAAAAAATAGACCCAACACCGTATATGCAGTAACGTGTCCAGGTTCTAAGAAAGAATCGGGTTTCTACCGTTGGTTCTCAGTCTCGTTTGAAAGCTCTTGTAACAGGACAATATTCTGAGTAGATTTCCTACAACTTTTAATTCAGAGAATGAATATGCTGTGTATCGCCATTTTATGTGGGTCGGTGTTTCGATGAAAGGGCTAGCTAATATTTACTTTCATTTATAGGTCCAGTAAATATTGTCAATGCCATTTTAACGGCAAAAAGTCTCTATACGGAACACCTCAACTAGTGCACGAATTCAGATTTTTATACTTTCTCCCTAACCCTACTTCCACCGAAGGAGACGACATAAAACATGTCAACCGATATATATATATATATATATATATATATATATATATATATATATATATATATATATACACACACACACAATTCATCGCATTGAAATATAGGCCTACATACATATACCAGTAACAGTGGCGAAGCACCAATATTTATAAATTTAAATGTCATAATTTATCTTAGAAAGTAACAAATTGCAGTATAAAATTGTGTCAAAAGAATGGTGTCATTTTAAAAGAGTATAAATCTTCTAAATATTAATATATGATTAATGACTTGAAAGCGTGGGGGGGGGGGGAGACAACATGGCGTCTCTTCCTATGACAAGGAATCGTATTTTGTAAGCTGTTTCTTCGCTCGACCACAACTGTTACGTGGTACACATGATACTTTTAAAATTTCTGTATGCATGAGAGTTTAATTACGGTTGAATAATACAATGCATGTAATCAATGTTCATTCTGCTGAAAACTGTACAGTCAACTCTCCATTTGAAGGACTGTCGCAGGTAACTTCAGGTATTTTATTGATTAAATACTAAACTTTTGACGCTAGAATAACCGAGGTACATAGTCGCGAGGTTAGTAAGTCGGTTTCCAAACTGAAAGTTCTAGCGGTCAACTGCTGCTAGGAGTATTTTTGCTGGGAGGGCGAGGGCAGACTATAGAATGTGTTACATAGATATATTGTAAGTGAAAGTAGCACATTGTGGTATATTGTAAGTTAAAGTAGTATGGCGTATTATATTGTGAGTGAAAGTAGCACGGTGTGATATATTGTAAGTAAATAGAGCACGGTGTGATATATTGTAAGTGAAAGTAGCACATTGTGATATATTGTAAGTGAAAGTAGCACGGTGTGGTATATTGTAAGTGAAAGTAGCACGGTGTGATATATTGTAAGTAAATAGAGCACGGTGTGATATATTGTAAGTAAATAGAGCACGGTGTGATATATTGTAAGTGAAAGTAGCACGGTGTGATATATTGTAAGTGAAAGTAGCACGGTGTGGTATATTGTAAGTGAAAGTAGCATGGTGAGATATATTTAAGTGAAAGTAGCACAGTGTGATATATTGTAAGTGAAAGTAGAACGATATGGTAAAAAAGGTAAAGTGAAGTGTGGTAAAACATATTTATATATGTCTGAGGATGAAGTTGTACTACCTGTTTGATGCAGAAATGACAAGTTAAATCAACGCCACTGACACGTATAAACACAAACATACATATACAAATATACATACAAACATGCATGTACAAACATACACACATCATACATATACAAATATACATACAAACATACATATACAAATATACATACAAACATACATATACAAATATACATACAAACATACATATACAAATATACATACAAACATACACAAACATACATATACAAATATACATACAAACATACACAAACATACATATACAAATATACATACAAACATACATATACAAATATACATACAAACATGCAAGTATAAACATACACAAACATACATATACAAATATACATACAAACATGCATGTACAAACATACACACATCATACATATACAAATATACATACAAACATACATATACAAATATACATACAAACATACATATACAAATATACATACAAACATACATATACAAATATACATACAAACATACACAAACATACATATACAAATATACATACAAACATACATATACAAATATACATACAAACATGCATGTACAAATATACATACAAACATACACACATCATACATATACAAATATACATACAAACATACATATACAAATATACATACAAACATACATATACAAATATACATACAAACATACATATACAAATATACATACAAACATACACAAACATACATATACAAATATACATACAAACATACACAAACATACATATACAAATATACATACAAACATACATATACAAATATACATACAAACATGCATGTACAAATATACATACAAACATACACACATCATACATATACAAATATACACACAAACATGCATGTACAAACATACACAAACATAAATATACATACAAACATACACAAACATACATATACAAATATACATACAAACATACATATACAAATATACATACAAACATGCATGTACAAATATACATACAAACATACACACATCATACATATACAAATATACATACAAACATACATATACAAATATACATACAAACATACATATACAAATATACATACAAACATACATATACAAATATACATACAAACATACACAAACATACATATACAAATATACATACAAACATGCATGTACAAACATACACAAACATACATATACAAATATACATACAAACATACACAAACATACATATACAAATATACATACAAACATACATATACAAATATACATACAAACATACACAAACATACATATACAAATATACATACAAACATACATATACAAATATACATACAAACATACACAAACATACATATACAAATATACATACAAACATACATATACAAATATACATACAAACATACACAAACATACATATACAAATATACATACAAACATACATATACAAATATACATACAAACATGCATGTACAAACATACACAAACATACATATACAAATATACATACAAACATGCATGTACAAACATACACAAACATACATATACAAATATACATACAAACATGCATGTACAAACATACACAAACATACATATACAAATATACATACAAACATACATATACAAATATACATACAAACATACATATACAAATATACATACAAACATACATATACAAATATACATACAAACATACATATACAAATATACATACAAACATACATATACAAATATACATACAAACATACACAAACATACATATACAAATATACATACAAACATGCATGTACAAATATACATACAAACATGCATGTACAAATATACATACAAACATACACAAACATACATATACAAATATACATACAAACATACATATACAAATATACATACAAACATACACAAACATACACATACAAACATATACAAACATGCATGTACAAACATCACCATCATAGCGTAACATATTCTGTCTAGAACGTACTGATGGATCTATTGAATTATCATCGGCCTTGAGAAAGGGACTCCCCTCCTTTAGGGACATGTGCAGGAATTCCTGTATGTCTTCTGTCCAACGGCGTCTTGGTCGGCCTTTACCTCTATTCTTCTATCATCCTTTCATACTTTCTATTATCCCCTCCAAATATTACTCTCTCCATACCGTCATGTCTTTTAACGTGACCGTAAAAACATAGCATTTTCTTTATTATGGTGTTCAGAAGCCAGACTTCTTGGACGGTGATTGTTCTTGGGTTTGTTTTCATGCAGTCCATGGTATTCTCAGAACTCTTATGTAACATACACACACACACAACAAACATATACAATTATATACACAGACATGCACACAACATACATAAACAATTATACACACAGACATACACACATGTAAGTATAAACACAACTCTCCACTCAACAGATAAGCAGTTTATTACAACATTACAATTCTTTGCTCCCCTTATCTCTTGTCCCGGCAGCACAAAAGAGAGAAGTATCATGAAAATGGACGGTCGTGACGTAATTCACCATATAAAAGGGTTCCAATGTAAACATTTTTTCTGCTAAAGTAAACATGTTCCCTGGAGCGCCAGAAATTTGAAGCTATTACAAGAATAGATCAGCTAACCATCCACTTGTAGGATTTCAGAAGAATGCAAAGATTAAAGTTCAAGGTTTTGATACAGGATAAGTACTAAGTTGAATAGCTGGCTTCGTAATAAATGTCAACAAGTTGTATACCAGGGATAGCTATTAAGATATCTTCTTAATTGTCAGCCGTTGAGTTCTTTCATCACGTTATCATGATTATAACTATTTTTTAATATTCTGTTAGTTAACAGAAGCGGTCACTGAATTCTCAGCAGAAACAATAGGTACTTCTGTTCGACACATCATAAATGATAGCAGATGTGAAACAGAAGTTAAAAGGAGAATAACAATGGCTAAAAGTACCTTCAATGATATAAGGAAAATAGTAACATCTAAACAAATTATAAACAAGTTAAAAATGAGAATTGTAAAATGCTACATCTATTCTATATTAATGTATGGCTCAGAAACATGGACACTAAATAAATTATTAGAAGACAGAACTGATGCCTTTGAGATATAGGTATATAGACACCATCTTGAAGTCAACACAAATATACCACTCGTGCTGATAATAAGAAACTTTATCCAGCACATACTTCAAGGCTCCATACTTCTCCTTCAGTGTAGTCGAGTCAGCAAGGGATACAGACGCAAACTGATTGCCATTGTGAAGCAGAACACATTTTAGTGAACTCTTGCAGCTGTCAATGAACAGTCTTCAATCTCTGGGTTCATAATGTTGCACTCCAAGCTTCTGCAGAAGGTGAACAATATCTGTACAGTACACCAAGTCCTTTTCTTCAAAGAAAAATTGAGGAACTCTTGATGCCTGTTGCGATAAAAAGGTGATGCGTGTATTTCTGCAAGATCTTCTAGTTGAAGCCATTTGAATCACTCGAAACTTTAAAAAAAATACCCCAAAAAATTAGCAATACTAGTAAGTTTAAACATGTGAAATCTTCATAATTTGTATATTCCAAGAAAGATGAAGAAATTGTGCAACATATGGCGTGAAAATATCCATACATGTGACAATAAAATACTTGCTTTCTATATAATTTGTCCCTTTAAATAGGAAAAAAACAAACTTTTGATCAAATGTGTGGAAATCAATTGTCGTTTTACTGATTGATTTGACATGGAATATTATCCACCTATAAAAAAAATATCATGTGGTGCTAGATAAAAAAATACCTGATCTTATTGAGTAAAATCAATGTGATTTTTGGATTCAGCACAATAAAATTATCCTAAATCTGTAAAAAAAAACAACCATAGACAGCAAATTTGATGTTGACCAGTGTTATCATCAGGCGCTATGTCGGCTGGCGTAGATGATCATGGCTCTCCACAGCTCTCTATCTCCAGTATTATGTATCAAAATCGTTGTTATTTCCCTGCCCTGCGAGGTTGTCAAACTGTCTAATATTTTCTCACGTTGTCGCCCTCTGTCTATATTGCCTTCAATCTTGTCTGTTGTGACTATGTTCTCCAAATCTTCCTGTCTCATGAAGTGGCCAAAAATACAGATTATCTTTTTTCTTTTATTATTTATTAAGGTCAATTAGTATAAACCTATTCTACTAACAATAAAAGGGATGCACATGACAGAAAAGCTACAACACAAAATTGATAGCTGGAACTGCAAAAGAATAAACTGAGATACTTACCGACGCCTTACAAGAAGTAGAATTACAAGCACAAGAAATATACGAAAGCAACCAAAATTACTAACAGACATAAACCTGGAAGCTCCCAACAAGAGTGAGCCTAGAGGAAGAAGTCAGAACTAGACATCTTTCGGGAAAAGAATACTCCAGGCAATGCTTAATGAGGCCTCTGCTGCAAGATCAAAGATCAACTAAACTAGACCAACAAAAATCAACATTATCAGACACATTAGACTACAAGCCATTTTCAAGAGAGATAAACGAATCAACATTAGATCTAGCTGGAAAGAAAAAAACAACAGTCCCTCAGCATGGAAAAGGTCTCGTAAAAAAATGTGGTCCCTGATCAAGTGTTTCATTGAAGACAACAGTCCTCAAGGCAGCATCATCATCGTGTAATAGGGAATGTTTTACATTGGCACACATGCTGCAAACGTTCTAGTCGACTCCTATGCTGAAGAAAGCAAACTTAAGATGACAAGAACAAGAACTGACGTGCTATAATAGAAGAGAAAAAATATTGTAAAAATGTAGAAGTCATGCCAAGGTATAAATACCTCACTCTTTCATGAGCAGAAATTAACTTAGCTATTCAGAATCTCCAAATGAAGAAAGCTCATGCACCTCATGCACCAAGAAACCCAGGGATGTGGATTGTACAGAATACAGAACAATAAGTTTGATGATCCACAAAACCAAAATACTACTCAAGATAATACATTCAAGAATTACAAACAAGACAGTGAAGTCGGTGAAAAGCAGTTCGGTTTTAGGAAAAACAAAGGAACCAGAGAAGCTATACTTCTTGATCAATTAATCTATGTAGTTCATGTTGACTTTCTGCTAAGAGAATGGTTATCTGCATATCTCAGGTTGTTTATTATTTTTCCATTGATCTTGAGTCCTGGCATTTCTTCTATATGTTTAAAAATATTCTTTGTGTCGACATTAAATAGGCTTGTTGATAAAATAGACCTCTATTCTTATTTCTATATATGGTGAGTAGCTGTTTTCAAACCTTATTGATGCAGTCTGTTCCCAAAATATATTTCTAATCAGTATAATGTCCTTTCCATCTATGTCTATTTCTTGAAGACATTCAATTAATTGTTCATGTTGTACTCTATGAAAGAGCTGCTGTAGTCTATGAAGCAAATATAGATACTCTTTTGAACTTCTATATATTGATCTATAAACAGTCGGATACTGAAGTATCTCTGTAAGTAACGTTTCTCTGGCTCCTTTGTTTATTCTAAAACCTAATTACTTTTTACAGATTTCACTGTCTATCTTGTTTTTAATTAATGCATTATCTTGAGTAGTATTTTGCTTATGTGGCTTATCAAACTTATTGTTCTGTATTCTGTACAATCCAAAGTCCTGAGCTTCTTAGGTGTCATGTGACGTATTCCTTCCAGAACGTTGTCTTCCCAATGAACTCTCTGAACCTCTCTCTGTCTTGGGCGATGTGGCTTGAATTTTCTAGCGATGTATTCATGTTATCTTTAATGTCGTCAGTCCATCGTCTTCTTGGTCTGCCCCTTTTCCTCTTCCCAGGTACTCTTCCCTCCATTATTTGTCTTTCTAAACAGTTATGTCTCTTTATATGACCAAACAGGCGTAGTTTTCTTTTTGTTATTGTGTTTAGTAACCAACACTCTGGAATATTCAGTGTGTTTATAATATCTGAGTTTCTGATTTTATCCTTCCATGATATTCTAAGTATCTTTCTGTAGCATTTCAGCTCGAAGGCGTTGATCTTCTTTGCCGCTGTTTTACTTAGAGTCCATGTTTCACAGCCGTATGTTGCAACCGGAAAAATAAAAGTTCGTAACATCAGCACTTTCGTTTCTATTTTGTTGTTTTTCCATATGTTTTTCAGCCGTGTTATTTTGCAATATGCCATTGCCAATCTCTTCCTTATTTCTGCCATGCAGTCTCCTGCACCGTTGATGTTTGCTCCTAAGTATTCAAATTTATCCACACATTCTATCTCGGTATTGTCTATTCTGATTTTTGGTTGTTGTGTTGTTATATCTGTTGACATGATTTTTGTTTTCTGCGTGTTTAAATACAAATTTTGTGCTTCGCTATATTTCTTTGTGTTCTTGATTAGTTGTTCCAATCCCTTTATATCGTTTGAAAGAAGTACTGTGTCGTCTGCGTAGCGTAGTTCCGGGATTAGGAATCCACCTATGTTTAAAGCGTGGTAGTCAGTGTTGTGTATGTCTTCTCTCACGCTTCTTAGGTAGTGGTGCGAATATTGATGATGTTAGGTCTTTAGGTATGTGACATGTTTCATATATGTCATTTCAAAGTTCCGTAATAGTTTCCACACCAAATTCATCTATAGTTTTTATTATGTCTGCTGCCATGTTGTCGGAGCCTACAGCCTTTCCACATTTTATTGATTTTATTGAGTTTTCTACTTCTGATTTCAGTATTAATGTCTATCATTGTTTTGTAGAGTATGTTTTTTTTTGTTCCGTTGGTCATCAAACAGATCTGTCACATAATCTGCCCATCTTGTTAGTATTTCTGTTTTATCAAATATTGTTTTTTCGACTATGAAGTTACCAACATTTATAGGATTTCTCTTATTTGTACTCTGTCTACCTCTTTGTGCATTTACTTTGTCTTCTGTTGTAGTGACATCTTCTCTATTGCTCTGCATTTTGTTTCTAGCAATTGTTCTTTTGCTGTTGTGCGCATGGTACGTATCTCTGTCTATAAGTGAATATTTTAGGCTATTTTAGCCTTCTTCTAACATTTCTCTGATATTTCATCTGTCATCCATGTTTGTTTGTTCTTGACCTTTTCTTATTGATAAATTATTTTCATTTAATAATTGAATGCTTTTCCTTAAGCTGTACCATTTATTGTCTATTTTCTCTTCTGGCTTTTTCCTTCTGTATTGTTCCGTTCATTCTCTCATTATATGCATTGACCCCCTACAGAAAACCGTAAAATAACACTCTCACGCTAGACAATATCTACTTCCAAAAGAAAACTGCTGAAACTAAAATTAGACACGTACCCACATATATAAAAGACAGAAAAAAGACCTCCACACTACAAATAATGAAAACAACAATCGGGACATATTGGGGAGCCGACATAAACACCATAAGACAAGTATATGTGGGTCATATTCGTCCAAATATGGATTGGGCACATATGCAACAACAGCAAAAATCAATCTCCAGAAGCTGAAAGAATTCAAAATGCAAGTCTCCTAATTATTACATGAGCACTAAGTAGCATACCTATAATGGCAGTGGAAGCGGCAGCAGGATTACAAACTCTACGAGATCGCTGGGATGAGAAAATCACAACAGTGACTGAAAAATTAAGAGGCCGGAATCATAACATCACCCTACACATGAGAAAATAAATTGAGTAAACAAAAAAATCGAATGGAAAGACCAATTGTCAAACACATATAAAAATAAGTTTATAGAAACCAATGAAGAAGTAACCGGCAACAACCCCAAATAATGGGCATATTACAATATGTTAAACCCACATATATTACAAAACTTATAATACCAGGCATTGACTGCAGAACTATGGAAATTTATACTGCTCTCACAGCAAAATCACTGATCACATATACAGACAATAAATAGGCATTCGTGCATGCACAGATTGATCATCAGATGATGCAGTCAAGAAAGGAGGAAATGGATACACATAATTAAAGCAAATACCTCACAAATAGATCTCTCAATTGTTTTTGTAAATAATCTACAAACTACAGAACAGGAGTTACACGTAATCTTAGAAGCATCAAATGTACTAGAGAAAAAGACTCAAATGAACTAACATAGTCTTTTTTATACGACTGCGTGTCAATTATCCAGATCTTCTTATTTTTAGATGTCTGGCGGAACGGCAAGCGGAGCATATATGGGAATGCCCCAAGTGCTGTGACGCTTGTTCCTAATCAAGAATCAATTTCCAGACCAATACAAATTAACCTAAATATTAAAAAAAAATTGCAACGTTTAAATCAACTGTACAAACAAAACAGGATGTGCTACAATGGATCCCGCACATTCTGAAATTGCAGGCAATGAGACAGCTGGATTATGGCAAAAACAGATGCAAACAAATGAAGCATTCCATGACAGAATATCACTGACTGAAGGAAAAACTTTCATCAAAATACAATACAAGCATTCATGAAGTCAGACAACGGGCAGCACTTTTCCCCAGGACTACATCCTAAAGTTGAACAGAACATAGGTTAAAGACTCCACACAAAACACTGTAAACTACAAGTACATCTTCACAAAATAAATGTTATCCAAATTGATCGATGTCCATGTCACAGCGATCTTCAGACTCAAGAACACATTCTGCAGAGATGTCCACTCTTTGGCGACTTGAGGACTAAAACATGGACCCCAAGACACAAATATTGAAGTGAAGATATTGGGGAATACAGTGAGGACCTCCTGCTAACGACTGAGTTCATGAGGCAACAGTGAGGACCTCCTGCTAACAACTGAGGAGCCAGTGTTCATACCTGTACAGACTTCCGAGCATAGAAAACTGATCGCAGAATAAGAAATATATATGTTATGATTTGATTTCAAATGAAATGCAAACTGTATGGGTGTTTTTAAGATGAAATATGGAATTTATTAATGCTGAAGTACAGATTTTGTGGGTATTTGATGTGGAAATATGGAATTTATTAATGCTGAAGTAAAGATTTTGTGGGTATTTGATGTGGAAATATGGAATTTATGGATGCTGAAGTGCATATTTTGTGGGTATTTGATGTGGAAATATGGAATTTATGGATGTTGAAGTACAGATTGTGTGGGTATTTGATGTGGAAATATGGAATTTATGGATGTTGAAGTACAGATTGTGTGGGTATTTGATGTGGAAATATGGAATTTATGGATGTTGAATTAATGGAGTATGATTTTGTGGGTAATTGATGTGGAAATATGGAATTTATGGATGTTAAAGTACAGATTGTGTGGGTATTTGATGTGAAAATATGGAATTTATGGATGTTAAAGTACAGATTGTGTGGGTATTTGATGTGAAAATATGGAATTTATGGATGTTAAAGTACAGATTGTGTGGGTATTTGATGTGAAAATATGGAATTTATGGATGTTAAAGTACAGATTGTGTGGGTAATTGATGTGGAAATATGGAATTTATGGATGTTAAAGTACAGATTGTGTGGGTATTTGATGTGAAAATATGGAATTTATGGATGTTAAAGTACAGATTGTGTGGGTATTTGATGTGAAAATATGGAATTTATGGATGTTAAAGTACAGATTGTGTGGGTATTTGATGTGAAAATATGGAATTTATGGATGTTAAAGTACAGATTGTGTGGGTATTTGATGTGAAAATACATAATTTGCTGTTGTGTTACATAGAATATGGATCTTGCATTAGATAGGTAATTTATCTGCGAACCGTATACGATATCAAACGTCATCTGTATTCCTTAACTCAGGATAATCTATGCTTTTGTCAGAAAGGATGTGGTCTGTCAAGAACTACCTGCTGACAGCTTCATCATCATAATCTCCGAAGGTCGCGGTAACTTGGTTACCAGGACCACCATCTACATTATTTTTGTATGTCTAAATACACTTATTTAACCACTTGAAATAATTTGCGCTGCTGAAAGGGACGTGTCTCACCAAATAAAATATGCCGTTGTTTAACAATTTAAAAAAGTTCCGATTCGAAAAGGGTTTGAAACATGTGAATTCGAATAAAGTATACCTACAGAACTATCTCAATATCTCTATAACTCATTCTCTCTCTCTTTCTCTCTCTTTCCCCATCTTTCTCAATAAACAAAGGAGAGAGAGAAAGAGACTCAGTAATGAACAACTATTAGAGAAGAACATCACTGCCTTTCAATAAAATAAGGGAACGTAAGTTACATCATAAAATACAAGAACGTAAGTTACACCACAAAATACAAGAATGTAAGTTACATCACCAAATACAAGAATGTAAGTTACATCATAAAATACAAGAATGTAAGTTACATCACAAAATACAAGAATGTAAGTTACATCATAAAATACAAGAATGTAAGTTACATCATAAAATACAAGAATGTAAGTTACATCATAAAATACAAGAATGTAAGTTACATCACAAAATACAAGAATGTAAGTTACATCATAAAATACAAGAATGTAAGTTACATCATAAAATACAAGAATGTAAGTTACATCATAAAATACAAGAATGTAAGTTACATCAGAAATACAAGAATGTAAGTTACATCATAGAATACAAGAATGTAAGTTACATCATAAAATACAAGAATGTAAGTTACATCACCAAATACAAGAATGTAAGTTACATCATAAAATACAAGAATGTAAGTTACATCACAAAATACAAGAATGTAAGTTACATCATAAAATACAAGAATGTAAGTTACATCATAAAATACAAGAATGTAAGTTACATCATAAAATACAAGAATGTAAGTTACATCACAAAATACAAGAATGTAAGTTACATCATAAAACACAAGAATGTAAGTTACATCATAAAATACAAGAATGTAAGTTACATCATAAAATACAAGAATGTAAGTTACATCATAAAATACAAGAATGTAAGTTACATCACAAAATACAAGAATGTAAGTTACATCATAAAATACAAGAATGTAAGTTACATCACTAAATACAAGAATGTAAGTTACATCATAAAATACAAGAATGTAAGTTACATCACAAAATACAAGAATGTAAGTTACATCACAAAATACAAGAATGTAAGTTACATCATAAAATACAAGAATGTAAGTTACATCATAAAATACAAGAATGTAAGTTACATCATAAAATACAAGAATATAAGTTACATCATAAAAATGCAAGAATGTAAGTTACATCACAAAATACAAGAATGCAAGTTACATCTTAAAATACAAGAATGTAAGTTACATCACAAAATACAAGAATGTAAGTTACATCATAGAATACAAGAATGTAAGTTACATCATAAAATACAAGAATGTAAGTTACATCACCAAATACAAGAATGTAAGTTACATCATAAAATACAAGAATGTAAGTTACATCACCAAATACAAGAATGTAAGTTACATCATAAAATACAAGAATGTAAGTTACATCACAAAATACAAGAATGTAAGTTACATCATAAAATACAAGAATGTAAGTTACATCATAAAATACAAGAATGTATGTTACATCATAAAATACAAGAATGTAAGTTACATCATAAAATACAAGAATGTAAGTTACATCACCAAATACAAGAATGTAAGTTACATCATAAAATACAAGAATGTAAGTTACATCACCAAATACAAGAATGTAAGTTACATCATAAAATACAAGAATGTAAGTTACATCACAAAATACAAGAATGTAAGTTACATCATAAAATACAAGAATGTACGTTACATCATAAAATACAAGAATGTAAGTTACATCACAAAATACAAGAATGTAAGTTACATCATAAAACACAAGAATGTAAGTTACATTATAAAATACAAGAATGTAAGTTACATCATAAAATACAAGAATGTAAGTTACATCATAAAATACAAGAATGTAAGTTACATCACAAAATACAAGAATGTAAGTTACATCACCAAATACAAGAATGTAAGTTACATCACTAAATACAAGAATGTAAGTTACATCATAAAATACAAGAATGTAAGTTACATCACAAAATACAAGAATGTAAGTTACATCATAAAATACAAGAATGTAAGTTACATCATAAAATACAAGAATGTAAGTTACATCATAAAATACAAGAATGTAAGTTACATCATAAAATACAAGAATGTAAGTTACATCATAAAATACAAGAATGTAAGTTACATCATAAAATACAAGAATGTAAGTTACATCATAAAATACAAGAATGTAAGTTACATCACAAAATACAAGAATGTAAGTTACATCATAAAATACAAGAATGTAAGTTACATCACTAAATACAAGAATGTAAGTTACATCACTAAATACAAGAATGTAAGTTACATCATAAAACACAAGAATGTAAGTTACATCATAAAATACAAGAATGTTAGATACGTCACACAATACAAGAATAAATTACATCACAATATACAAGAATGGGCGCAATGATCGAAGAACCCCCAATATTTTTTTGAAAAAAAATATGAGCCGATATCTGTGTTGCACAATTTATTATTCCAGACGCATCATTTATGAACGCGGCGACAAAACGTAAACAAACGAAAAACCGGCAAGCAACGCGACTGTTGTTGAGAACATGTCACAAGAAATGAATGCATTTATGTTACCTGTAAATGGAAAAGCATCGGTAGAATTCCTATACACATACAACATCTTGCCCAGTGAAAGAATATGTAGTTTGGGCCACATTATGAAAATCTACAAATTTGCCGGAGACAATTTGCGTTGGGCGTATTGAAACCGTCAACATAAGCAGAAGAGAGAGATAACCAGCGGCACATGTTTAATGGGAACAAAAATGTCACTAGTTAACGTTGTTGCCTTCCTGTATTATTGCAGTTTGGAATAGAAGTCGGCGAAGCATTTCGTTAGCACTTTATAGATCCCGAGACATGAGTACATACTCAATCAGTGGAAAGGATGTGAGGGAGTGTGACATGGAGGAATAAAAACCACAGTGGGACTACTAGGCACTATTTGAAAAGCTATTTCACAGACTTCATCTGGCGTTCTAGATTGCCGCCACACACCCACAAGTGCATTTGAAGCCATTCTCCACAACATTGCAAAATAGTGTCCTCCAGAATATGGTCAGTAAGAAGCATCCCCAATCTTAACCCTAACTCTCCTGGGAGGGGGCTACCGACCCCTACCAGGCGCGTCCACAGGTGGCGGATGGTGGAGGGCACTCCATATATGTCCATATATGTAGTGCTTGCTGCAATTAAGCAGCCGCGGATCAACCCGATGTTGCTGCCTACCAGGACGGGGCGGGATATCAGTCGGTGCTGATATCCCCACTAAAATACCCCACGTGTCCAGTGACGGGCAGCTTCAAGCGAGTATGAACCGCTATAAACTCAAGCTGCTGGCATGGAGTTATTAACTCCAAGTCAGGAACGTGCTAGGGGAGGGGGGATTTTTAAAATTTTTTTAAAATTTTTAGATTGCTACCTTGCAATCACCATCGGGAGATGGAAAGGCTATGGGAGACAACCCAGACAGAAAAATCACAACCCAGCCTGCCGAAGACGGAGTGTGTTAGCCAGCGATGGCGCGGATACTGGAATAAATTAGGGCACACACGCTTTTACAGAAATGTGGTCATGCTACAATAAACCCTGTCATCATGGCGTCGCTCCTATCAGCGAAAACCGGGGAGGAGCGGAGCCGGGCCCCTTGCCTCGAAAGGGCCCACCCAAGCGACCGTGCCTCTGCTAACCTGGAGGTCAGGGGAAAGCAGAGTTGTGCTACTGACCAAACCAAATGCCTCAGAGTTGCCCAGTGGAATGCGGAAGGATGCGAAACAAAAAGCCTGAGCTACAGGAATTCCTGAGGAAACACCAGATTGACATAATATGCATACAAGAGACGCACCTAAAGGACACACAGAGATTCTTTGTTCGAGGTTATGAGTCCTTCAGCCAAGATCGACTCAAAAGAGTCAAAGGAGGTATACTGATCTAGGTAAACATCAATACCAGCAGCAGAAGTTAAAAGATCCGGAGAAGGAGAACTGGAACATATAACAGTAAAATGGTTGCTACCTGGTGGAGAAATATCAATAACAAACTGCTACATTCCTCCTACAACGAAAATGGAACTTTGTAAACTAAAGATAGAGGAATCGAGTCTCCTAATAGTGGGTGACTTCAATGACCATTCACCAAGCTGGAGCTACGAGGATATGGATCAAAGGGGTGAAGAGATTGAAAACTGGATGATGGAAAATAAAATAATTCTAATAAGCCAGCCAGATGATACACCAACATTCTACTCCAGAGTCTGGGAAAAAACTAGCTCACCAGACCTTGCCATTGCAACAGATGACATAGATAGAAACATTACAAGAACAGTAGAAAGTCAACTGGAAGGAAGTGACCATGTACCAGTTATCCTGCAAATCACCAAGTCAGGAAGTACAGGACATCACAGCAAGCTGGAACTTCAAAAAAGCAAATTGGACCCTCTTCAGTGAACAAACAGACCAGCTTTGCCAGAATATCACCCTCACTAACAACATAAACCACAACATCTCACAAATAAACAAAGTGATACTACAATCCGCACAGAAGGCAATCCCAAGGGGCAGACGAAGAGAAAACAAGTCTTATTGGAGTGAGACTAGAAAAATTGCATAACGAGCTGAATGATGAAAGACATACAATGGAGCAAAACCCTACTGCAGAAAACACAAAGAAACACAATGAAATCAAACACACGTTCAATGAGCAGAAAAGAACAGAGATACAAAAGAGCTGGCATGAAAAGACCTGCAGTCTAAACATAACAAAAGACACAAGTAAACTACGGAATATTACAAGAACTCTAAATGAAGAAACAAATAATTCACACTACAAGACTGTCATCGAAGAAGAGGGAAAATTCCACACAGGGAAAATGGCAGCAAACATTTTAGCTGACTTCTACAAGGAAGAAAGCACAACAACACTCTCTCATACACGTATCAAAGAAATCAAAAAATAATTTAAAGAAAACTGAAGAATCAACATCGCAGAACTAAATGGTGCCATAGGAAAACTAAAAACCAAAAAGGCCCCAGGAAAAGACGGCATAACCAATGATATGATCAGGAGCCTAGGGCCAATCAGCAGAAACAAGTTCCTTACAAAATACAAGAATGTAAGTAACATCACAAAATACAAGAATGTAAGTTACATTACAAAATACAACAATTTCAGTCACATTACAAAGATACAACAATGTGAATTAAGAACAAATGCATGAGTGCCCAATGAGTTCCAAATTCAATCAGGAGTACGCCAGGGGTGTGTCATATCCGCTATACTTTTTATAACATATATCGACCACATCTGTAAAATAACAAGTACCGACGAAGAAAATAACATAAAAGACAAAATGAACGAATTACTCTTTGCAGACGACCAAGTACTAATAGCGACATCAGGAAAAAAATTGCAAGACCATATGAAAGACTCCTCACAAAATGTATAAAATTCAACATGAAGATTAATATTGAAAAGACCGAAATAATGGCAATAGCAAAGAAAGAAATATCACTTTCTCCATCGATGATAAACACCTTAAACATGTAAATGGGTTCACTTACTTAGGAAGCATTATATAGAGTGAAGGGAAAACCAGTAAAGAGATACAAAATAGATGCAACAAAACATACCAGATCCTAGGACAGATGACACGCATTTTCAAGAACAAAAATGTAAACATAGACACTAAAGTTGCATTATACCAGACTATTATTATTCCATCACTATGCTACCAGTGCCAAACCTATACAATGACAGCACAAGACAAAAGAAAAATAGTGACAACAGAAATGACATGTCTACGAAGAATACTCGGAGTGTCATTAAGAAATAGAATTATAAACGATAACATCAGACAGATAACGAAAACAATACCAGTATTGGAACACATCAAAAGACAATAGATCAAGTGGTTTTCCTACGCTTCCAGATTACCAACAGATAGCATGCCACAAATTGTCATGACACATAGACATCACGGTTATAAAGCCAGAGACAGACCATGTAAAAGATGGATCACATAAATCAAAGAAGCCAAAATAACAAGCTTACACAAGAAGGCCATCTCCAGAGAACTCTTCCACTCCTGACGCCGCAAGGCAAACAAGGCCCACAGTGTATAGATAGATAGATGGACAAAGATACAAGATTGTAAATAACATCACAAAACATGCGATTGTAAATTACATTACAAAATACAATAATGTAAGCTACATTACAAAATGCAGAGATGGGAGTCATACTTTAGGAGCTCTCCATAAATTCAATCAATCAATCAAGTGTCATGCCGAATGGCGTAGGCGATCATGTTTATCCACGACTCTCTGTCTCTTGTGTTGCCAATAAGCTCGGTTGATGAACTTCTCCCATGCCATAATACTAGTCCACCTAGTAACTTTTCTCTTTGTCGTCCCATATCTCTTCTCCCCTTGATCTGCCTAGTTGTTATTATGTGTTCAAGCTGTGTTCTTCTCAGTTCATGCCCTAGAAATCTTGACTGTCTGCCCCTAATGTTTGATATGATTGATCTTTTTATTCCAACATCAATGAGAACATCTGCATTAGTTTTCTTAGCTGCACATTTTATTTTCATCATTCGTCTCAGAAACCACATTTCTGTAGCCTCTAATTCGCTTTGAATTTCTATTGTTTACAGTACATGCTTCACATCCATAAAAAAAGATTTGTTTCCATTGCACAAAATTGTTCTCATTTTTTGAATTGCTGATTTGGCTTGTGCTATTCGGCTCTTTATCTCACTTGTGCATCTACCTTCTGATGTTAACAGGGTGCCAAGATATTTCACTTTTTCAACTTGTGTTAATTTTGTGTCATTAATTATTATGTTGCATCTTGGTGGTGTATGTCTCTTCAAGACAACCATTATTTCTGTTTTCTTCTTGTTTAAACTGAGGCCTTTGTTTTCACTTTCTTTCACTACTTTATCTAATGGGGCTTGTAGTTCCTGTTTGCTTCCTGCGATCAGTACTGTGTCGTCAGCATATCTCAAGCTATTTATATTACATCTTCCCACTTTTATTCCTAGCATTTCTTCTATATTTCGCATACTCTTTTCTTTATAAAGGGAGAAAAGATTCCGTGACATACACACACTTGCCTGACACTCCTTTCTATCTTTTGAAATCTACATACAGGACCTCACCACAGACAAGAGTTCTACAAACTGTTAACTCTCATCGCATCCGTTTGTTTCCAATACATTAGTTTTTTAACTATTCTTTATAAATTACGTTAACAATAAAACAAGAGGGAGGGAGTGGGGCTGGCTGGAAAGAAGAGGGTCAGCAAATGTTTTAAAGTTGTTGACAAGAGAGAGGTGTGGGTCTGACAAAATTATGAAAGTTGTTGACAAGAGAGAGGTGTGGGTCTGACAAAAGTTTGAAAGTTGTTGATAAGAGAGAGGTGAGGGTCTGACAAAATTATGAAAGTTGTTGACAAGAGAGAGGTGTGGGTCTGACAAAAGTATGAAAGTTGTTGACGAGAGAGAGGTGTGGGTCTGACAAAAGTTTGAAAGTTGTTGATAAGAGAGAGGTGTGGGTCTGACAAAATTATGAAAGTTGTTGACAAAAGAGAGGTGTGAATCTGACAAAAGTTTGAAAGTTGTTGACAAGAGAGTGGTGTGAGTCTGACAAAAGTTTGAAAGTTGTTGATAAGAGATAAGTGTGGGTCTGACATAATTATGAAAGTTGTTGACAAGAGAGAGGTGTGGGTCTGACAAAAGTTTGAAAGTTGTTGATAAGAGAGAGGTGTGGGTCTGACAAACGTTTGAAAGTTGTTGATAAGAGAGAGGTGTGGGTCTGACAAAAGTTTGAAAGTTGTTGATAATAGATAGAAGTGAGTCTGAAATAAGTAGACGTCAGCAACAAAAAATGTTCCTATAACAATTAAATTGTTAGAATTCATAAAAACAAAATGTTCTCTGAGACAAATCATTTCTTCTGTTCAAACTTTGTCTGCGCAGAGGGTGGAGAGGTATATGTGATGGCGTAATTAAGCATGCGCTTACCAGAATTCTTGACAGTCTGACGGAGGGGAGGGAGACAAGGGAGGGGAAAGGGGGAGGGGTTAGTAATTAGCAAGAAAATGTTGAAGTATTGTACGGACAGGCCCTTCTTCACAACTAACAGAACATACACACATGCGCGCATACACACAGATACAGTATACACACACGCGCATACACACAGATAAAGTATACACACACGCGCGCATACATAATTACAGAATACACACACTCGCGCGAGCACACACACACGTAGATAAGGTATAAACACGCGCGCTCACACACATAAATAAAGTATATACACACAATCGCACACACATAGATAAAGTACACACACGCGCGCGAACACATAATTACAGCATACACACACTCGCGTAAGCACATACACACATAGAAAAAATATACACATATTCTCGCACACACACATAGATAAAGTATACACACGCGCGCATACACACACACACAAAGATAAAGTATACATACACGCGCGCACACACACACATAGACACAGTATATATAGATATAGATATATAGATATATATATTTATGATGTAGTAAAAAGAATAGTTTGAAAAGATTTGAGAGGGTAGGGCAAAATGTGAACAGAACTGAAATGAATTAATAACTAGACCAGGTATTCTCATTCTGTTATCTGCCATCACCATGGTGCTCTCGCTAGGATATTTGCTCCCAACATGCGATTTCAAACCTGCTCACGAGCACTAATGATTACATGTGGGCTGTGTTTAAAATGGCGAGAATCCCCCACTAGACTAGAGAATGCAATGTAAGAGTTTCGTTGAAAACATGGACTTTCCGATGGGAATTGAAAGGTTAATGGCCAGACCGACAGACATGCAATATCATCGAACTACAGAGACACAAAGAGATACATAGGGAAAAAACAGGCAAAGATATATATAGATGGATGAATGGATGAATGAATGGATGGATGGATGAATGGATGAATGAATGGATGGATGGATGGATGGATGGATGGATGGATGGATGGATGGATGGATGGATGGATGGATGGATGGATGGATGGATGGATGGATGGAGGACAGATAGATTGATAGACTTTCTGACTGCGAAAGACTGCTTCATTCCGCTCAATTGGACAAATATTAGCCTCTCGTAGTGACACGCAATATGTTAGTTGTGTACGTGTTTCTGTCGATATGCTAAACAAGAAACCTCCAATGAGATGATGTTTTGAGTTGCTAGGACTTTTTTGTAGAAGGCTGCGACTCAACCAATTCATTCTTCATAGATGGTGCTGCGTGCTGAACCGTTCATCTGAGCAACAGTTCATTGGTTATTTTTGCGTATACTTTGCGTCGACGAGCAATAAAAATCACGGGAAAACGCAAATACGTCACTAATCTCAGTTAATCCGAGATCAAAGCATAAGCATATGTCTTCTATTTGTCAATCTACCAATGATGACGAATGTATCGGCCTATTTACGCAAATCAAATGGCGAAACAATGCATCCCCGTTCTCTGGACCAGTGGTTCTGGACGTGAGCATTATAGCTACAGACAAATTGTGCAATTCATGAGTCACATAGACGTCCAAGGGTGCAGCTGACAGATAACTATTTCAGTAATAAACAACTAGATTTATAGTGATACATTTGAATAACAATCTTTAACTTGTAAAGAAAGTCATGACATATTTTATGGAACCAGAAAGGCCAGATATCACGGAGGGCCCATAAAGGACCAATGATATGGACTACGTACTGCAGGAAATCATGTAGGCTATTTTTAGGATTAGTGTAGGATTATTATTATACAAGACAGATCCAGAAGGAGTTCGAGAACGAACGCAATAGAAAAATATTCTCAACCTACGCAATACAATATAGATTCACCTTCGTCAAATAATGGGTGTGTAATGTGCAATCACAGTATGACTGTCAGAGAACTTCGATTATTAACCTAACCAATACAATATAGATCCACCTCCATCAAATATGTGAATGTTTACAGTGTACCCACAATATGATTATCCAAGAACTTTGCTTCTCAACCTCACTAATAAAATGTTGTCATCATGAGGTGCCGTGATGACTGGCGTAGACGATCATGGATCCTCCTAACTCTCTATTTTCAGTGTATTTTATGACAATTGTTGTTGACTATTTGCTATACCACGATAGCAGACTCTAATATTTTCTCACATTGTCATCCTAGACCATGCTTGTCTGCTATAACTATGTCTTTGAAATTTCCATGTCTCATAGAGTGGGTCTCTTTATGATATTATTAAGTAGCCAAAGTATCTCTCACCACCTGCTGGTTAATTTTTCTAGCTGTCCATGAAAAGTAACGACTGAGCTAGTTTACTTCACACAACCAATGGCTCAAGGAAACAACACTAACCACTGAGGTAGTTCACTCCACACAACTAAGTACTCACAGACAAATATAATGAGACATACACTGTTTAAAACAGTATCCACACAGTTAAACTAGAGTGCTGCGTTCGTGTAGTGAGTAAGTCACTCACCCACCTACTAAACAATACGGGGTTCGAATTGGCTGGTTAATCATCGCTTAGACATAGAAAAACTTCACTGGTCTTCTTGGACGTTCAAAAATTGGCTGGTTAATCACCAGACAGTAAAAAGCATGGAACAAGTCGGATGAGCAAAGATAAGTAATTGATATCACCAGATAGTAAAAAACATGGAACAAGTCGGATAAGCAGGAAAGTGACGCTACTTGAAACAAGCCACGTCTATATAAAAATTATAATAGCTCAAATATAAACATTCTTTTTGAGAATGCCTTTATCGACATATCAACAGAAACACGATATCGCCTTAACTACTGCACGTCACTACGAGAGGCTACTCAAGATGTCGCAATCTAATGTATAGAACGAACACGTTAACTTCTCGTAGTGACGATCAATAGTGAAGTGAGCTGGTGTGTGATGTCGGTAGGTTAAAAAAGATCTTCACATAAATTTATATTTCACTTGTTAGGACTTAAGTGTAGACGGTCGTGGATCAGTACGCATGACAATTCTGGAGAAGGGCCGGGTATACACGAGGCTCATACATGCTCTAGTTATACTCGTGAAAAAGAATTCAAGGACGAGACATCCTGTCAACGTTTCTTGATAACCGACTCTTTTTTTTTTTTTACGAAGCCGTAACTATGACTTATATACACCCTTCAAAAATATTTTACGGACCAGTAACTGGAACTGAACCATAAAATTTAAAATATTATATTCTACAACCAATTCATCTGATTTATCCATAAACAACAGAAAATCCAACACGTGTTGCACGGGCCACAAGCAGAGTGTACGACTAGTATTACACTCAGCAAGTATAATGAATATACTGCCACGGACACGTCAAAATTGGGTGTTCTAATACTGCCTGAACATAAAATAGTCGTCGGATCATCATCACTGCAAGCTGGACACGTCCATAGTTACACCGATCTCTCCCTGATTGTATCTGCCATTAAACTTCTGCTGACAGTACCGGTCATATGATGGTTGACCATCATTCTTCTCCGCCCTCCAAATTGTTCACTTCTAGCAACACTGCATTTCAAACCGTGATCTTTAATCCCGACCGTTGTTGTTTGTCTGTTTTGCGTTCGCTCCATTGTAACCAGCATGGATATCCGTGCGGTTTCCGCCGTGAGCGTGTTTACGTTGTGCTACCGGTATGCACCTTTTAGACCTAGCACATCCGATTTGGCATGCCTTGACAATTCGGGTGGGTTACCCTAGCCTGTGACAGCCTCCCTATCTGTCGCCAGGCACATGTGTGTGTGGTGACTCTTCGCCCAGACAATTTTGCTCACGTCTGTCTCGCACGAAGTGTTCCACTGTCTGTGAACTTGCCTAGTGTAATTGGGCGTGGTGTGCCTGTGCCCATCGGGTACTGAACCGTTTCTCATCCGTAAGCCTGATTCTTTAGGAGGAAGAACTCACCAGAAGAGTTGGACCCTGGCTCTTTCGCCTTCTTAGCCGAGGTGTCTTTCACCGACATTGTGAACCCGTCGTCCAAGTGCGAGTCTCAATAACTTGCTTCACTGTATTTAACAGTGTCACTGTATGTGGTGATGCTGGTGGTGTCGGAGATATTGTCTGTCTCTTATGCAGTCAAATCTCTTTCCATCTGCTACCTCCACATTCTCGGACACGATCCCCAAATGATTTGGCCAGAATCAGCTCAAGCTGCTGTATTTCTGTTTCCAGGGTGCACCGTGAGGAGGTACATTTGGGATCTTGGTTATCTGCTAACTATAGGTCCGCCGAGAGCAATGCGTTCCCTTTGCACCCCTCCCGACCGTTGAAAAGGAATCATCATCCACACTAGTCTCACTCTCGCGTGTGATATCTCTTAAGTAGTTCGAAATATCAGCTCGATCCATTGCTCCATCGCCCCGTGCAACAATCCCACCTGACGTCAGTTGATCTACTCTTTCATTGCCTAGAACACCCACATGTTCGTGTTTGAACATGAAATAATATCTGGTGATTCAAAATAAATGTGATGCATTTGTTGAGTACATTGTTCGTAGACTTGATGAGCTGTACTCATAAAATTGCCTTTGTATACAACAAAATGGCTACATAACCAATGACAACAATATGCCTCAAGGTTGAAAGCATTTGACTTGCCGCCCTTCCAAAAAAGGTAGTCCTTCATTTTTTGGGGAGAGTTATATGTCGGTGGTTGAAGTACAAGTCAGCTGTTTCTAGTGAGCTACTGTCTAGGCAACTGAAATGTATATGTAACACAGTGTTCTTCAACGATAAATCGCAAACAAACGTATTACCTTAACATTGTGATGCAACATTGTGCTTCAGTAAGAAAACACGTCCATAAAGCCAAGACCACCTGTTCATAAATTTCCTATAACCAAACGACAACAATATAAGAACTACTTGCTAATATGAAATGTAGACTTTTATAAGACTTATTTTACTATTTCCTTGATTTTCATTGGTTGTCACACCAAGAATAATTATAGGAACCAATGAAATACACTGAAATAGTTAAATGAGTCATTAAGAAAGATGAGCCAATGGGTTTTATAGAGAGACATTCTTGCAAACGCTCCTAACAGTAGATATAGCATCACGCTTCAGCAAGCACGAACCATAACAGTAGAGATAGCATCACGCTTCAGTAAGCACAAGTATAAGCATCACGCTTCAGTAAGCACAAGTATAATGAAACGTGCATAGAAGTTAGTGTATTTTATTTTCATAAAATTTATGCTTTCATTTTTTTTTAAAGTCGAACACTGGGAAAAAAATAAAGAGCAAACATGAAAACAAGGTTATAACTAACTATTGAAAAGTAGTGTTATCCAGGTGAGATAACTATAGAGAAGTAATGTTATCCAGGTGAGATAATTATAGAGAAGTAATGTTATCCAAGTGAGATAACTATAGAGAAGTAATGTTATCCAGGTGAGATAACTATAGAGAAGTAATGTTATCCAGGTGAGATAATTATAGAGAAGTAATGTTATCCAAGTGAGATAACTATAGAGAAGTAATGTTATCCAGGTGAGATAACTATAGAGAAGTAATGTTATCCAGGTGAGATAACTATAGAGAAGTAATGTTATCCAGGTGAGGTAACTATAAAGAAGTAATGTTATCCAAGTGAGGTAGCTACAGAGAAGTAATGTTATCCAGGTGAGGTAACTATAAAGAAGTAATGTTATCCACGTGAGGTAACTATAGAGAAGTAATGTTATCCAGGTGAGATAACTATAGAGAAGTAATGTTATCCAGGTGAGATAATTATAGAGAAGTAATGTTATCCAAGTGAGATAACTATAGAGAAGTAATGTTATCCAGGTGAGATAACTATAGAGAAGTAATGTTATCCAGGTGAGATAACTATAGAGAAGTAATGTTATCCAGGTGAGGTAACTATAAAGAAGTAATGTTATCCAAGTGAGGTAGCTACAGAGAAGTAATGTTATCCAGGTGAGGTAACTATAAAGAAGTAATGTTATCCACGTGAGGTAACTATAGAGAAGTAATGTTATCCACGTGAGGTAACTATAGAGAAGTAATGTCATCCACGTGAGGTAACTATAGAGAAGTAATGTTATCCACGTGAGGTAACTATTGAGAAGTAATGTTATCCAGGTGAGATAACTATAGAGAAGTAATGTTATCCACGTGAGGTAACTATAGAGAAGTGATGTTATCCAGGTGAGGTAACTATAAAGAAGTAATGTTATCCAAGTGAGGTAACTATAAAGAAGTAATGTTATCCAAGTGAGGTAACTATAGAGAAGTAATGTTATCCAGGTGAGGTAACTATAAAGAAGTAATGTTATCCAAGTGGGTAACTATAGAGAAGTAATGTTATCCACGTGAGGTAACTATAGAGAAGTAATGTTATCCAAGTGAGGTAACTATAGAGAAGTAATGTTATCCACGTGAGGTAACTATAGAGAAGTAATGTTATCCAAGTGAGGTAACTATAGAGAAGTAATGTTATCCAAGTGAGGTAACTATAGAGAAGTAATGTTATCCAAGTGAGGTAACTATAGAGAAGTAATGTTATCCACGTGAGGTAACTATAGAGAAGTAATGTTATCCACGTGAGGTAACTATAGAGAAGTAATGTTATCCACGTGAGGTAACTATAGAGAAGTAATGTTATCCACGTGAGGTAACTATAGAGAAGTAATGTTATCCAAGTGATGACATATGGTTGTCAGACATGGCAATGACATCCGTAAAAGTGAACAAATATCAATAAAGTGAAATAAACTAACCACAGACAGATATACCGCTACTTTGTTTCTGTATATACAAGGAATAATGGAATTGTATAATTATGTATATATTTTGTATACAATGATAAGTATCCAGTGTTACATGTCTCACTCTCTAATACTGAAGTTGCTAACGTACAAAGAATATTAGAAATGGGGATGATCACGGATGAAGAGAAACTGTGTGCTTTCTTGAAAGATATTTTCACATAAACATAATCTGACTGGGACTTTGGATGTCTGCTATAGTTTGTTCCATAATTCATGGTACTCACTTGAGCTCAATTTTTATGAAGACCACCTGACGCATAGCAACCTTATTTCGCAGTTAGTCTTATATGCATCACAACATTAGGGATATATATTTTACAAATTGATAGGTAGATTGGAAAATGCACAAAACGTTTTTTGCTATATAGTAGTGCATAAGCAGCAAAAACATGACACATTTTACAGTAATGCACGCAAATGTGGATGCAAATGCGTTTCCCAACTATATATAATAATAGGAAATGTGAGATAGTTTTCATTACTTCCAGAGTGTATATAAAACCGTTGTTTTTTTTCATCTTTGATGATAAAATAGTCTTATGTTTTTCTTGTGGCAATGGTATTGAGGAGGAACATGTGTGTTGGATCATTCCATAAATAAAGGTGACTGTAAAATAATTGTGTGAGAAGCAAAACAATAAAGTACCAGTTGATGATGTTATAAGTCCGTAATATTGCAAGATATTTAATCGATATGAGAGCAACGGAGATTGGCACATCAACTATTTTATTCAGATTCTGAAGACTCGAAAAGATCGACTACTGTTATGGGCTGGATAAACTTAAACCATATCGTTACGAATATGTCTCTTCCTCTTGAAGTACTTGCTCTTCACATTTTCTCCAGTACTCAATATTTATTTGTGCGAAGGCATTGCGTGCAATGTTTGTTGCATCACAAAGTTTGAAAGTTTGTTTAGTGCGACAACTTGACCTTTGACTGCAGCCCACACAAGTAAAATGGGATTGAGATGGGAATGGTAAAGAGGTAGCGGAAGAGAAGTATGACCATGTTCAGCGATGATTTTGTTTATTACAAAAGTCTTCGTCTTCTTTGTCCGCCTCACAGTTTCTAAAACCGTCGGTTTAAATTTATTTCAGCAAAAAGATACATTTTTTTTTTGCAATCCATGTCATGATTTCTTGTTTTGTGCTTGATGAAGTGGGAATTTTGTCTTTATGCGCTACCACGTTATGATAGCAGTCATTGTCCATAACAATACATGACGGCCTATCCAGCGCTGGTAAAGTAGAAGTGAGTTCACTAACCAATTCCTGTGAATTCAAGTGAATCCAAAAACAGAACAATATGTGACGAGGAAACAGAACAATATGTGCCTACTATGTGACGGGGAAACAGAACAATATATTACGAGGAACCAGAACAATATGTGAGACACCTATGTGACGCAGAATGTGACTCCTATGTGGCGCAGAATGTGACTCCTATGTGATGCAGAATGTGACTCCTATTTGACTCCTATGTGACGCAGAATGTGACTCCTATGTGACGCAGAATGTGACTCCTATGTGACGAAGAATGTGACTCCTATGTGACGGGGAAACAGAAAATATGTAAGACTCCTATGTGACGCAGAATGTGACTCCTATGTGACGTAGAATGTGACTCCTATGTGACGCAGAATGTGACTTCTATGTGACGCAGAATGTGACTCCTATGTGACGCAGAATGTGACTCCTATGTGACGCAGAATGTGACTCCTATGTGACGCAGAATGTGACTCCTATGTGACGCAGAATGTGACTCCTATGTGACGCAGAATGTGACTCCTATGTGACGCAGAATGTGACTCCTATGTTACGGGAAATGCTTGATGTGCTATCACTGCAAAAGGCCCCACAAATAGGACAATATAATGATGAGATATATTTGGCCCAGAAGTATGTGCTATGCTCTTGGCATGGCGTGGTACTCTTGGTATACCAGATGTGTGTGATTTGCTCCTGACAGGATGTGGTAATCTTGAGATACCAGATGTGTGTGATGTGTTCCTGAAAGGACTTTGCAATCTTGCGATACCAGATGTGTGTGATGTGTTCCTGGCAGGACGTGCAATCTTGGGATACCAGATGTGTGTGCTGTGTTCCTGGCAGGACGTGCAATCTTGGGATACCAGATGTGTGTGATGTGCTCCTGGCAGGACGTGCAATCTTGGGATACCAGATGTGTGTGATGTGTTCCTGGCAGGACGTGCAATCTTGGGATACCAGATGTGTGTGATGTGCTCCTGGCAGGACGTGCAATCTTGGGATACCAGATGTGTGTGATGTGTTCCTGGCAGGACGTGCAATCTTGGTATACCAGATGTGTGTGATGTGCTCCTGGCAGGACGTGCAATCTTGGGATACCAGATGTGTGTGATGTGTTCCTGGCAGGACGTGCAATCTTGGGATACCAGATGTGTGTGATGTGCTCCTGGCAGGACGTGCAATCTTGGGATACCAGATGTGTGTGATGTGCTCCTGGCAGGACGTGCAATCTTGGGATACCAGATGTGTGTGATGTGCTCCTGGCAGGACGTGCAATCTTGGGATACCAGATGTGTGTGATGTGTTCCTGGCAGGACGTGCAATCTTGGGATACCAGATGTGTGTGATGTGCTCCTGGCAGGACGTGCAATCTTGGGATACCAGATGTGTGTGCTGTGTTCCTGGCAGGACGTGCAATCTTGGGATACCAGATGTGTGTGATGTGCTCCTGGCAGGACATGCAATCTTGGGATACCAGATGTGTGTGCTGTGTTCCTGGCAGGACGTGCAATCTTGGGATACCAGATGTGTGTGCTGTGTTCCTGGCAGGACGTGCAATCTTGGGATACCAGATGTGTGTGATGTGCTCCTGGCAGGACGTGCAATCTTGGGATACCAGATGTGTGTGATGTGCTCCTGGCAGGACGTGCAATCTTGGGATACCAGATGTGTGTGCTGTGTTCCTGGCAGGACGTGCAATCTTGGGATACCAGATGTGTGTGATGTGCTCCTGGCAGGACGTGCAATCTTGGGATACCAGATGTGTGTGATGTGCTCCTGGCAGGACGTGCAATCTTGGGATACCAGATGTGTGTGCTGTGTTCCTGGCAGGACGTGCAATCTTGGGATACCAGATGTGTGTGATGTGCTCCTGGCAGGACGTGCAATCTTGGGATACCAGATGTGTGTGCTGTGTTCCTGGCAGGACGTGCAATCTTGGGATACCAGATGTGTGTGCTGTGTTCCTGGCAGGACGTGCAATCTTGGGATACCAGATGTGTGTGATGTGTTCCTGGCAGGACTTGGCAATCTTGGGATACCAGATGTGTGTGATGTGCTCCTGGCAGGACTTGGCAATCTTGGGATACCAGATGTGTGTGATGTGCTCCTGGCAGGACTTGGCAATCTTGGGATACCAGATGTGTGTGATGTGCTCCTGGCAGGACTTGGCAATCTTGGGATACCAGATGTGTGTGATGTGCTCCTGGCAGGACTTGGCAATCTTGGGATACCAGATGTGTGTGTTGTGCTCCTGGCAGGACTTGGCAATCTTGGGATACCAGATGTGCGTGATGTGCTCCTGGCAGGACGTGCAATCTTGGGAGACTGCCGCACTGGAAAGCCTCCTTTCAGTGCATTCAAGAACTTAACAAAGATCGAATATTTTTTTAATCGTCAAGTTTTTAGAGTGATAACAAATTTGACATAATTAAGCGGAGATTGGAGAAAGGCTGAGTGTCCCAGAATTCTTGACAAGAGAAGAAGCAAGGTTAAAATTTGACATACAATTGTTGAATTAATTTATAAGCAGCCTCTAATCATCGGAACTTCTAGTAGCTTTTTGGTAATTAATGTCATTAAACTGTCATATAATTCAAGACTAAATCCCACATGGTACCATTTGTCCTTCATATGTTCTAGTTACCAAATATAATACTTGTAATTATATTAATGTTATCTATCCATGCACTGACGCAGCACTTGATTAGATAAATATACACACAATTCAAGAGTACACACTCCCGGAAATCTGCTTCTCGTGTATTTATTTACACACCCTGGTATTCGCGAATGCACGTGCATGGAAAGTTTCCAACTGCGAATGCCAAAGAAATAAACTGCATCAAAGGAGCGCATATCTGATGTAGTGCATGCTAAGAGGATTATCATAACTCTTTCTGCCAATAGCCATACATACTCGATTTATTTTCAGTTATGAGTTATGTTATCAGCGCACATGGGATAAATCCATATGTGCTGCGATGCTGTATCAGGAAATATATCAGAGCACATCTTCAGGGTTGAAGATTGCAAGAAGATCATAGCAAACAACCTTTCAGAGTTGAAGATTGCAAGAAGGTCGTAGCAAAGTACACTTCATAGTTGCAGACTGCAAGTAGATCATAGCAAACAACCTTTCAGAGTTGAAGATTGCAAGAAGGTCGTAGCAAAGTACACTTCATAGTTGCAGATTGCAATAAGGTCGTAGCAAAGTACCTTCAGAGTTGAAGATTTCAAGAAGATCATAATAAAGTACACTTCGGAGTTGCAGATTGCAAGAAGGTCGTAGCAAAGTACACTTCAGAGTTGAAGACTGCAAGAAAGTCTCTTTAGATATCTAGTAATTATGCATATAATATTCTTTAACGTTCTCTTCACTGCGCCCCGATATCAGTGTCTCTTCACTCGCGCCCCGATATCAGTGTGTAACGCTACCGAATGTATTCCAAAGAGCTTCCATTGAGTCATATTAGTTAGTTCATCATCGAATCATCAACATGGCACTCCAGATACCCTCATCGGTTCTCCAATCTCACATTCGGTGTGTCTTCAGCATGTGGTAACTGACTGTTCCGACTCTGTGTTGGTTTGTAACTCTTCCTTTGTCTGCTAAATACAGCTCATGTCTTACAATACCACGCTTCACTCCCAGGTCATACGCTCTTACAATACCATGCTCATTCTCAGGCCATGCGTTCAAGTCATGGGCACGGAAGAAGAAACACACACTACACCATATAACTGGTCTTTGACTGAATTCAAAATATCAGCACGTCCATTGAACTACCACTAATCACTGTAGTCACTCTGGCAAGTCTGTCTGCTCTTTTATTTCGACTAACACTCATGTCTACAGGACCAAAAATAAAGGCAAGTCTCTTCAGAACAGACTTCACCAATACTCCAGTCACAGCCGACGTGATAACCTAACTGAATCTTTCAAAGAACATTCGTAGAATCAGTAAGAAAATAGACACCTCTAAAACTGAGACTTCAACCATGTCATCGCCCTGGTCACCGCTCTCACATCCATCGCCATACTACTAGTGGTTGTATAAAACATTGCCCTGGTCACTGCTCTCACATCCTTCGCCATACTACTAGTGGTTGTAAATTTTTTTTAAAGAGCTCTCCTAGGATGCACATGAGATACACCTATCGTGACCATGCGGTTTCTCCTAGACCTACATAGCATCAAATCAAGACATAAAATAGCCCAGGTTAAAGAATACTTCAAGATTCCCAATAATCACCTCTTCACCAATATCTAGACAATACAAAAGGAAGGCGTATCAAGAGAGAAAGGTCCTGACAGAAGCAGAAGATACCGTAATCAGAATTTGTGAGCTGGAGAAAGTGGGAAGAGGCTGTGAATAGACGGATAGAAGATAGAAGGTTATTGACAACAGTTGTGATACAGATGGGAAGACAGTGCGGCGATTGGGATGCCAACAGAAAAGGGGAATTATCTACGAACTCATACTGCAGCACTTGAATGCACACGATACAATAATTTAAACAGACGGCTCAGTAACACAAGAAACAAATAGGTGTAGTTAGGGTTTTGTGGCCTACCAAAATGGCAAGACATTAACTGAGAAGTTAGCTGCGTACCCCACTACAACATCGAGTATAAGAATGGAAATAGAAGCGGTGACAGCAGCTCTCACTTGGCTGGCGACGCAACCACCAACATACTCGGTGATTCTATCAGACTCTCAAAGTATGATGCACAAGATAGAAAAGTGTATGATCAGAACTGAATGGGTCACTCTTTTCAACAACACATTACATAATTACCAGGTAATGCTGGGTATCAGTGGAAATGAAAGAGCCGATGTTTTGGCTGGTAAAGCCCTGGTGATAAGAAGGGACAGGATTGAATTGATTAGAGCAGTCATGGATACCCTACGAGAAGACCAGGAAGTCGAACGAGACAATGTACATCGTCAGAGAATGGTAGAAATGGGAATGACTGGAAGAAAGTGCTACCCACTCCTGAAAAATCAGAAGAACGCGTAATCAGAAACTGACTGGGACACTGAGCTTATACACATTTAACGGCTGACGGAACGGCAAATACAGCATATATGGGAATACCCACGCTGCTGTGAGGTTGTTCCTAATCAAGAATTAAGAATTTAAAAAACAATTTAAAAAACCCGTCTTCCCTAGCACACTTCTCCTTGTATTGAGCGGTGAATGACCAAGCGCCGCTGTTGAGTGGTACGACTACAGAAAAGGTACCAAGAAATGTAGGTGGAGTACGTATGCACTCATTTCCAGGATTAATGACAGCATGTAAACATGTTTATCTAAGAACATCTTCTTCTTCCCTAACCACAAATTGCGCTTTTTTGGACACCAGCTGTACAACTTACTTCTGGTTGATTATCGCTAAAACATCGAACTTGGATCGATATTTTACACAATAAGATCTCAGTAAAAATTGATCAAAATTTTAGTAACAGCGAAATCAATGTCATCACTACAGGCGAAGTGAGAGTGAGTGTCATCACTACAGGCGAAGTGAGAGTGAGTGTCATCACTACAGGCGAAGTGAGAGTGTCATCACTACAGCGAAGTGAGAGTGTCATCATTACAGGCGAAGTGAGAGTGTCATCACTACAGGCGAAATGAGAGTGTCATCACTACAGGCGAAATGAGAGTGTCATCACTACAGGCGAAGTGAGAGTGTCATCACTACAGGCGAAATGAGAGTGTCATCACTACAGGCGAAGTGAGAGTGTCATCACTACAGGCGAAGTGAGAGTGTCATCACTACAGGCGAAGTGAGAGTTTCATCACTACAGGAGAAGTGAGAGTGTCATCACTACAGGAGAAGTGAGAGTGTCATAACTACAGTAGAAGTGAGAGTGTCATCACTACAGGCGAAATGAGAGTGTCATCACTACAGGCGAAGTGAGAGTGTCATCACTACAGGCGAAATGAGAGTGTCATCACTACAGGCGAAATGAGAGTGTCATCACTACAGGCGAAATGAGAGTGTCATCACTACAGGCGAAATGAGAGTGTCATCACTACAGGCGAAGTGAGAGTGTCATCACTACAGGCGAAGTGAGAGTGTCATCACTACAGGCGAAGTGAGAGTTTCATCACTACAGGAGAAGTGAGAGTGTCATAACTACAGTAGAAGTGAGAGTGTCATCACTACAGGAGAAGTGAGAGTGTCATCACTACAGGCGAAGTGAGAGTGTCATCACTACAGGAGAAGTGAGAGTGAGTGTCATCACTACAGGAGAAGTGAGAGTGTCATCACTACAGGAGAAGTGAGAGTGTCATCACTACAGGAGAAGTGAGAGTGTCATCACTACAGGAGAAGTGAGAGTGTCATCACTACAGGAGAAGTGAGAGTGTCATCACTACAGGAGAAGTGAGAGTGAGTGGCATCACTACAGGAGAAGTTAGAGTGAGTGTCATCACTACAGGAGAAGTGAGAGTGAGTGTCATCACTACAGGAGAAGTGAGAGTGTCATCACTACAGGAGAAGTGAGAGTGAGTGTCATCACTACAGGAGAAGTGAGAGTGAGTGTCATCACTACAGGAGAAGTGAGAGTGTCATCACTACAGGAGAAGTGAGAGTGTCATCACTACAGGAGAAGTGAGAGTGTCATCACTACAGGAGAAGTGAGAGTGAGTGTCATCACTACAGGAGAAGTGAGAGTGAGTGTCATCACTACAGGCGAAGTGAGAGTGAGTGTCATCACTACAGGCGAAGTGAGAGTGAGTGTCATCACTACAGGCGAAGTGAGAGTGAGTGTCATCACTACTGGCGAAGTGAGAGTGAGTGTCATCACTACAGGCGAAGTGAGAGTGAGTGTCATCACTACAGGCGAAGTGAGAGTGAGTGCCATCACTACAGGAGGAGTGAGAGTGAGTGTCATCACTACAGGAGAAGTGAGAGTGAGTGTCATCACTACAGGCGAAGTGAGAGTGTCATCACTACAGGCGAAGTGAGAGTGAGTGTCATCACTACAGGAGAAGTGAGAGTGAGTGTCATCACTACAGGCGAAGTGAGAGTGAGTGTCATCACTACAGGCGAAGTGAGAGTGTCATCACTACAGCGAAGTGAGAGTGAGTGTCATCACTACTGGCGAAGTGAGAGTGAGTGTCATCACTACAGGCGAAGTGAGAGTGTCATCACTACAGCGAAGTGAGAGTGTCATCACTACTGGCGAAGTGAGAGTGAGTGTCATCACTACAGGCGAAGAGAGAGTGAGTGTCATCACCGCAACTTGTATCAGTCATTGTACCAGTGTATAGCGACAGAATACAATATACACGTGTTTATACTTAATCCATTCACGCCCTTCTTAGTGCAGACAGGCTGCGATAATATTTAGGTTGGCTAACATTAGCGCTGGAGTGATTCAATGACAGGGAGTTTATTGGAAATTAGTGTTGACCAATTGACGACGCCCGGGAAATCTACGACACAGATGCGAGACGTGATGGCGCTTCAAGTCATTCACAGAGAGAAAAACAGAAAAAAGTGTTATATAAATATCTCCTCAGCTTTTCAAAAGAAAAAGTTCCTGTCAATCAAATACAATAGAATTCTTAGACTTGTTGACTACTGAGAGGTCGTTCTGGCGGCAATTAAGAAGTAATATGAATGTTTGATGTAAATTTCTGGAGGCGGGGGGGGGGGGGTGTGGGTCGGACCGAACATGTAGAATCTGGACTGAACGTGCCGCTTACAGCCAATCACTTCGTGAAGCGCACCACAACAGCCTCTCACAGTTTATTTAGTGCCGCTAAATGATGCTGAAGTTAATGTCAGGTTGATACTAAGTTTCCTGAAGTAATATGCACAAACGCGCCCATGGCAATACCTTCACGAGGTACCCCAGTTTCAAACAAAGCTTGCCATGGCGCAATCGAAAGCTTAGCGGTATATCCAGGTCTCTTCTTCTTTCTCTTTTCTTGTCTACCACATTTTCTTGTCTAATCTCGACGCCCTCACCAAGGATCCTGAATGATGAGGAGGAACATCTCTACCTTGAGTGGATCCGGGCCCGGCCTAATGTCCCAGGTATATACGGATTTAGAAGCTGTGAGTAGTATTTCCTGTAATCTATGGATTACATATTATAAATAATACTCTCACTGAGCTACGGATTTACGTGCTATAAGTAATACTCTCAGTGAGCTACGGATTTACGTGCTATAAGTAATACTCTCAGTGAGCTACGGATTTACGTGCTATAAGTAATACTCTCGGTGAGCTACGGATTTACGTGATATAAGTAATACTCTCGGTGAGCTACGGATTTACGTGCTATAAGTAATACTCTCAGTGAGCTACGGATTTACGTGCTATGAGTAATACTCTCATTAAGCTACGGACTTACGTGCTATGAGTAATACTCTCGGTGAGCTACGGATGTACGTGCTATGAGTAGTAATCTCGGTAAGCAGCGTGCCGCTTCCTTTAGACACGTGTAGTATTCAGAGACTGGATGTCTAGTACATGATGTAAAGAATAGCAACACGTATTTCTTTCCCAACATGTCGTTGAAGGTCGTTACGAAAAACTAAAGGATATACTAACAAGCTGTCATCTGTGAGAGATTATTATTGTCGAATATTGTCTCAATTTCTTAGTTCTGTTTTCTATCACATAATCCCCATTAATGACGAAGAGATTAAGTTCATCGGCTATTCCACATTTGTCATTCTGTAGTAGACTTTCAGGTGGTCAGCAGGTAGGGGTTGGGGGGGGGGGGTGGTCCGAGATGTTCAATCACTACATGTGGGACAATAAATATTACAGAAACATGTTGTGATATATATCCCAGACGGTGTGATGTCTTCGTGATGTACCAGACGTGTGTGAAGTGCTCGTGATGTCCCAGATGTGTGTGATGTCATAGACGTGTGTAATGTGCTCTTGATGTCCCAGACGTGTGAAGTGCTTATGATGTCTCAGAAGTGTGTCGTGATGTCCCAGATGTGTGTGATGTGCTCGTGATATCTCAGACGTGTGTGATGTGCTCGTGATGTCTCAGAAGTGTGGGATGTGCTCATGATGTCTCAGAAGTGTGGGATGTGCTCATGATGTATCAGGCGTATGTGATGTGCTCGTGATGTCTCAAAAGTGTGTGATGTGCTAATGATGTCACGGACGTGTGTGATGTGGTCGTAATGTCCCAGAATTGTGTGATGTGCTTCTGGCAATACGTGGAACGCCTGAAATACTGGCGTACTAAATTTCCTTCCTTCGGAAACTAAACATGTAGGAATAACCTCCCGTACACAAGCATGCCTTTGAGAGAACTTTACGTGAGTCTAGGTTTCACCTAAGTTGCATAACTGAAAATATCATGAGCTTGTTGTCTAAAAGACTAATGACTTTCAAGAGCTACTTGAATTATTTCACTACCATCATCGAAGAGAGGAGCAAATAATTTGGGGAAATTCAAGCAAAATTAAGCCTGTTCTATATGTATATTCAACCTTGTTTTTAAAAAAATAGTTTTTAGCATTATTGAGTTTTGATGTAAACTGCTTGGTAAAATATTTGAGAGAGAATAAATATCAATACTTTAGAGAGAAGAACATCTTGTCACATTATCTTAATTAACTGTAACGTTATTTCACATCAAAGCACATCATCATCACGTGACATATTCTTTCTAGAACGTTGTCTTTGCAATTGATGTCCTGAACCGGACCCTATCCTGTGCCAACCTGGCTGCCTCTTCCAATGATAACTTCATAGTCTACGATGTCATCTGTCCATCTCCTTGGGTCTACTTTTTCTTCTGCTTCTCGGAATTCTGCCCTCTAAAATGGGTCTTTCCATTTCATTGTGTCTTTTTATATGTCCAAAATATTTCAATCTTGTCTTGTCCTAGCGACAAATGCCGTCAAGTGTCGTTGGAAGCCTAAATCTTCCTTTCAAATGCCAAATGTGTGGCATTTCCTGTTGTAATACCATGTGCTTGTAGTATGCCTCTGATGTTATCAATCTCTTGTATGCCTCTAAGTCTTCCTCTCGCTCTGTATCAAGATATTCTTCTGTTATAGGCTACAACTGGAAGGCGATCTAATTCTATTATCATAAGGTCATCGAACCACTTAATGTGTCGTCTTTCTATATATTTAATGCTTGGTACAGTTCCTATTACGGTCTAATCTTGTGACCTCAGCGATCTTCCTTAGACATCTCATCTCACAGGTTGCAATCTTTCTCTCCTTGTGTCTTGGACAGTGACCATGATTGACATTGATAACACTAAGTTGGTATAAATATACTGTTTATAATATGTTTTTAGTAGTCAAATTGATGTAATGGTGTTTTCAGCAGTGGTGTAAATTGGTATGAGACTGCGTTGGCGTTTTGGAATCGTGTTTCACTTTCTCTGCTCAGTTTGCCATCTTCAGTGAAAATGCTTCCCCTGTATTTACATTTGTGTACTTGTCTGAGGTTGTTTTCGTCAATATGTATGTTCAATTGGGCAGGTAGTCTAGATTTTCATAGTTTCTGTCTTTGATGTGGTAATTTTCATGTTGTATTTTTCACAAGATGAGTTTAGTGTGCTTTCATGTTTCTGTAATTGTGTTTCGTTAATACATTAAACCTTTATCCGTCTTAAAATAACAACTCATTTACAGAGATGTTTTAGCTATGATTTGAATGTTTATTTGAATGTTATCATCATCTTCTTCCATCTCCAGACTTGCTTCGTTAGTGATTCTGCCCATATTAATGTTGAAATAGTAGTGGTGACAACACATACATCCTTGTCTTACTCCTGTATTTATTCTAAAGGTGTCGGTTATCCCTTCATTAGTTCTTACTTCTCCACTGCAATTTTGATAAAATGCTCTAATGTTATCCAGCAATTGTCCCTGAATCCCATAGTCTTCAAGTATGTCCCATAATTTGTTCCTGTCTACTCTATCGAACCCCTTTACTTGGCCTATAAATGTCATATTTAATTGACTCTTATATTCAATGGTTCTCTCGCTCATCTGTCTCAAGGTGAATAGTGCGTCAGTGCAGTCCATTCCTTCTCTCGCTCATCTGTCTCAAGGTGAATAGTGCGTCAGTGCAGTCCATTCCTTCTCTCGCTCAGCTGTCTCAAGGTGAATAGTGCGTCAGTTCAGTCCATTCCTTCTCTCGCTCATCTGTCTCAAGGTGAATAGTGCGTCAGTGCAGCCCATTCCTTCTCTCGCTTATCTGTCTCAAGGTGAATAGTGCGTCAGTGCAGCCCATTCCTTCTCTGAATCCGAACTGGTTTTTACTTAGTACTGGGTCAACTCTGTTTCTGGTTCTTCTTTCAATTATCTTTGCATACATCCTTCCTATAGGGCTCAATAGTGAAATACATATGTAATTGTCACATTTCTATAGGGCTCAATAGTGAAATACATATGTAATTGTCACATTCCTATAGGGCTCAATAGTGAAATACATATATAATTGTCACATTCCCATTTCCTGCCTTTGCTTTTCCAAATAGGGACTATTATGCAATCCTGTCAGTCTTCCTGAACTTTTTTTTCTGTCCAAGTGGCTAAAAGAATTCCATGATTAAATTTTATTTCAGTCTAATTGATTGCTTTGATTGGTTCTATAGTTATTCCGTGAACACCTGGTGATTTGTTTGATGGCCTGTTCGTTATTTCATTTTCAATCTCGTGAAGTAATATTTCTGGTTCTTGTTCACTCTCATGCGATGTGTGAAATGTACATTGTTCTAGTGTCGGATCTGGATTAAGTAGCTCTTGTAATCATGCGTTCCATCTGATCTTTCTTGTGGTTGCGTTGAATATAGGATTGCCGTTTCTGTCGTTACAATATGTGTTGGGTTAAAGATCTCGGCTTTCATCCTCATTGCTGTTAAGCTTCTGAAAACTCTTTTGGCCGATCTTTACAAATGTCTGTCAGCTGTTTATCGTAGATGTTCCACGTCTCTACTTTAGCTCTCTTGATTACATTTTTTAACAAATCTTCCTGATAGTTGATATGCCTATGCACTATAGTCGTCAGATTTCCTGGACTTTAATCATGCATTATATAGTTCAATTTTATTTCTAATTACACACTTGACTTGGTCGTTCAACCATAATCTTCTCTTCGTTGTCCCTAGTGCTAATCTCCTTCTACCACATTGAGAATTCAGTGACTCTATCATTGCTATTTTAAAAGTGTCCCACTCTTGATCTACACTACCAATTTGTTTCTGCAAAGTCTCAAAGACTATTGTCATCTCCTTATGCACTGTGTGCCTGATTGGTTCTTCGTTTAATTTTATTAAGTTCGTTGTGTTTGTTTATGTTTACTCTTAATTTACACATTTCTTAAAGTTGTAGTCATTACGATTGGTGAAATATTCAAGTTTTCTATGTAAAATTGTATTTACCAGCCATCTTCTTCTTCTTCTTCTTCTTTCTGTCCTCATATACCTTTCGGTGTTGAGCGGAGAGTGAGTGTACGTTCTTTTGCCCTTCTATTTGCCTCTTCTACTGTTATATCACCAGCCATCCTTCCTCTATATTCAGCATACTAAATACCTCACTGTTCTTTATCTTTTATGTCCAGGAAACTCTTGATATTGTCCTATAACACTTCAGTTCGAATAGCGATATTCTTTTTGCCGTTGTTCTATGTATAGTTCAAGTCTTGTACCCGTATGTTGCAACTACAAAAATGTATGATCAAAGAAATATAACATTTGTCTCTTTATAACAGTTTTTCCATATATTTTTCATTTCTTTTAATTTCGTTATTGCTATTGCTAATATCTTACTAATTTCCATTGTACAATCATCTGAGCAGCTTATATTTGTACCCAGATAATCAAACTTGTCGACGTTTTCCAATTCTCTGTTATCTATTTTAATTCTTGGTATTACTATGGTTTTATCTGTTGTTGTTCTTGATTTTCTGCATGCTTAATTGAAGGTGTTGTTCTTTGTTTTTATTTTAATGAGCATCTTTTCTAGCCCTTCTATATGTATAGTTGGAAGTACAGTATCATCTTGTCTAGCCCTTCTATATGTATAGTTGGAAGTGCAGTATCATCTACGTATCTTATCTCTGGTATTTTATATTATCCGATATTTAGGGGATGGAATTTTGTGTCATTATGTTTCCGCATATATATATTATATACGTTCTTCTTATAGAAGCTTCATGGCACATCATCTATACAATCGCGTAGTCGAAACCTTCGATAACAGTTACCATGTTGTTCCGACAGGCCGACGTTGTGCTTGAACTAGTTACGGGCACGGCGTGAGTGAGCGGAACAGCAAAGAAACCAGTCGCAAGGGCCAGAGTTGTGCCCTGATGTCGACGTCTGTTTCAGTGACATTAGTCTCGAAACATAATCGAGTCGAATGGCTGCTGGAACAGAGGGCGGAGCACTTATGGGAATGCCCAACTTGCTGTGAGGCCAGTTTTCTAATCAAGGCTCACGATATTATATGTCAGGTGATAAGGTGCATCCCTGTCTTACTCCGCTATCTACCGAAAACCATTCAGAGATATCACCATCATCTCTCACAGCTGCTTGTTGATTTTAGTAGAGTGAGTCAATAAGATATGTTAGATGTTCAGGAAAGCCCATTTCTCTCATTATTCCCAATAGCTTCTGATGATGTACGCAATTAAATGCTTTGGAATAGTCAATAAAACACATGTATAGATCTGCTTTGAAATCTCTACATTTTTCGAAAATGAATCTCACATTTAGTAAAAGATCTTTTGTGCCTCTACGAAATCCTGCCTGTACCTCGTTAACTTCGGTTTCTAATTTTTGCTGTATTCTTATCATCCTATTCTTATCAAGCTCTTACTCGCTTGTCTAATTAATCCTACTGTTCTATAGCTCGTAAATAATTTAAGATCTCCGCTTTTTTTTTGGTAGGGGAATATATATTGATTTTTTTCCCCATTCTTCGAGTCATTGTCCGCTCTTTCAAATTCTGCAGCACACCTTATGGTATATTTCTGCACTTACTCTCCTCCAGCTATTATCATTTCTACATTCTATCTATCTATACGCTGTGTCCCTTGTTTGCCTTGCAGCGTCAGGGGTGGAAGAGTTCTCTGGAGATGGCCTTCTTGTGCGCTGTTTGTAAGCTTGTTCCTGTGGCTTCTTTGATTTCTGTGATCCATCTTTTACATGGTCTGCCTCTGGCTTTATAACCGGTATGTCTATGTGTCATGGCCATTTGTGGCATGCTATATGTCAGTAGTCTGGAAGCGTGTGAAAACCACTTGATCTGTTGTCTGTTGATGTGTTCCAATACTGGTATTGTTTTGGTTATCTGTCTGATGTTATCGTTTTTAATTCTATCTCTTAATGACACTCCGAGTATTCTTCGTAGACATGTCATTTCTGTTGTCACTATTTTTCTTTTGTCTTGTGCTGTCATTGTCCAGGTTTGGCACTGGTAGCATAGTGATGGAATAATAATAGTCTTGTATAATGCAACTTTAGTGTCTATGTTTACATTTTTGTTCTTGAAAATGCGTGTCATCTGTCCTAGGATCTGGTATGTTTTGTTGCATCTATTTTGTATCTCTATACTGGTTTTCCCTTCACTCTATATAATGCTTCCTAAGTAAGTGAACTTATTTACTTGTTTAAGGTGTTTATCATCGATGGAGATAGTGATATTTCTTTCTTTCTTTGCTATTGCCATTATTTCAGTCTTTCAATATTAATCTTCATGTTGAATTTTTGGCATGTTATGTGGAGTTTGTTCATATGGTCTTGCAATTGTTCTTCTGATGCCGCTATTAGTACTTGGTCGTCTGCAAAGAGTAGTTCGTTCAATTTGTCTTTTATGTTATCTTCTTCGTTGGTACTTGTTAGTTTACAGATGTGGTCGATATATGTTATAAAAAGTAGAGGGGATATGACACATCCCTGGCGAACTCCTGATTGAATTTGGAACTTATTGGACACACCTGCATTTCTACATTAAAGCTTTATTAATTAAATGCACATGTAACGCACATTAATTAACAGAGATGTAGAACAGACAGAGGTGATAAGATAAACATGTTTTAAACAAACTTTGTTGCAATAGAAAATAATTTGTATTAAAAATATAAAACATTAAATACAAAACAAAACCTACTAAACTGTAATGTTAAATCGATGCTGTTGTATCGCTTATGGAATCACTGAAATATGGAGGAGAAACTACAAAAACGAAACAAAACTCGATAATTACAAACTTTCATCTATTAATTACCGAGATGATTAGATAGTTTGACTAGGATATAAGAACTCGTGGAAATTAAGTCAACAGGCATTAGTAGATAGGGAGCTGAAAAAACATGTACTCTGGTTATCTATTGGCTTTATTTCCTAGTAATACGGAAGAAGGTCAATGGTAGTCAAATTTACAATGTCTCCACTATATTTCTATACAGTACACAAACCAAAATACTAGGAACGAGCGACAAGGTTAAACAATCAAGATTTCATAATTTGGTGGTTTATTTTAAACTGTGACCCTGACTTCAAGGCTACGTCTTCTTCCGTTTCCCTAAATTCCACAACTACTACAATTTAAATTAAAATATACTTTACGGCAGCTTATATCTACTGAATAAATCATAATATAAAATAGATTTTACAGCAACTTACAAGTACTGAAGAAAAAAACAGCAAATCCGTCAGTTTGAATAGAAATTGTTAAATAGAGCTAACACAAGCAGGTAGCAAACTACAAACGCTTGATCTGAGACACAAACACTAGTTCTGGCCAGGTGGGTGCTCGGATTACGCGAAAAGTCAGGTAGAGGAAACCAGATAACAAGTCTATGAAATAGGGACCAGGTTTGATATCATTAAATGTTGATGTACGCGCGCATGTACCTTGCGCGGCTGCTAGTGATAGTGCCTCGTTTGTTGCTGCACTCGCTAACTTTATGCACACTTACCAATATCGTGTGCTGACTTTTCTGAATGAGTACGCAATTATTTCCATTGAGTGATATAGAATGTAAACAAAACTAAGTTATAGTCAATGTTTGTAGTGAAACATCCACTTCCTTAATTTTTAATGGTCTTCGTATAACCTAACCAAAATGGACATTGTCACAGTTGAAAGTGAGGTGGGCTCATCATAACATGTTTTTTTTTAAAATATATAATAGAAAATACTTGGAAACTAACACGTAATGCCATATCGTAACCGTAGACTTCACTCAAGACAATTGTCTTCTTTTTTTCTTCTTCTTTCTGTCCTCATGTACCTTTCGGTGTTGAGGGGAGAGTGAGTGTACGGTCTTTTGCCCTTCTATTTGCCTCCTCTGCTGTTATATTTCCGAGTTCTCTAATACACTATCTATCCACCTTTTACGAGGGCGTCCAATAGTACTCCTGTTTTCGTATCGTTTGTTAAGTCTTTTTTGGATAATACTTTGCTCTTTCTGTCTGGTTATGTGGCCGTACCAGTTAACTTGTTGTTTCTGTATGTATTCTATTGTTGGTTTGATCCCTAATTGTTTCCTTAGTGCTTCATTCCTGATTTTGTCTCTCAAGCTAACTCCAATCATACGTCTCACACATTTCATTTCAGTGGTGTTAATCTTATGTATTGTTCTAGAATCTAATGTCCAAGTTTGACACTGATAACACAATGTTGGGCATGAACAGCTAGTGGCTAGCGAGGGGAAATGGGAAATCCCGAGTAAACTTACCACACAGCCCTTAACCTGTGACTGACCTAGCACGTCGACAGGGGATACACAAAGTGCTCAAAAAGAAACTTAAATGGAGAGGAAGGCACATCACACGCAAAAGACAATTGTCGTATCATGAAAATTGCTAAACCTCTAGACCCATATCAAATTTATTATTTCATTTTCATTAACTATTTCGACTAGAATATAACTGTTTTGAAATGAAGGAAACACTTCCTCACTTTTAGCAGTGTCGTTTTAGCAGTAATGATCTAAAATGGCAAAAGTATTTATATGCAAATCGGCATTTCGAGGAATTGCATCATCCAAGAGTGGCATATTCTTTCTAGAACGTAGTTACCTTTGTGGACCTCACGATCTTTGATGAATTGACCTGCCTCCTCCAGGTACATGTTTAGACAGTAACTTGTCCATCGTCGTCATGGGCGGCCTCTTCCTCTGCTGCCATTTACTCTGCCTTCTGCTATTAGTCTTTCCATGCTGGTATGTCTCTTTAGATGACCAACAAATTTCAGTTTTCTTGTTATGTTGTAATTTAGGAGTTAACCCTCGTCGACGTTTAATGATTGTAATACTTCTGTGTCTTTGTCGCCGCCCATAGTATATGAAAAATATTTCTGTGGCATCTCAATTTTAAGGCAACAATTTTATTTAGAGTCCAAGCCTCAGAGCCGTGTATTGCACAGGGCAATATTGTGGCACAGTATTGCCACAAGAATACGCATGTTCTTATCATACACAGTTTTTTTATGCCACTGACACCTTGTCAGAGATTTTTCATTTGAGCAAGATTCGAAAACACCATTTCCACCCATTTCTTAATTTCTACTAGTCAGTTTTCTTAACTATTTATATTTGTAGCCAAATAATCGAAATTTCGTACGTCTTTCAGTTCATAGCTATCAATTAAAATTGTTAGTTGAGATTGTAGTGTATCAGCTGTCATAATTTTTGTTTTCCTCCTATTTAGGAACAGATTTTGAGTTTCGCTGTGTCTTTGTTGATAGGATCATTTGTCTTAGACCTAAGTGTGTTGAGACTAAGAGGACTGTATCGTATGCGTATCTGATTTATGGGATCTGTTGACCTCCGATGGCTAGAAGTTGAAAATATGTGTGTGTCATATCATTTTTACTTATTTTTTTCCGCATATACGTTAAACAAGTAACAGGTACAGCATGGTATAGCATGCATCGATGTCAAGCTCCTTTCTGCACACTAAACCACTCTGATGTGTTTCCATCTACGTTTGCTGCTGCTTCTTGTTCTTGATACAGCATTGCGATCAGATGAGTGACATGTTTCGGAAAACCCATGTCGCTCATGATATGTCACGTTTGGTGGTATCGTCAAATATAAATCTTTGATGTAATCACTTAAACATTGATATGTCACGTTTGGTGGTATCGTCAAATATAAATCTTTGATGTAATCAGTTAAACATTGATATGTCACGTTTGGTGGTATAGTCAAATATAAATCTTTGATGTAATCAGTTAAACATTGATATGTCACGTTTGGTGGTATAGTCAAATATAAATCTTTGATGTAATCAGTTAAACATTGATATGTCACGTTTGGTGGTATAGTCAAATATAAATCTTTGATGTAATCAGTTAAACATTGATATGTCACGTTTGGTGGTATAGTCAAATATAAATCTTTGATGTAATCAGTTAAACATTGATATGTCACGTTTGGTGGTATCGTCAAATATAAATCTTTGATGTAATCAGTTAAACATTGATATGTCACGTTTGGTGGTATAGTCAAATATAAATCTTTGATGTAATCAGTTAAACATTGATATGTCACGTTTGGTGGTATAGTCAAATATAAATCTTTGATGTAATCAGTTAAACATTGTGTGTGTGTGTGTGTGTGTGTGTGTGTGTGTGTGTGTGTGTGTAGCTTTATTTATTAAGTTGTAAATATTCCTACTTGATTTTTTTAGAAGATTTATGAAATTTTCATGGACAGCCAAGAAACTAATTTAAAACTCCTCAAAGATACAGAAATAAAAAATTGAAATTATAAGAAATAGAAGCAGCAGACAGTCACGATTTTTAGGGCGTATGATGAGAAGAGCACAACTTGAACCCGGGGATTGAATGCAAGCTCATTATCAACTAGACTAGAACCTGGCACACTGTACTCCGGTGATTAAATGCAAGCTCATTATTAACTAGACTAGAACCTGGCACACTGTACTCCGGTGATTAAATGCAAGCTCATTATTAACTAGGCTGAAACTTGACACGCCATAACTCGGTAATGTACGCAGGCTCACTATCAACTACGCCATCGAGGTCAATTCTTTGAAGCGAAGATGAGGCTTACTACAGCCAACCGAGGCTTGAAATTAAGATTGGTCGGGTCAACCAAATATCGAGCAGTACCACAGTTCTGCCCAAGCAAGCACAGGTGCTTAAGTCAGAGATACTAGTCCGAGAGGCGTAGCAGCAACCATGGTATCATGCAGCCCAAATAGTTGACATGTCTGCGCAACAATTTTTTTTTAATCGTCATGGTGTTTGCACTGTGAATTTTCCACAGGCAAAAGCAGTGAGGGATTCTGAACCTCGACAGGAGCCACCACCAGCTACTGGAGGTGAATCTAGTCTACCTTGTGAAGCCAGGAGGCAGAAGACGAAAGCTATTGTCCAACCAGAGAGGACGACTACCCCTCTAAATATCATGCACTAGAATGCAGAGGAAGTTAACAACAACAAAACTGAGCTATAAAACACCTTGCACCAGAGAGAGATTAGTATTTGCTGAATACAGAAAACCTATCTCAACGAAAAAATAATCTTCAGAACACGAGGCTGCGACATACTAGCACAGATCAAGAATAACATCAATGTCACAGAAACAAAAACAGACAAGGGCGGTGCTGAATATCAGATAATTCACTTAAAAAGCAACTTCCTTGAACTCCACATTTTAAACTTCTACTGCCCAAGTGATATCCCATTAAACATGACTAGTATTAACATCGCCAAAAACACTTCCACTGGCAGTGGGAGACTTTAACAGCCACTCCCAAAGCTGGGGATGCAACAATTTAGACATAATTGGATAAGAGATAGAAAGTTGGCAAGATGATACCAACCTAATCCTCCTGAATAAGCCATATGATCCATTAACTTTTTACTCAAAAAGATGGCATAGCACCTCCACTCCAGACCTGGCGTTCTGCACCCCAGATCTGGCTGGAATAATGGAAAGAACAATAAGCGAACAACTTAGTGGCAGTGATCATCGCCCAGTCATCATCAAAGTGAAAAAAAAACAATAATTACAAGACCAGCTAAACCAAGATGGAACTACAAGAAAGCAAACTGGCACATATATAAACACAGAGCAAACCTACTGACAAAAGACAATCAAGTAGAGCAGGGACAGACATCAAAACAATTGTCATGAAGTTTAATAAAGGAATACGTCAGGCAGCTAAGAAAACAATACTAAGAGCAGTGAGGAAGAATTATATTCCTTATTAGACCAACACATTCCAAAAACTACAGGAAGAACTGGCTCGAGCACCCAAATATGGCAAAGATGCAACCATCCCAGCATAACCACGTCGATCTACGAAAGACCAAAGAAAAGTAGTGAGTGATTGCTAGATTGATTGATTGATTTATTGATTTATTTATTCATTCATTTATTTATTGACTGATTAAGAGCCCCATGAATTACGAGCGATTAGCACTATTTTTTTTAAACTGAATAATTAAATTTTGAAAAGGAAGGGAGAAAACTGTGGAAATTAACCACGCAGCTGAATGATGATATCAACTCCCAGCGATAAACAAGTACACTGGTAGATTCAGGTAAAATCTATACTGGTAAACAAGCAGCAGACAATCGCAGAATCCATAAAGGGAGGCACCATTGCCATTTATGCATGTAGACAACGAAATATTCGTCAAGAAATTAACAATAATAAGAACGATACAAACCGTCCAGATGGCATGTCTAAACAATTAATGTTAGAAGAACTAAAAGTATATTCACGTTAGAAGAACAAAAAGTATCTATAAGGGAATTAAAGGATAGAAAATCACCAGGACTAACGGCATCAACCTAGGACATGCAGCAATGTATAAATTACAACATATATACAGCTACACTAAATTTGGAGTACAGGCAATGTATCACAGTTGTGAGAAGTGCTCATTTGTCTTATAAAGAAAGACAAGGACAAACAATGGCCTGACAGCTACAGACTAATAGGTATAATCAGTGTATAATCAGGAAAGGATAGTTAGAAGAAGACTGAAAATGTACCTAGAATCAGAGAATCTACTAGTGCCCGAACAAGTTGGATTTAGAGAGTGTAATTACACAGAAGACGAAATAACATTCCTGTCCCAGATCATAGAAGATGCATTTCAGGAAAGTTTCACCCTATGGATCATAATCATCATCAGGTGCCATGCCGGCTGGCGTAGGGGGTCATGGCTCTCCACAGCTCTCTGTCCACAGTATTATGTATCAAGGTTGTTGTTGTTTCCTTGCCGTGCCAGGTTGTCAAACTGTCTAACATTTTCTCACGTTGTCGCCCTCTGTCTCTGTTGTTTTCAATTTTGCCTGTTATGACTATGTTCTCTAAACCTGCCTGTCTCATGAAGTAGCCAAAAAAAAGAAGATTGCCTTTTTCTTATATTGTTGATTAAGGTCCGTTTCGCATTTTACTCTTTCAACACCTCTACATTCGATTTTCTGGCAGTCCATGGTATTCTCAGCATTCTTCTGTAGAACCACATCTATGTTGCCTCTAATTTCCCACTTTCCAGTTTGTTTATTGCCCAAGACTCGCACCCATATAGCACTGCAGAACTCTCTTTCTCACCTCTAATGAGAAAGTCATATTACATAGTATATTTTTCATTTTTCTGAATGCTGTTTTTGCCTGTCCTATTCTGCTTCTTATTTCACCCTATGGATAGATCTCCAAAAATCTTACGACAATGTCTGGAAGGATGGACTGATAGCAAAGCTGCAACGAAATGAAATTATGTGTTATTTAGTGAGTGAGTGAGTGAGTTAGTTAGCTAGTTAGTTAGTTTAGTTAGTTAGTTAGTTAGTTAGTTGGTTAGTTGGTTAGTTGGTTAGTTGGTTAGTTGGTTAGTTGTTAGTTAGTTAGTTAGTTATCTAGTTAGTTAGTTAGTTAGTTAGTTAGTTAGCTAGCTAGCTAGTTAGTTAGTTAGTTAGTTAGTTAGTTAGTTAGTTAGTTAGTTAGTTAGTTAGTTAGTTAGTTAGTTAGTTAGTTAGTTAGTTAGTTAGTTAGTTAGTTAGTTAGTTAGTTAGTTAGTTAGTTAGTTAGTTAGTTAGTTAGTTAGTTAGTTAGTTAGTTAGTTAGTTAGTTAGTTAGTTAGTTAGTTAGTTAGTTAGTTAGTTAGTTAGTTAGTTAGTTAGTTAGTTAGTTGGTTGGTTAGTTGGTTAGTTAGTTGGTTAGTTGGTTAGTTGGTTAGTTGGTTAGTTGGTTAGTTAGTTAGTTAGTTAGTTAGTTAGTTAGTTAGTTAGTTAGTTAGTTAGTTAGTTAGTTAGTTAGTTAGTTAGTTAGTTAGTTAGTTAGTTAGTTAGTTAGTTAGTTAGTTAGTTAGTTTGTTTGTTAGTTTGTTAGTTAGTTAGTTAGTTAGTTAGTTAGTTAGTTAGTTAGTTAGTTAGTTAGTTAGTTAGTTAGTTAGTTAGTTAGTTAGTTAGTTAGTTAGTTAGTTAGTTAGTTAGTTAGTTAGTTAGTTAGTTAGTTAGTTAGTTAGTTAGTTAGTTAGTTAGTTAGTTAGTTAGTTAGTTAGTTAGTTAGTTAGTTAGTTAGTTAGTTAGTTAGTTAGTTCGTTCGTTCGTTCGTTCGTTCGTTCGTTCGTTCGTTCGTTGGTTGGTTGGTTGGTTGGTTGGTTGGTTGGTTGGTTGGTTGGTTGGTTGGTTGGTTGGTTGGTTGGTTGGTTGGTTGGTTGGTTGGTTGGTTGGTTGGTTGGTTGGTTGGTTAGTTGGTTGGTTAGTTAGTTAGTTAGTTAGTTAGTTAGTTAGTTAGTTAGTTAGTTAGTTAGTTAGTTAGTTAGTTAGTTAGTTAGTTAGTTAGTTAGTTAGTTAGTTAGTTAGTTAGTTAGTTAGTCGTTCGATCATCATCACTGCACTCCGGACAAGTCCATAAGTGTTCAGATCTCTCCTTGAGTGTATCCTCCATTACACGTTGACTGATGGTCCCAGTACGCCGTTTATTTTTCTAATCGTTCTTTCTTGCCCACGAAACCGTTCCTTTCTAGTGACACCACATTTTAAACGAAGCTCCCTTACTCTAGTCATCGAACAGGGGTCATCGCCACTTATACAGTCATTTGTGCGTACGTTTTCCCGTAGAAAAAAATGTCTTCCCAAACCATAGCTCCGTCAACAGTCGTAGTAACCGCGTGTGCGGCCAAACTTTCTGCTCTTTCATTACCCCGGACTCCCGCGTGTCCCGACAAAAATAAAAGTCACTTTACGCACACAGGAATTATTCACTGCATCCAGCCACTGTTCCCGTTTGTACCCTATCTTCACTTTCACTATCATGCACACCGAATCACTGAGTATACATGCATGTGTCGCAGTCTGCGAACACACTCATTTCAAAGCTTTGGTTACTGCCAAAATCTCCATTGGAATGCCGCTTGTCATTTGAGCGAACGCACCACATTCTTCTCTGATTGTCTTCCCCCACCTTTGAGCCGTGTAGGCCCAGGCACTCCTGATGTGTCTCTCAACCCACTTATCTGTATATATAATCATATCACCTTCCCTGGAACTAGCATCGTTCAGAGCGAGCACCTACAACTCATCCACCGCCGGATACCATCCCTGCATTCTCTATTGAGTATTATTATTTTACATTGAAGGCTGTCGGGCACTCTAAGGGCACCGAATCCATTCCGCACCAGGTAGCACTTCCTCTAATCTGCACACACTTTGTATAATATCCTCTGCGCGCCCAATCCACTACTTTCCTCTTATAATTCAACTGCATTTCACTTTGAGAATTTCAGGGTGTAGAGGGTGTTTTTATCAGCGGTGATTTGTAGGTAGTCCCGTCCTGGAATTAGGTGTAACATGAGTAATTGGATACGATTCTATCTATACAATCGGACAGCAAGAGTCACTCTTGAAGGTCACAAAAATAGAATTGTTATCATAAAACATGAAGTTCCTCAAGGCTCAAGTACTATCTCCAACTCTGTTTCTAGTACCTTGCGTTCATAAACGATATAATCTTCGAACTGCCACAAAGTGTAAGAGCTGCTACGTATGCTGATGACTTGGTGGTGTGGTATGTTTAAAAACATCTAAAGATCGCCAACAAGAAAATACAAAAGGCAGCAAAAAGCTGCATGGCCAGAGAAATGGATGGTACAGATCAATGCTGAAAAACCCTCAGTAACACTATTGACACTCTCAAATATGTACAACGAAAGAGAGATAAAACTTTAAAATGTACACATTCAAACGGAAGACGAGCCGGTGTACATGGGCACTACACTAAATAAGATACCGACATGGAGGCCTCACATTGAGAAAATAGAAGCAAGGACAAAAAAGAATCTTACCATCCTGAAGAAATTGGCAGCAACAAGATGGTGGGGGGCAATGAGGAAACCTTAAAGAATGTATATATAAATGCAATTAGACCAGTACTAGAATATGGATCAACAACATATACTTCAGCAGTCAATTTCCATCTACAAGCGCTGGACAAGGAACAAAATCAAGCATTTCGCCTATCACAGGTGCCATGACCACCTCTCACATAAGTGAAATGGAACGCATTACAGGTATGACCCTCTTACCATACAGGCGGGACAGTTGGATTATGACGCATTCAGAAAAGTACCAGAGCATGACAGCCCATCCAAGGAAGGCCTGATTCGATGACCTAGCCAGTGAAAGGCTGAAGAGGAGCAGTTTTATTAACCAATACAAAAATCTAAACAGAGAATATAAGGAAGAACTACCAGATATAACAAAAGAAATAACACCAACACTTTTCCCAGCTCCGTGGGAGCAATATGAAAATCTCAATCATTATCATAACCGCCATAAACAACAACTACAGTATGATAGAACTGAATATGATGCAGACACAGATTCGTTGGGCAGGTCATTTGGTGCGTATGCCAGACCATCGTCTGCCAAAGATACTTCTCTATGGTGAGCTAGAGAAGGGTATACGATCTCAAGGTGGCCAAAGGAAGCGCTTCAAGGACTCGTTAAAGGACTCACTGAAAGCCTTTGAAATAGACCACGATACATTGGAAGAACTTGCACACTATAGATCTACATGGAGTTCTAAAATAAAAAGAGCGCATCATCTTGTGAAAAGAAGAGAAATGCAGCAGCTTATGCAATCATTTGTGCGTAGAGCAGCTAAAAAGTCACGGATAGACCAAGATCCGTCTACAGTCGTCATTCCATGTCTGAACTCTCCAAGGACATTTACAGCTCGAATAGGTCTCATTAGCCATCTACGAACTCATAATCAAAAACATAATTAAGATTGAATTTTCAAAAGTGGATGTAACAAATGGTCTTCATCACTTGTGATGGACGAACAACAACAACAGAACTGAATAATCTCCAAAAGAAAACAATAGTATGCAACATGATTGAAGATATATACCCCAGAGAAGTATGGATACAAGTATATACCGACGGATCAGCAACCAGAGCAGTGAAGAATGGAGGTACATAAAATATCCAGAAGATGAAAATAAATCAATATGTTCACCAACTGGAATCTTCTGCTCCAACTGATATGCAGAAGAACATGCTCTAAAGATTGCTGCAGAAATAATTTAAAGCACAAGTCAATGTCAATCGGTCGTGTTTCTTACTGGATGCAATTTCTGTTCTAAAAGCCCTTAGCAGCGACAAAAAACTCCCAGACCTGAAGGAAGCTATACGAGAAGTGAGCATCCATAGAAGGGTAGTACTACAGTGGATACCATTCCACTGTGCTCCACTTCATTACCAGGAAATGAAGAGGCAGGTGAGCTGGCAAAGAGTGGAGCAACATAAGAACAAAAAGACCAATAAATACGCTACCAAGAAAAGAGGACCCTCATTATTGCTACCAGGAAAGTCGACCACCCAAAAGACAAATATCACTACAGCTAAACAGGTTATTATCTTCCGCCTCAGAACAGGACACAACAGACTAAGCACACTTAAATAAATTAAAATTGGTTCCATCACATCTGTGCCCATGTAGTAAGGCAGCACAGACCGCCGAACATATCTTGCAAGTCTGCAATTCATTAAACTAGTTAAGGAAAGAACACTGACCCACAAAGATGGATATCCGCAGAAGGTTGTATGGGAACACCGAGGAGTTTTCAAATACAGCAGCATTTATTACGACAACTAGACTTGCTGTGTAGACATGTCAAACTGTATAGGTGCACTGAGGAGCTTTCAAATAAGGCAGCATTTAATAATAAAACAGGACTTGCTTTGTAGACATGTCAAACTGTGAACGAGAAGATGAAGAAAACTGTCAACTAGATTAGTACCTATCACGCTGTAACTGGGTGATTGTACGCAGTTCACTATTCACTATTCAGTTATAGAGACGCGGCTTGATGAAATCTAGTCATCTATTTTGTTTTTTATTTTGTTGTTTTCTGTTGTTTGTCTCTTGAAAAAGGTTCAATTTGAGCCGATACGTGGAGAATTGTCCTGTTTAGTTTTATTGTATGTTTTTTTATATATACTTTTTAAATATATTTTTATTAATAGGCAAGGTAAGTGTTTTAGTAACCTGTTTAATTCATTTTGCTTGACTATTTGTTCATTAGGTTACTGCGGCACCATCCACTTTGTCGGACACCCCCTGACCATTTGGTTATCACTATTCACTAGGCTAGAACCTGGTACGATGTAACTGGGTGATTGTACGCAGTTCACTATTCACTAGGCTAGAACCTGGTACGATGTAACTGGGTGATTGTACGCAGTTCACTATTCACTATGCTAGAACCTGGTACGATGTAACTGGGTGATTGTACGAAGTTCACTATTCACTAGGCTAGAACCTGGCACGATGTAAATTGGTGATAGTAAGTACAATCCCTTTAAAACAGACTAGAACATTTCACTCTGTAACTGGGTTATAGTAAGCAAGATCATTATCAGCTTGGTTTTAGCGCTCTTCTTTTAGCAACAGCTGGGATAATTAATGGGGAGAAGGGACAGAGGAAGACAACGAGAGAAGCTGTTGGATGGGTACTCAGTGTGGCACGAGAAAATGCCACCAACTGAACTTATCAACGAAACAAGAGACAGAGTATTATGGAGAAAGATTACTACATTCCACATAACGATTGATTGATTTCATATTTCCCGTTTATATAATTTTTACAAAGTCTCCGAGTAAATGTTTGGATTGATAGAATATTTAATATATTCATGTCTTAGAAAATCCTCTGACAGTCAAGAAATCTCAAGTTTATATGCACCCACTCAAGTTTATGTGCACCCACTCAAGTTTATGTGCACCCACTCAAGTTTATGTGCACCCACTCAAGTTTATGTGCACCCACTCAAGTTTATGTGCACCCACTCAAGTCTATGGAAACCATCGTATGAGATATCATCAACACTTTCCGAAATATTATCCCATCATCACTGACTCCTCCAGGAATACAGATAAAGCTTAGCAATAAAACTGGAAAAATTGAAAGTGGAACCCTTGGATCTGGTTTTCTATTGCAGACATTCATCACTATAGAAATTTCTCTAAAAAAATAGAACAATTTTCAGACAGGACATGGCGTATTTACGGAGGTGGCAAATTCGACAGAGAGATTGTAATAAGGTGACAAAAAAGCCAATGATGTGGCTTACCCGCTGTCAGCAACACTTAAATATCCATCAATCTGCATGGCTACAAGACGACAATTGATAAACAGTACTTTTATACCAACTCTGTGTTACCAATATCAAACATGGCCCTTGACCAAGACATTAGCGAAAAAGATCATAGTTTACACATGAGATGTTTGAGGAAAGGTATAAATGTCACAAGAAGATACCGCTGGAGAAATGAAGATATCAGGAAAGAAGTAAAGACTATCTCAAGTCAAGACTACATCGAGATGCAGCAAACCAGATGGTTTGGTCACCTGAGAGATAAACGACCTATGTATAGAGCAAATTAAGACGTCATTGGTTATGTTATTTTTATTATTGTCGTCATTTTCATTGGTCACTCTTTATATCACGTGGAGTCGCATGCGATAAATAACCACGGCGACTCCAAGTACATAAATAGTGACCAACGAAAAAACGACAAAGATCAAAAACCTAACGAATGAAGTCCAAATTACCTCTGTACATAGATCGTTTATAATGCAGACCGTCATGATAGAGCTGACACGGGAAGGTCTCACAAGGTTCTTCGTGATTGAAGTTTTAGATTGTTGATATTTGAGATTAATAGTTGCATGTCAACACCATACAAACCGCTAGTTATATTAAGCCAAGAAATATAAGAAGCATTAAAACATAGTTCAAGTAATAAATTACCAGTACGACATGGTATACCCAGTAAAGCAATAAAAGCATGTAGAAACAGGCTGGTTCAGTGGCTAGCTATAATATTCAAAGTAACCTGGAGATAATTAAAATTACCCAACGATTACAGAAATCAGTATTTGTATCGTTATGGAAACACACAGGTAGTAAGAGAGTATATGAATCATTAAATATGTATCTCCTTATGTAGTCATACAGGTAAAATCTACACACAAATCATATAACAGAAATAAAGAAATATTGGAGAACTACAGCAGAGTCCGCTTAATTTGGCTTTAGAAGAGGGGCAAGCTGTACTGACACTAAAAAATTATTTCATACCCAAGAGACTTCAATACCTATTGAAGGAGCCTTCTACTCAGAGGGGGTCTATAATTGTATAGACAAAATATATGTAATTGTATTATAAAATCAAAAGTCAGCTGTTAGACAATATAAAAGCACTATAGACACTGTCATGGTTGATGTCACAGAACTATTCTTATATATGCGTACTTAGTGATTCAATGAACATGATCAGCAAAGTTGAAGCGGCAATAACCAGCCGTTAATGGCTAAAGTTATTGATGCAAGCGTTGACCAGAAATATTACCTCTATATTCGTGTCAGGGCAAGCGGGTTTCGATGGTAAAGAGCGAGCTGATACATTGGTAAGCACGGCTACAGTATCACTAGATACATCATTGGATCGATCTGACATATTTAATGTATTAAGGAACCTTGTCAGAACAGAAGATTTTCTAAAATATGAAACATTGTCAGAACAGATTTTCTAAAATATGAAACATGGTCAGAACATATATTCTAAAATGTGAAACATGGTCAGAACAGATATTCTAAAATATGAAATATGGTCAGAACAGATATTCTAAAATATGAAACATGGTCAGAACAGATATTCTAAAATATGAAACATGGTCAGAACAGATATTCTAAAATATGAAACATAGTCAGAACAGATATTCTAAAATATGAAACATGGTCAGAACAGCCGTAAAGGGAAACATAATATATATACGAAGAGACTTCTAAATCAGCATCGAATTGAAACTGTCGGCCGCTACACACTGATAGATTGATTGAGACGGGGATCAGACTTATAGAGTTATTCATGGCGTGCTAATGATAACCTCATCATAACTCAAAATCAATATACTAAAACTGCCAAAGCTCAGTAAAACAATAAAAGGAATGACTGAACCTTTCCAAATAAAATCTGAAGTAAAACAATGATATGTGCTTTCAGCTCTATTTTTCAACGCATGCATGGACAGTACAATAAAAGAAGCTCACGTCAACAATGAGAACAACAATACAAATAAACCTGATGAGGAATTTAATAATGAAATCAACGAACTGCTATTCGCCGGCGGTCTAAATCTAATATAGGAAAGGAAATTATGAGAAAAATGTGCATTATTAAAACTAATTAAAGTATACGACAATGTTGTAAAACCATATTAATGCATTGCTAAAGCAGCATGTATAAAGTGCAGCATGAACAATGAGTCGGATTTAGACTTGATAAGGTCCTAAGCTATTTGAGAAATGAGGCCCTAAGCTATTTGAGAAATGAGGCCCTAAGCTATTTGAGAAATGGGGCCCTAAGCTATTTGAGAAATAGGGCCCTAAGCTATTTGAGATATGGGGCCCTAAGCTATTTGTGATATGGGGCCCTAAGCTATTTGAGAAATGGGGCCCTAAGCTATTTGAGATATGGGGCCCTAAGCTATTTGAGAAATGGAGCCCTACGCTATTTGAGAAATGGGGCCCTACGCTATTTGAGAAATGGGGCCCTAAGCTATTTGAGATATGGGGCCCTAAGCTATTTGAGAAATGGGGCCCTAAGCTATTTGAGATATGGGGCCCTACGCTATTTGAGAAATGGAGCCCTAAGCTATTTGAGATATCGGACCCTAAGCTATTTGAGAAATGGGGCCCTTTAACAATTAAGAAGAATATAGATAGTGAAATTAAAAATAATTGGGGGTCCCCAAGAAAGTGTACTTGTAAACTAAACAAGCTATAGCTTAGCTAAGCTATAGCTTGTTTAGTTTACAAGTACATCCTGCACTGTTCATAAGGACCGAGAAATGTAAAGGAAGATATGACATACACATATTTTCAACCTCTAACCATGGAGGTCAGCAGATGCTAGAAATCAGATATCCAGACGATACAGTCCTCCTAACAACACACAAACAAGGTCTAAGACATATGATTCTATCAATGAAAAAAACACAGCGATGCTCAAAATCTGTTCTTAAATATGAGGAAAACTAAAATGATCACAACTGATAAAGTACAATCTCAACCAAAAATAATAGTTGATACATGATGATGATGTTCGTCGGTCGTGATCGACGATGACCAAAAACTCAACCATAATAATAATAACAATAAATAATAGTTGATACATATGAACTGGAAAACGGATCAAATTTCGATTATTTTGGTCAAAACTGTCAAATACTGAATTTTCCGTTAAGGAGTCGCATGGAGGGATTTTGTAGATGCATATTTGGGTGCAAACAAAAATAGTTCAAGGGAACTGCACAGACATTAAGAGAAGGTTGGCAATGGTGTTTTCAAAACTTGTCCAAATGAAAAATCTCAAACAAGGTAACTAGCAGAGTAAAACTGCGTACGATAAGAACATACGAATATTCCCTAAGGCAATAAATATACGGCTGTGAGGCTTGGACTCTAAATAAAACTGTGGCAAAGACGATTGCCGCCTTTGAATTCAGATGCTACAGAGAAAATTCCCATATACCATGGACAGCACAAAAATACAAAGAAGTATTTCAATAATTAAAGTCGCAGAAGACTGGCTCATCCAAACATCATACCAAAAAAGCTGAACCTTTCTCTCTCTCTCTCTCTCTCTCTCTCTCTCTCTCTCTCTCTCTTTGGTCATCTAAATACACATAAAAGTAAAGTAACCCATAGCATTTATTAATGCCGTAGGGGTGTGAGATGTTAGCGATCTCACATTTCACAGGCTCTGCAAATGAGGGCGGTAGCCATCTCCTCTCCCTCGCAGTCTTTACTTCCCGGATTAATCCGGTACCCATTTAAGGCTGGGTCGACCTGGGAGCCGTTGCGATCTGAAAGCATTTCCGCCTCAGCTGGGGAATGAACCCATGACCACTCATATGCGAAGCCAGTGCGCTAACCACTGCGCTAACGCGGTTATAAAGAGACATAACAACATGGAAAGATTAATAGCAGAAGACAGAGTAAACGGCATTAGAGGAAGCAGCCACCTAAGACAACTATAAATAACCAAATGGCCAGAGGGTGTCCGACAAAGTGGATGGTGCCGCAGTAACCTAATGAACAAATAGTAATGCAAAATGATGTAAAAAGGTTACTAAAACACTTACCTAGCCTATTAATAAAAATATATTTTTAAGAAAAAAAAAAAAAAAAAACATACAATAAAACTAAACAGGACAATTCTCAACGTATCGGCTCAAATTGAACCTTTTTCAAGAGACAAACAACAGAAAACGACAAAATAAAAAAATTAATAGATGTCTATTTATTTTTTTATTTTGTCGTTTTCTGTTGTTTGTCTCTTGAAAAAGGTTCAATTTGAGCCGATACGTTGAGAATTGTCCTGTTTAGTTTTATTGTATGTTTTTTGTTTTTTTTCTTAAAAATATATTTTTATTAATAGGCTAGGTAAGTGTTTTAGTAACCTTTTTACATCATTTTGCATTACTATTTGCACCTAAGACAACGATGGACAAATGATATATCTGACTGTTTAAACGTCCCTGGAGCCGGCAGGTCATCTCGCTCAGGATCGCCAGCTTTTCAGAAGGACCATAAAGAATACTACGTTCTCGGAGGAAAAAAAATGTCATACGATGACAAGGACCGAAGTTATGAAATAATATATAACACCAAATTGCAACGATGAACACAATTTAAATATCATATTTACCGAAAATGGAAGACAAAGAAATATAAACAAAATGTCAGATCACAGTCAAAACACAGTGACTTAACCATTTTCACTACTTCTTCAAACAAAAATAAAGATGGAAATCACAAGACAGATAATACCTACAATATTTTATACTAAAAGTCAACGACAAATGTCAAACATGGTCTATAACAGTCTCACAGAAGGGTAAACGGGTTACATGTGAAATGAAGTGACTGAGGAAAGCTGCAATGCTTACTAAACAAACCAAAATAATAAATTTAAAAAAATCAGAATATAATAGGCATACTATCTTGTATTTACTATATCGAAAGACAGCAATTAAAATGGCTCGATCACCTTATGTGAATGAGTGAATATCCGAAAATCTGAGTGAATAGCACAAGAATATCCGAATCAATAGACAAAGGTCAACACAATGGACAGATAAATAGCATAAAGAATATATATATTGAAATAAGTCAATTGGATAAGAGAACTGCTCTCTTGCATCAGATGATGATGATGATGATGATGATGATGATGAAATAATTCATTTGGCTGTGAGCAATTAGCTTTTAGTAACCCATATTTACCTTTCAATAACTCATATTTAGCTTTCAATAACCTATAATTACTAGGACAAACAAAAGCAGCATTCCATAAAATGAAAAATAACCTATTCAACAAGTCCATATACATAGATACTAGAAAACGTGTCCTCAAATGCTACAATGAACCAGTACAATAATACATCACAAAAATCATTGGAGACAGCGGAAATGTGGTTTATTCGAAGAATGTTACGCATTCCTTGGACAGCAAAGATTACTAGTGAAGAATGTCTTAGAAGAATGGATATGAAAAGATGCATTATTGATAATATAAGCAAAAGACAGTCAACATTTATTGGGCACATAATGAGAAAATGAGGCATTGAGAATATAGTGACAACAGGAAAGATAGAAGGGAAAAGATCAAGGGGAAGACATAGAGAAAAGATATTGGACAGTTTGACTAAATGGCTTCGATTGACGACACCAACAGAGATGATGACATATATGAGAGATGCGTTGTACATGGAGAAATATGAACACCACTCGGCACGGCACTGATGATATTTAGTTTTCAACAACCAATATCAAAAGACAACAGATCAAATGGTTTTCACGCGCTTCCAGACTACCAACAGATAGCATGCCACAAATGGACATGACACATGGACATAACGGCTATAAAGTCAGAGGCAGACCATGTAAAAGATGGATCACACAACTCAAATAAGCCACAGGAACAAGCGTACAAACAGCACACAAGAAGGCCATCTTCAGAGAACTCATCCACAACTGACGCCGCAAGGAAAAAAGGGCCACAGCGTATAGATAGATAGATAGATAGATAGATAGATAGATAGATAGATAGATAGATAGATAGATAGATAGATAGATAGATAGATAGATAGATAGATAGATAGATAGATAGATAGATAGATAGATAGATAGATAGATAGATAGATAGATAGATAGATAGATAGATAGATAGATAGATAGATAGATAGATAGATAGATAGATAGATAGATAGATAGATAGATAGATAGATAGATAGATAGATAGATAGATAGATAGATAGATAGATAGATAGATAGATAGATAGATACATAGGTAGGTAGGTAGGTAGGTAGGTAGGTAGGTAGGTAGGTAGGTAGGTAGGTAGGTAGGTAGGTAGGTAGATAGATAGATAGATAGATAGATAGATAGATAGATAGATAGATAGATAGATAGATAGATAGATAGATAGATAGATAGATAGATAGATAGATAGATAGATAGATAGATAGATAGATAGAGAGAGAGAGATAGAGATAGAGATAGAGATAGAGATAGATAGAGAGATAGATAGAGAGAGAGATAGAGAGAGAAGATAGATAGATAGCGAGATAGATAGAGAGATAGAGAGAGAGAGATAGAGAGAGAGATAGATAGGGAGATAGAACAGTGTATTTTATTCAGGACGTAGCCATCAACCCAGTATTCTTTGGCTGTAACTTTTTTTTAGAACCCATATTTAGCTTTTAATATTTCATATTTAGTTTTCAATAATCCATTTTTAACTTTCAATAATCCAGATTTAGCTTTCAATAAACCCATTGTCTTTCTGGCGAAAGCATAGATCCTTCTCAAATGAGTCGCTAAAGTGATGTTCAATCGATAAGGTTTGCTCTCTCAGATTCATGGTTGTGTCAGGCATGGTTGTGTAAGGCATCGTTCTGTAAGGCATGTCTGTGTGAGGCATGGTTGTGTAAGGCATGGTTGTGTGAGGCATGGCTGTGTAAGGCATCGTTCTGTAAGGCATGGCTGTGTGAGGCATGGTTCTGTAAGGCATGGCTGTGTGAGGCATGGTTGTGTAAGGCATGGTTGTGTGAGGCATGGCTGTGTAAGGTATGGTTGTGTAAGGCATGGTTGTGTGAGGCATGGTTGTGTAAGGTATGGTTGTGTGAGGCATGGTTGTGTACGCGTGCATGGCTGTGTAAGGGTGCATAGTTGTGTAAGGGTACATGGTTGTGTAAGCGTACATGGTTGTGTGATGCATGGTTGTGTAAGGGTGCATGGTTATGTGAGGCATGGCTGCGTAAGGCATGGTTGTGTAAGGCATGGTTGTGTAAGGCATCGTTGTGTAAGGCATGGTTGTGTAAGGCATGGTTGTGTAAAGCATCGTTGTGTAAGGCATGGTTTTGTAGGGCATGTTTTGTGTGAGGGTGTATGGTTGTGTAAGGGTGCATGGTTGTGTAAGGGTGCATGGTTGTGTAAGGGTGCATGGTTGTGTAAGGATGCATGGTTGTGTAAGGCATGGTTGTGTGAGGCATGGTTGTATAAGGGTGCATGGTTGTGTAAGACATGGTTGTGTGAGGCATGGTTGTATAAGGGTGCATGGTCGGAGTTCATGGATGCATGTTTAGTGCCTGAAGAGATGCATTCCAGTGTGGCAGTATCCAGGATCATGACCTCCTGCCAGGAGTGTAGCATATAATTCTGTGTGAACTAGTTTATTTATTCTTTCGTCAGATATGTTGACCGATCGACAGTTTATGACATACAGCACTCCCCACCACCTAGAAGTATGCCGAACAAAAGGACAAAGAGGTAATGTTCAATAGCCTGTATCTCTCCGTCATCCACGGGGACCATATGACATCAGGCACAAATAAGATATTAAGACAAGAGACGCAGTGACAATGAATTTTTTTTTACATGTGACAGGTTATCAAAAAATCCCCCAACTTTATTTAGTCGTCTCCAACGACATGAGTGGAAAGAGATAATGGCCATATTTTTCCACCGTGAAAATAATAGAAATCGAAACCGTTGTTGCCATACGAGTGCTCTTGCATCAGAAAAAGACATTCTTCATTTTTGGACTACACCCACAGCTGTAACGAGTCAGACCCCAGAGGGATTGCAAATACTCCCCATCAATAAAATCAATACTCGAATTGCTAATATGGAGTCGACATTAATACCACATCGCCTGATACATAAGCTAACGTTAATCCTACATCGCCTGATACATAAGCTAACGTTAATCCTACATCGCCTGGTGCATGAGCTAATGTTAATCCTGCATCGCCTGATACATAAGTTAACGTTAATCCTGCATTGCCTGATACTTAATCTAACTTTAATCCTACATCGCACGCATGTGGTTGCGTCTGTGGGTCTCACCTATGGCCCACTAGACATACCATCCATGCAACAGAAAACCTTAGTGGATGACATGCCGTTATATTGAGGTTATCTTCTTATAGAAGCTTCATGGCATGTCATCTTTACAGTTATGATTTTGTTTTGTTGTTGAAATGTTTTTCATGTTTGCCTGAATATATATGTATGCACCCTCTGTGGTTGGGAGGGAGCCAGAGATGTAATGTGCAGCACTGAGGGGGAGGAAACTTACATCACTGTTTTTCCTATGGCTGAGGCCCATCATAGAGGCACAGTGACTCAGGATGTGACAATCCTTTTGACTTGAACATTTGGTTGCATGCCTGGAGCAATAGAGAAGTTCGGCATAACCAGTAGTCAATTGGTGGCGGTGAATGAGCACAGTGAACCCTATCTTGGCTACAGTGGCTAGGCGCAGTGCATAGGTTGAAACCTACCTTCCTAGAGGTGTGATAGTTATTCTCTGGCTCTGTCCCGGGGTGGGCCGAAAATCCACAGACTTCCCAGCAATATAATGCCATCTAATGGCATTAGGTCAAAGGGAATGAGCCCATGGACCGCTGGATCAGCAACCAACCAACCATCCTACATCGCCTGGTGCATAAGCTAACGTTAATCCTGCATCGCATGATGCATGAACTATCATTAGTCCTATATCACCTGACGCATGATCAGATATTAATCTTATATCGCCTCATGAATGAGCTATCATTAATCCTACATCGCCTGTTGCATAGAATAATAATGACACGCCCTTGCTCTCTATTGACTATATTATCATATAAATGAAAGTGATGATTACTATTGCATGTCCAGAATCAAGGAACTGGACTTGTATTTGTGGCGTCACCACAATAGAACTTGAAGTACCAGTGGTTATGTGGTGTTGCATACACTAAATGAGCCTATAGAGAGCCCGATGTGTAATGGTTAACTGTCGACTAACCGACTATATCATCACGGTTAAAGCCATAATAATGAAGACGTTATCTGCTGATGATTTGAAAGTGTAGCTTTATTAATTTATTCTGTTTATATTCCACATCACGCGCCACTTCGAAAAAAATTAAAAATTTGGGACTGGTTGCATCATACACATACACAGGCATATCCGCACACACACACACACACACACACACACACTCACGCACACATATGTTTATACACATTAAATATACGATAACTTACATTAAATAAGCACTAATATATATATATACAGAGGCGGTACATGTATACATATGCAGATAAGATATTCACGCAGATACATACAAATACGCACTTACATATACAGGCACACACATACAGGCGCACACATACAGGCGCACACATACAGGCACACACATACAGGTGCACACATACAGGCACACATACAGGTGCACACATACATGTTCACACATACATGTTCACACATACAGGTGCACACAAGGACAACCAATGATGATGGTGATGAAGTAGACAGTGAATTGAAACAGCTTGGAACAATTGCGTATCTATTTGATGTTGGCAGTTCCAAGATGGCAGGCTACTTTGTCAACTAAGGATTCAGGATTGCACTAATAATGTAAGTATTGCTACAATATTTCTTACATCACTAGTTTATTTGTTTCAATACCCAGGAATTATGAACAATAGATCTTTTGAATACTTGAAACTTTCTTCAGATCTTTATTCATACGTGGAAGGCCCAAAGTCTTAGTTGTCTGCATTGTTTTGAGGAGTAGCCTCCTCCTCAGAGAAAGTCTCTTCTTCTTCTTCTACTTTGCTCAGTTTCCTGAGCTCAGGTATCTAAACAGGAAGCTGGGCCACGTCCATGAATTCAGTCGTCAGCAGGCAATAGTATGAGTGAAATATATGACAGTGGCAGCAGCAGAAGTGTCACAATAATTATTATAAGATGTTGGTTATCATATTAGGGAGCACTGACAGCATTCACTGTTTGACTCTAGTGATATATGTTGTCAAGTCTCGTCAGATATGACTGAACTACTATATGACAGTAGTCGGTACAACCTGTTTCTGTTACCTTTGTTTACGGGGTAGTTGTTACCTCTAATATTTTATGGTAGTGTGTACTGATATAGCCTAATTGGAATGTGTACGCTGGTTGAAAGGGCCACGCCTCTCCAAAAGAGAGGCAAACCTATTAACCTACCTACTGTTTCTGTTGTCAAGTCTCGTCAGATATGACTGAACATATGACAGTAGTCGGTGCAACACGTTTCTGTTAACACCGTAAGTCGGGCGGCGTCTACCTATCCTGGCCAACCCACATTGCGTCAACATCTTCAGGCGGAGGAGCACATGTTGGAGGATACAAGCCTTATCATAGGATGAGGAAATTCAACCTTATATCAAAAAGTGTGGCAGGGCAGTCAAGGCCCTTAGCTGTGGTTGACAGCTGGTCTAGATCGAGAGCTTCGGTATGCTAACAGATAGAACCCAGCTGTTATAGCTGTCGCTAGCATTTATTCACATATATTGGTGTTACATTTCTTCTGGAATAAACAAGGCAGGTAGAGAGATGTATCAAGCTGAAACGAAACTTATGGTCTCTATTTTCCAGACCGAGCATGACTACAGTCCTACCCAAGCATTCACTGGTGCTGAAGTCGGAGATACCAGACCGAAAGGCGCACCATCAACAATGAGATCAAAAACAGAAGTAGATAACATGTCTTCACAACAAAACAATTTTCCAGACGACCTGTGTTCTTTGAAGAGGTAATCAGCAAATGGACCCGATAATCCATGATTATTTGTACATACTGTGGAAGACTATTTGTGGTTCAGATTGGCTTTGTGTGTAACTTTTATCATACCTACGGATTGTAGATTGTAAGGATTGCAGATTATAATCCTCACAAACTTGTCAATGCAACATGTTTCCAGTTAACCCCAGTTGGGGAGCTTCGGGAAGCTTGCTAGTGACAGTGTAATTAAGGATGAATGGCTTTGCTGTAGCCAAATCATATGCATGTACATTGTGTTTTCTTTCAAATAATTTACCATCCGCGGAAAAAAACATCATCTCGGGAATCGAACCTTGGATATCAAGGGTGTGAGACCACCGATCTAACATCTCCGCAATGAGCCAAACATATTTCTCAGGCACATAGCCGGACAATTTTAGTAGCAATGATTTTATGGAAATTTAAATTTTGGTGGTAGTATTGGTACCAAAATCAAAAGAGGAAGAAACGCTTAACATAAAAAATACGTGGGGCCGTGAAGCTATAATGTAGCACTTATACATTACCAATCTCTTGGACACAATCAGAGCCGTAGATACGTTTTTCCTTGGTGTCGGGGGAGGGGGAGTAGTTTATAAAATGAGCACTCGTGTGACAACTCCTCCTTTTGATGAAAAATGTGATGACATTTTTTGCTGGGAAAAGCATTTGTGATAGTCAAACTATTTTTTGTACTGAAATCTACTCGTTTTATCCGCATTTCTCTGGCCGATAGTAATGTTACTGCTGTTTTCCTCCACACCCACCTCCCTGATGTGCTCCCGTGGGCAACTTTGCATAAAAATCATCGATAATTGTTTTGGTTATCTAAAGCTTCCTCTGAAGATATTCATAGAATGTGTCTATTTCTTGATCTTGTGCCACTGTCGTTGGTACATACACTTGTGTGATTGTGATATTCTTGTGATGAAACTGAAAGTAAGTGTGCTGTCTCCTTGTATTTGTCTCCTTGTAAGTGCGTTGTATCCTAGAAGCGTTATAGCGGTTTCTTTTGATAAGAATACATCAATCCCGCTAATTCCACTTTTCTCTTTACCCGAACAGATGTCAGTTGCTCCCGTTGAGGTTGTGATAAGTCCTTGTTCGGCTCATCGATGTTCAGAAATTCCTAGAGTGGTCTACTCTAATCTTGTCATTTCTCTATCAGCTGTGTGATATTTCGGCGCTGATTACAAAAGTGATTTGCTGACTACATTTCTGCAGGATAACTGTTCCAGTGTGGGGTAACAACCCTAAACAGGAAGAAGAAGGCTGGAGTAACAGAGGGCAAATGTCAAGATAAACAAAAATAGGTAGATGTGTTACCGAAATAAAACATAAAAGAACCTAACAACGAGATACAGGGAAGTTCGGTTGTTTTATGTTTTATTTTGGTAACACATCTACCTAATTTGGTTTATCTGTACATTTCTGCGCATGCTGACGTATGACTATTTCGCTTAACGACTTACTGGCTAATAGGATATTCACCTTTCAAAATCAGTCATTTGACTATCTCCGTGATTGTCAGTGGTTGTAACACAAAGTATAATCAACAGTGGCCAATGAAAATCACAGGAACAGTAAGTTATGTCTTCATGAAGGCTGGATTCATGTTCTTTTCCTGGTCTTATATCATAAACGGTCATGGTTAATGTCTGGTTGAACTATAAACCCTGGACAATAAAACTAGGTCAAGCAGCTTGGAGAATACATACACACACGTATAGATTATAACACGCTATCTAGAGAGCTATGATACAGGTCACACAAGCGACTGTTGACCATCTGTATAAAAGTAGTGCACATATTCAGTGTTGCTTTGTTTTTCTTCTCGTGGGCATCACAATTTTAATGTCAGTGCATTAAACTATCTATATGTGACTATCTTCATATAAGACGTGTTGGATAAAGGAAAACACAACCTTCTTCAATGACTACTTTGACTATTCCGCGATTTTCGTTGGTAACTACTATTATACTTTGTGTTGTAGCCAATAAAAATCAAGAAAATAGACAAATTAGTCATTTTAAAAGACTGGATTTCCCTTTAGGCAGCAGGTCTTCTAATACTGTCCGTTAAGCAGAATGACTTTCGCCTAGGTTTTAGGTTGAACTGTATGGTTATATCTATGTTTTATGTAGTTGTATATTATAGGGTCTGTGCCATATTATCTATGTTCTAGGATTTGGTTTGATGAAATGAGATTTATATGTTCTAATAATACGTGATGAAGAAATAATCCCTTTAGCTGTGAGCATGTAGGTCTACCTCTTGATAGACCATAGTCTTTCAGACAAAAGTGCAGTCTCATTTCACTTAGTAACTGAGGTGACACCTGGACTCAGGAAAGTTGAAATATAGGCATGGTTGTGATAGTGAGATTTATGCTAGTATGTATGTTGGTTATCTTCTTCGCACACCAGACATGTCCATATGTGCTCAGATCTCCGCTTCATTAAATCTATCAGGACATACGGTTGATGGTTCCAGTTCTATGTTTGTTCAGTGCTCTTTTTGAAATATTAATTAGGTGTTCTATACGGGCCACCCCTGTCCTCACTCCCAACTTGCGCATTCTCCATATTAGCTTATGCTCATGTATCTGAAAATCTTCTGAACGTGCAGACCCACGATGAGCACTGAACGTGCAGACCCACGATGAGCACTGAACGTGCAGACCTACGATGAGCACTGAGTATGTATGCTCAATCCATATTTGTATTTGCATGTAATAGCTGTTGGTGGGTATAATGTGAATAACCTGAGATATGCTGACAACACGGTTCTGCAAGCCAAGAGTGAAAAAGAACTACAACAATTGAATACAACTATAATAGAAGAAAGCGCAAACAAAAGTCTCAGTTTGAACACCAAGAAAACAGAGGTAATGGTAACATCTAAAACATCTAACCTTTCTAAATGTAACATAAAGGTCAACGGGACAATTCTTAAATAAGTAGACAAATTTAATATTTGTGCACAATTATTACTTCAGATGGTAGATGCGTCACTCAGATAAAAAGTCGAACAGCACATGCAAAAGCAGCATTCCAGAAGATGAGGAATATCTTGTGTAATTAATCATTATCAATAGAAGTAAGACAGATCATACTAAAATGTTACATACTGTTATATGGTAGTGAAGCATGGACAATTGACAATATTGCAAGAAAACATCTGGATGCCACAGAGATGTGGTTATATAGAAAATGTTGAAAATATCATGGTCAGTTAAAAAGAGTAATGCTATAATTCTACCATTGGTCAACTTAAATAGAGGACTTATTATCTGTATTAAAAGACGACAATCACAGTTCCTGGGTCATGTCATGAGAAGAGGTGGACTAGAGAACATCGTAACAACTGGACAGATCGAGTGTAAGAGAGACAGAGGAAGACATGTGAGAAAATGTTGAATAGCTTGAAAACCTGGCATGATACAGAATTATCAGAAACTATATTTAAATGTATAACAAACAGAGGACTGTGGAGAGACATGATGACCTACGCCGGAAGGCATGGTACCAATGAATGAATGAATGAAATTTGCATGTGGAGTAGGGTAGCAAATATAGACACGACTTGTTGAATATCTTCGCCTGGAATACGAAGTTTCTTGCATTTCTACAGAAATATTCTGTTGAAGGATACAGATTGTGGCGACAAGCCTTCCTAATTATATTATTCATCTGCTAAAAGTTGAACATCACATACCAAGAAAACATGCCGGATACAACTTTCTTCGACAGGTCTGGCATCCCTAGCATTGACACTATTGTGATGCAGACACAGATGTGTTGGACAGTGAAACGACATATCATCGCCTGCCATAGATACTCCTCTATTGTGACTTGCAGAAGGGCATAAGCTCTCAAGGTGGCCAAAAAAGCAGTACAATGACTTGTTAAAGCTATAGACCATAATCCATCTACATTAATCATCCTATTCCTGAATTGTTCAATGATATTTGCGGCCAGGCTTATTAACCATCTATGAACTCATAGTCAAGAACATAACTTTAACTGAATTTCATAAGTGGATCTAATAAATGGTCATCATCATCATGTGATGGACTAATAGCATAAGCAATTCATGTGCACACGTATAATCAAAGTTGCACGTTTTTGTGTTTGCCTATAAACTGTGGCATCTACCAATCGAAGATTGTTTATTATCTTTCCATTACTCATGAACTCTAGTATTGAAACAGTGAGAAATATTCGCCATAGCTGTTGACGGGAATATTTTATTTTCTATTAACATTTATATCCACAGATTCTGGTATCAGCTAATTCTGAGGCATGGTCGCAGGAACACATTAACAACAGTCGGTTATGGCGTCAGGAGGAAACAGGTTGAGACGAGCCCGCTGTGTCCACTGGCTCAAGCATTGCCTTCTGGTAATCGAAACTGTAGGATTGGAAGCAAGTGTAACTCTGGAAGTTATCTTTATGATTGCAAACATCCAGACCCTGGGAGTTCCAATACGATTCTCCTCGCTTCCAGGCACAATATCTGCTGCAATGGGCGTTGTCTTAATCCCCTCAATGGGTTTTATTATGGACAAGTGGGCTAAATCGAAATCTGCGAAAGCGAAGATTCTTATAGGGACAAGCATGCTAGAAATTGTCGGCAGTCTCTTGATATTTACAGCAAACACAATTAAACTGCTACACTACGATGATCCGGAATATATCAATGGTTCGACAACATTTACGTGGCCTAACACAACAATGGAGTGGGTATCTGCAAACTTATCGCAAGCAGTTTCTATGTTAACAGAGTCATCCCATTTGGAATATCTGACCTCCCAATCGATTTTTGAAAACACAACCTTTAGTCCAGTGACGCTCAATGTTGAAGAAACAGCTGTCTCACAAAGTTATTTTCCAGTTAAAGAATTGCCAGCTTCAGGGGACGAAACTGTGCGCTACTTCGCTATTTTGGCAATGATAGGTTACTGTCTCTTAGACTGTGGCTACGATTCTAGTAACTGTTTTGTAAAAACATTTGCATTAGCATCAACCTCGCCCAGTGATCACTCCAGTATTATTGTCAAGTCTGTTTTTGTATCTTCCTTGGGTAAGTCACACATTACTACATTTTCTTTGGATAAATGACACATCACTGCATCTTCTTTGGGTAAATGGCACATTACTGCATCTTCTTTGGTTAATTCACACATTACTGCATCTTCTTTGGATAAATGACACATCACTGCATCTTCTTTGGATAAATGGCACATTACTGCATCTTCTTTGGATAAATGGCACATTACTTCATCTTCTTTGGATAAATGGCACATTACTGCATCTTCTTTGTATAAATGGCACATTACTGCATCTTCTTTGGGTAAATGGCATATTATTGCATCATCTTTAGATAAATGACACATTACTGCATCTTCTTTGGTTAATTCACACATTACTGTATCTTCTTTGGATAAATGGCACATTACTGCATCTTCTTTGAGTAAATGACACATTACTACATCTTCTTTGGATAAATGGCACAGTACTGCATCTTCTTTGGGTAAGCTACACAATACTGCATCTTCTTTGAGTAAGTCAGACATTACTGCATCTTCTTTGAATAAGTTGCACATTACTGCATCTAATTTTGGTACGTGGCACATTAAGTCGTCTTCTGTGTGTTACTACAGTAATGTGTTACATTACGTTACTGCATTTGCTTGAAGGAAATCACATAAGTTACTGCATCTACCCAGGATAAGTAAAACATCGCTGATGCTACGTTTATTGAGTAATTGATACAATGTTTGTATATTTTCTTTGTGTAGATATAAATTTGTGAGAAAGTTTTGTACTAAACAGGTCTAGCAGGCTTCGCAGACTCAGTGTTGATGCAGCTGCTGTAGAGAAATTTAAACATATTCATTCAAAATCTGTTACAAGAAAGGCAAACGCTGTTCAGTGTCTCACAGATTTCTCCCACACATTTTAGAGTGTCAAAGAAATTTCAAGTCACAAATAGGATTCATTAGTTACAATCTCGTGCGCATCAGTCAACAATCTCTTCATCCAAGATGAGCACAAACAATCTTCATTGACTTCGACCAATGCGCATCTCGATATACAGAAGGACACGTAAGGGATTTGTAAAACGTTGCAGAAAGAGTCGGTTGCTACTAAACGTGGCCAGGATAACGCATATAATATTTATCCTCTTCTTCTCCAGAACTGTTGCGCGTGCTAATGTTACACAGTGTCATTCATCGTTGCTGATGCGACCGCATATGTGTCACTTTGCATATAGTTTGTGTCGCGATTCAATGAAAAGCAAGGAAAAGTCGGATATGTCAATGACACTGCATTGAAAAAAAAATCTCAGAGACAACCTTGTTCTCTCTCTATACGTGTGAGAATGTGGTCAACAGGAGAAATAACGAAGAAATACCCCATACGTGTTATGAAGTTTAACTAGACCTTGTCTATACTTCGAGTGGGGAAAAATACCTTCTTTAATTTGATGATAGGGTTTGATCACACCTTGTGTTGCCGGGGTCCGAAAGGGGAACAAAGGATAAGAGCAATAGTATCTACCACTCATGTCGTTGGAGACGAGTAACGACGTGTCGGAGAGATGGCTGTCTTATGCCAAATGTGGATGGAGTATGGGAAGTGACCCAGAAGCAATGCTGATGTCGGATGTGTTAGGCCGAAAGGTGCAGATATCGCGGCTAAACTATGGAACAGCGCATTCCGTTTTCTGTAATTCATCCTGGTAATCTGCAGGAGTTTGAGAACCAGCGTAAAAGAAGAAGAATGACATGGCAATATGCAAACGTCTCTCATGGTCGATTATTGTTCCAACAATTGTTGATGATAAAGCCAAACCGGTTGATCTCTGCACGATCTGCCAATAGTTGGATTCTCAGGTTGTAGAGTGAATTAAAAGCTACTATTTGCTCAGTATAATCGACTGGAGAGTGCGGCTTGACACGAGAGAGCTATGGAGCAAGTTTATAGAATATAGATTCTAATGGAGTCAAATCTGGTATTTAAAATCAGAGGGGGGAATGGATTTAGTAGGAAAAGATGCAGTGATATTAAATGATGTACAGAAATAAATCAGCGGATAGAAACGATTCATGCCTCAAAAGTTGAATGGAATAATAAACCTTATCATGGATATTCTGAGAAATGAGACACAGTACAGGAAGGCACTAAGATGAAAGAAAGTACCATTATCAAAGGAATTAAACCTATGCTGAATCCTATTCATCTTCTCTTGAACCTCAATTAAATCACCGTGATTGATTCTTTGAACCAAGATATACGAATGTCCAATAATGTAGTAACACCATATTCTTATTTCTGTGACAGGTGGATGCCTAATTGCGGTCTTAGGATCAATTGGTCTCGGCGGTCTGTTAACTGCAGGTACCACTCACGATGGAAGTGCTGCTCAGAGTGCATGCGTAGCAGGTCTGGCATTTGTTCTTCTTGTATCAGGACTTTCTACAACACTCATTACCGGATTCTGTTGCTCGTTGTCTGAAACGTACTCGTATGACGACTTGCCTGAGTAGGTTAACTAAATTAAGATATTTTTCTTAAGACTGCATTACAGTCTCAAAATGTGGGACCAATCACTGCTTACCTTGAATAGATGTCATGATTACTTTGTTACATTATCGAACTTATTGTATACTGTCTATCCCTAGGTGCATGATGGTCAGAATATCCACACTTGCCGTTAAACGTACGGGTGGTTACTGGGAACTTTAGTTGTCTATCCAAGCCAGATGTGTCGCCTTGGCTACGTTAAATCCGTATGTGTTCAGGGTTGTCGTAATATTATCCATCAAAGTTTTTCTATATCTTCCTCTGGTCTTGTATCCAGATGTTCTTATTTTGTATGTTCTTGTCGGAAGTTGGTTATGGTTCATTCTCATAAGATGATTTTATTTGTTGTTTCTCGATGTATTATGTACATGGTCTTATAGCGATTCTTCTCCAGATTTCATCATTTCTCATTTTGTCTAGTGATGTCACATGTTGCAAGTTTCCTCAGGCATTTCATGTCACATGTTGCAAGTTTTCTCAAACATTTCATGTCACATGTTGCAAGTTTGAACTTATTAACCTTAACCCAAAATATAAGTCATGATAAATTTGTCAACAGTTGAACTATTTATAACGGTAAGCTATAATATATATCATGATTACCTGCTATGCATGTCGCAAGAGGCGACAAAGGAGGTTTTAGAGTGGAGTTGACTTTTCTGTCACATCGAAGGTCATAGTGACCGAGAAGACGAAAATGTCAGGTTGAATGGCGCAGATATCGGAGCTAAGTTTTATTTCATGACAGAACGCTTTCTGTTCTCCTGGCTAAATCTTCAGGTCCTTGAGAACGAATGTAGAACTTGAAGAAGTGATGCTGTTCCATAGTACTACATGTATATACAACGGAGATTTTTTTATGTGCCTCCTCAGCAGGATGCTTTTACTCGCAGTTTTTCATATCACTGAGAGTGGAAGTCTTCCGTGTGTGAAATCATATTCTGGAGAGACTTCACCATTGCACAGAAGGATGCTAGCGTTCTACTGTTCACATTTCCTGGTGATCGAAACATACCAGTAATATAGGATGTCTATAATGGCGCTGTGCACTGAATTTGAAATGAAGTGTATGTGCTCAATATGACGTCATGGAAAGTTTTATATTTCCATATTACAATTACTGAGCAGATTGCTGGGACTTTTATTCGCAGACAACTATGTAGTGCTGTGAGCAACTGTATCCAATACCACATTGACATGAGCAGTAGTGATTATGTGATCATGTGATGTACTGTCACCATCAATGTAAATCAGTTCACATCGAATATATAGACACCGTGAATAACCACAACTTCATCCAAAATGCCAGCTTCGCGCACAAACTACTGTTGTTCATGTCTTTACAATCTCAAATGCTGGAGGAATGCATAGTACATTCATCTTCAACCAAAGGTCAACTAAATCAAACACATTATCGTAGACAACGCAACAATTTACAAACAGCCAAGCATCACTACGCGAAACTGGTTAAAAGGATTCGTTCAATGTTACTGCGCGACGTTAGGAACACTCACCCGAATTAAAACCATGCAAAAACGGATACTGCAGATCGTGGCCGTCGACGGTATACACCCGTGAGTTAAATTTGGAATTATCCTTCTAACGTGATGCAATTAGTTTTTCCAATAATTTTAATTGGCTGTCGACACCACGTGACAAATGTAAATCATAAACAAGTGAAATACGTCACTCTAAAATAATAATTCCCGAGTAACCAGCAGGACTGTATAATTAGCAAGACACGGATTAGCCTGCCTACCACAAATTTACCAGTAGCACAACGTACTTCACTTTCCTGACGAAAAACACGCGAATTTTATGTTGGTTCTTTGGGAGCGACTTAGAAGAAATCTTAATATGTGTTGAGCCTTTTGCCAGGAACGTCGAAATCGTTCTTGTTAATATCAGTGACATTGATTATTATAATTTCTTTATTATTTATTAGATATGTATTAATCAAATCTAGTATATAACTTATCCTTGTCAATATGTTCTCAAAAGCAGATTGTTTGAATAGTGTGTTTCTTTTATTAGATCTCCAATCGCTGCTCAAAGCAGAGACGAGAAAACGGCATTACTTGCGACAGATGTTCCACCTCGCGGAATTAGATCGTCATCACAAACATCACGTACACCAGAGGATAGTTCTCGAAACTTTCCTGAAAAGTCAATGTCAGGACGATTTAGTGGACACGCTATCAGAACGGCACAACAATCAAGAAAGAAGGATCGAAGCGAAGTCTTAGACCATGCAGTTCTGTCAACAAGAACTGGGATAATTGGGTTCGTTATCAGGCAGAAGAAACAGATTATGGTTAATGTGTTCACATTTTTCACGCTAGGCGCTCTGTACTCGTTTGAAGTGTACGCTGTAAACTTTGTCGGTAAGACTATATGAACTTTAATAGTAATAATGAAAGATTAATAATCGTCTGTAGTCACGTGATATAATTCATGGCACGTGACAGATCATAAATTATTGTTACTGCTGGTTACATTCTGTATCATGTTCCCCCTTCGCAAGCAAATATGAGCAGGCTATGGAGAAAAAAAAAATGAAATGGTGAACAAGTAGAAAAAACAAAAGAACAAATCTGCATTGGGTATTGAAGTTCGTAGATGCCCGATTCGTGCCAGGAAAGTTCCATTGCAGTGCGTGCAGGAGTGCAGAGGGACCCGAGTAGATGAGTTTTAGAATGTATCCTTCCCCTTCGCCTCTTGTAAATTGCTAGAAGTGTCCTATTTTTCACATTTAGTGATGCCAGTAGTGATCTGGGTGTGCCAAGCTGAGCGATCAAGTGCTGTAGTCTCCCAGAAGTTAGGATCGATGTAGTGCTTGAGAGAGTTCTTTAAGTGATCCTTGATGTGCTTTTTTTTGGCCTTCGCTTGAAGGTTTACCCTCGCACAGCTCCCCATAGAGAGCATTCTCTATGGTCTATGTTCATAAATATGTCAACAATTTTTTCCAAAATTTAACCCCCTACCCTCTGCTTAATTATGTCAAGAGGCTTGTACCTCTACTCACCTACAACTACTCTCTCCACAAGCGAATTTTTTACAGCAAATGTACGAAAAAACTACATGTCTTTTCTTCCAGATTTAAAAAAAAAAAGAATTTCCAATTCAAACAATTTAATGTAAACTTGTAACAGCTGAAATGACATGCTTTCGCATAACCCAAGAAATATCGCTAAGAGACAGAGTGAGGAATTAGACAAAGAACCAGTACCACCCTAATCTTGGAATATATTAAGTGACAACAGATCAAATAGTTTGCAAACATCGTCATACTACCATAAGAGCGCATACATACCACAACAAACTATGTTACCCCGATACAGTGAAGGCAGACCTAGAGACCGACCACGAATACGATGAACCACCAAAATAAAAGAGGAGACAAACTCCACAATATATTCACCACACACGAAAGCCATCTCCAGAAAACTATTTTACCCCTGACCCTGAAAAACAACAAATGATTTAACGAGTAGATAAATATAAAGAAACAATTTCATTGTATAAAAATAGTAGAGTTGAGTTCAACGTTTGTCAACCACTTGCAGCTACCCGTATCTCAATAACTGTCAAACGTTTTCGGAAAATCATCCCGCCTTAATACTTGACGTAATATATGGATATGCCTGTATCTTACGTTCTTGTTCTAAAGATCCTTTCATAACTGTAAGGTGCGTGGGCTCTTATTTATTATACCAGTGATTTGTAAAACACGGCCCACCACACCATCTTTACTGTCCGACCAGGACGGTCCACCACACCATCTTTACTGTCCCACCAGGAGTGTCCACCACACCATCTTTACTGTCCCACCAGGAGTGTCCACCACACCATCTTTACTGTCCCACCAGGATTATTTCATATCACAATATTGCAATGGGCACGGAAAGTAGGGAAAATATATAATCACATTATTCTCCCCCTGCTCCCCAACTGTTGTTTAATTTATAAGCAAAATATGTGCTAAAACATAGGTTTTTTTATAAAAACTTTTTCGTCACACTTTCTCCGAATAATTCTTAAACGTAATTTATGGACACCCCCCTAAATAATATTAATGAAGTACTGATTAGTTCAAACCTTCAACTTTACTTAGTCCTTATTCCAATTCAGTTTCAACGTTGCTTTCTTATTCCTGCTACGACACGAGTGTTCTTCTTCTGTGGTCATGCTATACCGTCAGACCTGTCGTCAAGACGAAGTCCACTGTCTTCTCCAGGTCAGAGCGCTGCCCCATAGCTGGCCAGGATAAGACAGTGGCCCTAGATTGTATGTGGACATTTTGTTCGTAAAAATGTGATTGTTGTTATTAATGTAATATTTGGTAATAATGTAATTGTTGATATTAATGTAATATTTGATAATAATGTAAAAGTTGCAAATAGTGTAATAGTTGCCAAAAATATAATAATTTCTAATAATGAAATAATCGAAAATAACGTAATATTTACAAATAATGTAGTATTTACTAATAGTGTAGTATCTGCATGGTAAAATAATATTTGATAAAACAGAAGCAATTACATGATAGGCAGTTTATGTAACAGAACTGTCTGACGACCAACGGAACAAAAAACCAACAATACACAACAATGATGGACCAGCAATACTGAAATCAGAAGTAGAACATGCAATAAAATCAATAAAATGTGGAAAGGCTGCAGGTTCTGACAACATAACAGCAGACATAATAAAAACTCTAAATGAGTTTGGTGTAGATACTATCACAGAAATTTGCAATGACATATACGAAACAGGCCATATACCTACAGACCTAACATCATCAATATTCATACCACTACCTAAGAAGCCCAGGGCTGTGGACTGTACAGAATATAGAACAATAAGTCTAATGAGCCATCTAACTAAAATACTTCTCAAGATAATACATGAAAGAATTAAGAACAAGATAGACATGGAGGTCGGTGAAGAACAATTCGGTTTTAGGAAAAACAAAGGAACCAGAGAAGCTATACTGAGTATCCGGCTAGTGATAGATAAATATATAGAAGTCCAAAACAGTATCTATATTTGCTTCATAGACTACAGCAAGGTCTTTGATAGAGTCCAAAATGAAAAATTAATCAAATGTCTTCAAGAAATAGGCATAGATGGAAAAAACATCAGACAGATTCGAAATATATATTGGGAACAAACTGCATCAATAAGGTGTGAAAACAGCTACTCTGCATACATAGAAATAAGAAGAGGGGTAAGACAAGGATGCATTTTATCACCAAGCCTATTTAATATCTAGAGAATATCTTTAAAAATATAGAAGAAATACCAGGACTCAAGATCAATGGGAAAATAATAAACAACCTTAGATATGCAGATGACACTGTTCTTTTGGCAGAAAGTGAACATGAACTACAAAGACTAATAGATCAAGTCAATAAATCAAGTAATGAATATGGAATGGATATAAATATCCAAAAAACAAAAACCATGACAATCAGCAAAGACACAGAAGAACAGGAGGTAAACATAAACGTACTGGGAGAGAAACTACAGTAAGTAAAACAGTATCAATATCTTGGACACATATCTTAGTCACAAATGATGGCAGATGTGAAACAGAAGTTAAAAGGAAAATATGAATGGCTAAAAGTACCTTCAATGGCATGAGGAAATTATTAATATCTAAACAAATTACAAACAAATTAAAAATGAGAATTGTAAAATGCTACATCTATTCCATATTAATGTATGGCTCAGAAACATGGACACTAAATAAACAATTGGAAGACAAAATTGATGCCTTTGAGATGTGGGTATATAGAAGAATAGGGAGAACATCATGGAAAGAGAATAAAACAAATAAAGAGATGCTAAAGACACTTAGTATGAAGAAAGAACTACTAAGAGAAATAAAGATCAGGCAAATAATATACTTTGGACACATTAAAAGACATGACACCCTATTGAAGACCTTTCTTGAGGGTAAAGTCAACTGAAGCGAGCAAGAGGTAGGCAGAGATACAAGTGGGAGAGTAACATCACACGATGGACAGGTTACAGTCTAGCAGAGTGCCCCACCAAGACATGAGACAGGAGATGTTGGAGATACGTTGCAGCCAACCTTCGTGCGGAGACGGCACTTAATGATGAGTATGTGCAAATAATGTAATTATTCGTTAAAGTGTAATTATATATAATGAGAATATTTAATGAAATAATTATATGAGAACAAAAAAGAATACCTGATCTCGTTTCAATTTCAGAAATCTGTAGGAAGACATATATATGCGTATGTGTATGTGTGCTTATGGTGTATACACGTATATTTACGTACGCTCGTTCTTTTTTTTATATTTGTAATAAATGCTTTTATAAAAACTCGATTACGCTATTTGTGCAGGAGATGGGATCTTTCAGGGCAATCCTTCAGCTCCTGTGGGAAGTGAGGGGTATCAGAACTACCTGCATGGAATAGAAGTCGGCTCGCAAGGAACTCTTATATATTACATTGTATTCACAATTTGCACGTCCATGAACGAACTATTGCTCAATAAGATTGGTACGTATATTTTCAAACATAGATTAGGGACATGTATTCTTAGAAACATCATCAGGAACTAGTCCAGGGAATGGAATGCATTGTGTCGTTGTTCGCAGATTAGCTGCGATATCTTCGCCATGGGGTCTGGCACATCCAACTATAGCATGGCTGCTATATGTCAATTAGTAGCCAACTCCACCCCAAAATTACCGTAGTCGCTTCTTACGATATGTGTGGCAGGTTATAGTTTCTCTACTCTTTGTAATGCGTTGGGGCTCCGGCGGTAGATATTACTACTGACAAAAATGATGACGCTATATTGTGGCTGCTTGGCATACTTCAGCTAATCATATAGGCGAACATTTAAAACACAGATTAATGAGGTTTTTTGAATCACTGAAAGTATACTTAGACACACAAATAGCGTTGTTTATACCACAGGGTCTTATGTAAAATAAAACAGCCCACAGCACACTCCATATGATCTTATCACAGTACACGTTTAAACATGAACATTCTTGAGACTAACGGGAATTGAACCAGTCCGTTCAACGGCACCAAATCGCCTAGCAACTATTGAACACGCGATCTTCAGTACTTGACTAACCGCATCTCCAAAAAAAAGATGCGTTTTCATCAAGCCATTTAAACCGTGCACACAAAGTCACCAGAACGGACCGATCGAGTCAAGCACTGAAGATCGCGTGTTCGATAGTTGCTAGGCCATTTGGTGCCGTTGAACGGACTGGTTCAATTCCCGTTGTCTCAAGAATTTTTTTTAATTGTCCTCTGGCTTTCCACTTAAATTTACTTGTATAAACATGAACAGGAAAGTGAATGATAAATGGTTACTTAAGGAATAGAGATAAAACCAACTAAACGAGGCATAAATATGCTGAAAATGAATGCGTCCGGTCCAAAGGCGAAGATATTGCAGCCTAGCTGTAAAGCATGACACAACCCATCCTGTTCTCTTGACCACATCCTACTAGTCAGCGGGAGTTTGAGAATGAACTCAGAAAAGAAGAAGAGGATGAGCATGATATAGAAAGGACTTAAAATTGTATTTATATGTAGGAATGAAGGATGTTTAGACCTAAGGGTCGTGCAGCAACACATTCCTGGATATAGCTATTCTCAAGTGCATATCGAGTCCTGTCATCCGAGGAGCACGATTTTATTGCAGTTACCTGGCCATCTTGAGTTCCAAGATGGTTTGTGCCGTTGAATCAAGCAGCAATTAGAATGCCAAACACATCTTTAAAGTCGTACAGTTGTTGACAGAATATGCGGTTATAAAATATTTTAAAATTATGTCTTCAACTCGCAGGTACTATTGTTATGTATTTTTGGTGTAAAATGGCAATTTTAGCGCATTTTTTTTCACTAGAGATAAGAAGTTTCCTGATGGTTGTAATATTTTCTGCAGAGGCAGCAGTAATAGTAGCAGTAGTAGAGGTAATGGATAATTTTAGCTGTTAAAAAACATGTCAAATACTGCATGTTTACTGTTAAGGAGTTGCAGGGAGGGATTTTGTAGCTGTTTGATAAAGGCCGCACGCTCTTGCTGTTGTCACATCATGTAAAGGGTGAGTTGTTTTTTTTTTACTTACCTTCCGACAGAAAAAAAACCTAGTGTGAGACCAACGCTCATTTCAGCCATGCGCCACACAGTGGTAGTGGTAATCATTGTAATATTAAAAGCAGTAATAGTTGAAGCAGTAGCAATAACAATAATAATAATAATAATAATAATAATAATAATAGTGGCAGTATTATTAGTTGTGGTGTTTACTAGTAGTAGTAGTAGGTGCAGAAACAGTAGCAGTGAAATAAGTGTGGTAATATTAATAATAGTTACAGTAGTAGTAGTAATAGTAATAGTAGTACTTTTAGTATTAGTAGTAGCATCAGCAATATTACTAGTAGTAGTAGTAATAATAAGAACTTTTAGTATTAGTAGTAGTAATATTCGGACCGTTCAGAAAGCAACGGATAAATACTGAATGTTTTATATTGCCTAGAAATTCACTACAGCCAAATAAATGTTGGGTTGATGGCTACGTCCTGAATAGGATACGCTACCATTTTTTTAGTAGTAGTAGTATCAGTATTACTAGTAGTAGTAATAGTTATAGTACTACTACTCTTACTAATAATACTGTGTTAATGTTACTATTATTGTATTCACTTTTTCTATTAGTACTCTTAATTCCATACTCGTTCAGTATTCTCAATGAATTACTTGTTATTCAGGTTGGAAAATTGAAGTTATTGTTGCCTCAGCAGTCTATGTCGTTGTGAACCTTGTGTGTGCTATAACTGTCAGCCTTTGGGCATACTACGCTGCTGCTGTCTGGACAGGCATCTATAGGGCCGTTGCCATGACAGTCCCGTATATTCTTGCCAATAAATTTGCTATTGAAGAGGTAAGATTCAATAATATTAAGAGACTGCATGTTCTGATAACTAAGTTGTTCTGTATAATGATATATCTGCAGGACCGGATTTGACTTGATAGGGAGGGACCTAGGCTATTTGAGATATGGGGCCATAAGCTATTTGAGATATGGGGCCCTTTAACGATTAAGAATATACAGATAGTAAAATAAAGAAAATGTTGGGGTCTCCCAAGAAAGTGGGAGCCCTAAGCTATAGATTGTTTAGCTTATAGGTAAATCCGGCACTGTATATCTGCACTGAGAAGCTCGGTGACTTGCGCTGTGGCTTTATTCTTAAATTTTGCTGTCCATGTGTGATTTTCCAGCATAACAGGACAACATTAATAATTATACTAACCCTACTAACCCTATACTAACCCTAATAATTATTAGACCACAAAAAACTATCGATGGATCTCCCATGTAGCACCATCGTCCTACTAGATTTCCAGCAGGATGTAGTCCAGACAATAGAAATGCGTTGTTTCGCTGTTGTTATTGCGCCGATGGCCCGACACATTCGTCTTCGGCGGAAAAAAACTGATGTATTATAATACATTCGGCAACGGACACTAGTTATCCTAAAGTATTTGCTTTTTTTCAAATTGAGATACAATCAAGGTGAGTGAAGTTTTCAAATTGAGATACAATCAAGGTGAGTGCAGTTTTCATGTGTTTCTTGTAGTGAAAATACATGTTTAAACACATATTCCTATTATTTTATTTTACTTTCAGGGAAACGGGAGAGATTCTGGGGTTGCCATAGCAATGGTAGCAGCAATGTTACCCTGCGGATTCACAGTCTCCTCTGCTGTAATGGGACCTCTAATTGATTCAACGGGCAACCCGGCGACACCACTATACTACACCGCTGTAACAGCCTTTTTAGGGTTAATAGTCATTATCTTTTTAAAGAGTGACTGACAACGTGACTACATCTAGTGTCCTTGAAGAATACAAAATGTGTTGTGCAATTCTCTTGGAGATCTATAGCTTCTTCTGCGCACCATCTCTTGGAGATCTATAGCTTCTTCTGCGCACCATCTCTTGTAGATCTATAGCTTCTTCTGCGCACCATCACGAACTCCTGCTCATTAACAGAATGTGGTCAGAAGAAATGTCATCTACTCTATGTATCATATTTTACTTGGTTGTAACAGTGTACCTTTAATCCTAACACATCCAACTTCAGACTAGTTGTTGCGTCACGGTGTAGCTCAATAGGATTGAGCAGTAAACTTCTTTATTTACGCATCAAACGAACCAGCACCATTGCATCTGTGGCTTTGCGGGTCGTAACTTCACATAAATGTTTTGTACGTTTCGTTATGAATTGTATGTTAAAATAGAGTTTACAATAACTTGTGTATTCAACAGTCGTATGTATGTGAGGAAAACGTCATTTGTTTATGTAATGAAAGTTTTCTATGTGCAAGTAACAATAAAACAGTGAAATATTTCAACAGTGTAGCTTGATTTTTTTCTATATCTCGATTACTAAGTTACCTGATTCATGAAGCGTCGTTGGAGGTTGACATACATTTTTTGGGTTTAAGCCAACGAAATAAGCAGAAAAAAGACCTCTGTACAGAATTAATGAGAATTTAACCAGGTCCGTTCTAACGTTCCTTGTTCAATTACCGTTAGTCATAAGAATATTAATTTATCCTCTTGCTTCTTACTTGAATTTACAGACTTAATTAGAACTTCGTTCGTTACACATTTGACTAATGTCATGATTTTCGTTGGTCACTATTTATATACATGGAGTTGCATGCCAAAAACAGCCAAGATCGTCCAACGAAATGCACGGAAATAATCAAAATCGGTATTTCATGTCATATTTACATTTTGTGTACACGGGTCTTTATACTCTAGAACGGTCATGTTTAAGTCATAACCGTCTAAAACATTGGAATAATCTTGCTTCCCTCCCCCCCCCCAATTATTGAGGTATTTTGTGAACAGCCCCTTGGCTAGCTGGCTACGTATACGATAGGAACCGCAGATTCAGACATTTGATTCACATGCTTGGCTAATAAGCTAATGGTGCGAGGCTACCATCTGAGGGATTATGGCTGAACGCCACTAAGTCAGAATCCCGCCCGGATATGCGACGATATTCTTAGCACCACTGCGTCGGGAGGCAACGATATGGTCGGGATGTGTAGTACCCACTCCAGACAGGCCTGGTCGAGTCGCAGACAGAGATCTCTGTCGTCCCGCTGACCTGTGCGATATTTCACCCCATGCGGTGTGGAGGTGTGAAATAATTTATAGACTTTTTGTCCACATTCTTCTGCGTTCGCTCTCATATAACCACAGCGAATATATCGTGTGATTTCTGCAGGGGAGCGTGACATATGTTGTGCTGCAAGTTCCACATTAGAACTGTGTTATTTGCACCTCGGTTGGCTACGTGTGGTCTGAACTTCAAAGGTCCAGAACATCCGTTTTCGTCGTGCCTTTAATTCCGGTAGGCTTCCCTAGTCCGTGACAGCTTGTCTATCTGTCGCCGGGCACGCTGGTGTGCAGTGCCACTTCGCCAAGACGCTTGTCGAGCACGTCTTTTTCGCACGATGTGTTCCACCGTCTATGAACCCATCTCGTGCAATTGGACGTACTGTGTCCATAGGGTACTGAACCGTTTCGCATCCGCGAACCTGATTCCGAATGAGGAAGAACTCGTCAGAAGAGTTGTTCCTTGGCTATTTCCCAGACATCGTGAAACCCTCGCCCAAGTTCGAATCTCAGACCACGGGTTTGAGAGCAAGGAGTTCTCGAGCTGATTATCCTTGTCCCAATAACATCTAAGCCCATCAGGTACGGAACCCTTTCTCTCTGCAAGTGTATTTCTGGTATAGGACAGCTTGACAGTAGAGTTGGGCCAGGGCTAAATTCTTTGTCCATTTAGTGCATGAGCCCATCATGTTAACAACCCTTTCTTCGCGAGCATGTGTCCCAGTATAGCAAGGCTCGACATTAGAGTTGAGTTATGTCGTCTTCCTTTTCCGAACGCCCATGATTAGGTCAGGGTCTCTGCCTATAAGGAGCACAAGTAACTAGAAACTCGTCTCGAACTAACAGAGCTTGTATTTCCCTAGGAACTTTTCACTTTCTATTTGCAGCCTTTACGTGCCTTTTACATTGGCCGTCCCTCCAATGTCAAGCTTCACTGTATGTCGACAGTGTCGCTGTATGTGGTGATGCTAGTGGAGTCGGAGATATTGTCTCTTTCCATGTGCTACCTCCACATTCTCGGACATGATGCCCAAATGATTTGGCCAGAATCAGCTCGAGCTGCTGTATTTCTGTTTCCAGGGTGCACCGCGAGGAGGTACATTTGGGATCTTGGTTATCTGCTAACCCTGGGTCCGCCAGCGTTTCTTTTGCACCCCAGGATTCACTATTTATCAATCAACTCAACCGTGGGTCACCGAGCTCATTTTACCCATTTCCAAATTAAAGCCATTATTTTTGTTTGCTCGTGGCAGAGGTCGAACCTGCTCGGCTGAGGGTCTCCGCGGACCCAGGGTTAGCAGATAACGATGATCCAAAATGTACCTCCTCGCGGTGCACCCTGGAAACAGAAATACAGCTGCTCGAGCTGATTCTGGCCAAATCATTTGGGCATCATGTCCGAGAATGTGGAGGTAGCACATGGAAAGAGACAATATCTCCGACTCCACTAGCATCACCACATACAGCGACACTGTCGACGTACAGTGAAGCTAGTCAGTTCAGTCCAAACATCGGAGTGGCGGCATGAAAAGGTAGATGCATGGCCTGAGACAAATAGATTTCATACAAAGGTAAAATGAAAGGGCAGAATAGCGCTAGAGGACAGCGCCAGCTGCAAATAGAAAGTGAAAATAGAAAGTGAATGCCTTTATTTTTTTCTCTAGGGCGGAAAAGTGTACATGGTTAAAAAAATGTCAAAATGAATTTTCAGCAAAATTCGCATAAAGAATCAGTACAAATTTCATTTAGCTGTCTCTTGTGCTGCGATATCTGCGCATTTCGTCCTGACATCCGATTTTTTTCTTATTTCTTTTTAGAAATTAACAGTTTGGAATGCATAATCTAGAATGTAACACATTCTGACCCTTGTAATTTGTTTCGTTATTTTGTCTCCTCATGGAGCCCATCATATAAGATCTAATAGCGCATTAAATCTTACACTTATTCTAAACTGCTCTCTGGACTTACATTCCCTGCTGACAGAAATGAGTGTGAGAAGCTTAGTTTAATTTTTATTGCAAGTTTTTTATTATTTCACTCACGTTGGGTCACGGTTTACAGCATTGCTGCGATATATGCAGCTTTCGGCCTGACACATCCGACTTCAACATGGATTTCAATCACTTTGACGCACTCCTGAAAACGGAGACTAGCTCGTTATCCAGTGGTTTCCAACTGCGCTCGTTCTCAAACTCCTGCAGATTAGTAGGATGTAATGCATATAACGAAATGCGTTGCGTCATAGTATACAGCACTGCTGCGATATTTGCGCCTATAAAAGACAATGAGAAACTTTAACTATACATTACATAATGTACATTTTTGATAACATACCATTTTGACTACTCATATATCTTCAGTTATGTGATCACAATTTTAACGTTTATTTCCCTTGATAGCCAGAGTTTTATTTACATAGATAAAAGGGTACCATATACATAGAAACATGGGGTGCAAAAGGAACAACGCATTGCTCTAGGCGGACCCAGGGTTAGCAGATAGCCAAGATTCCAAATGTACCTCCTCGCGGTGCACCCTGAAAACAGAAATACTGCTGCTCGAGCTGATTCTGACCAAATCATTTGGGGATCGTGTCCGAGAATGTGGAGGTAGCAGATGGAAAGAGATTTGACTGCATAAGAGACAGACAATATCTCCGACACCACCAGCATCACCACATACAGCGATACTGTCGACATACAGTGAAGCTAGTCAGTCTAGTCCAAACATTAGAGGGGCGGTCAATGAAAAAAGGCATGAAAATGTAGATGCATGGCCTGAGACAAATAGGTTTCATACTGAGTACAGATATGGATGCAAATGGAAAAATTCTAAGTAGAGCATATACAGGTTACGTAAGACCAGCTTTGAAATATGGAATGTCAGTTTGGGGGACTGCAGCCAAGAGTAACACTCAAAAGATCTCAAAGATACAAAACCGCAATCTCAGAATTATAGCAGGAGGTATGAATACTACCCCAATCACAGAAATGGAAACATGCACAGGTTTGCCATCAATGGAAGAAAGAAGAAATGAAAAAAATCCTCATACAGTATGAAAAGTTCAAATGTTAAGAGAGTCATCAAATAAACCAAAGACTAATCAGACCTACAAAAGAGCTACTCAAAAGATATATCTTACTACACTCCGCTAAACAGCTCAATGCGTTTACAGAAATGGGAACTACAAGCTCTGTTAGCTCGTGACGAGCTTCTAGTTACCTGTTTTCCTTATAGACAGAGACCCAGATCCAATAATGGGCGTCTAGCAAGGCAAAAAGATCTGGCATAACTCTAATGTCGAGCCTTCCTATACCGGAAACATGCTCGCGAAGAGAAAGGATTCCGCACCCGATAGGCTCAGGCAAAAAAAGGGGCAAAGATGACAGTCCTGGCCCAACTCTACTGTCAAGCTTTCCTATACCGGAAATACACTTGCAGAGAGAAAGGGTTCAATATCCGATGGGTTCAGGCACAAACGAACAACGATTTTAGCCCTGGACCAACTCTACTGTCAGGTTTTCCTATACCGAAAATACACTTGCAGAGAGAATGGCTCCGTACCTGATGGGCTCAGGTGCTATTGGGACAAGGTCGCTCAGCTCGAGAATGCCTTGCTCTCAAACTCGTGGTGTGAGACTCAAACTTGGACGAGGGTTTCACGATGTCTGTGAACGATACTTCGGGTAAGAAGGCGAAATAGCCAGGGTCAAACTCTTCTGGCGAGTTCTTCGTCATTCGGAACCAGGCTCGCGGATGAGAAACGGTTCAGTATCCGATGGACACAGGCAGAGTACGTCCAATTGTACGAGATGGGTTCATAGACGATGGAACACATCGTGAGAGAAAGACGTGCTCAACAAGCGTCTTGGCGAAGTGGCACTACACACCAGCGTGCCCGGCGATAGATAGACAGGCTGTCACGGACTAGGGAAGCCTACCCGAATTAAAGGCATGACGAAAACGGATGTGTTAGGCCAACAAAGCGCATAACAGTGGCACAACGTAATCACGCTCCCGGCGGAAATCGCACGGATAACCATTGCTGGTTAAAATGGAGCGAACACAAAACAAACAATAAAATTCACAATACAGGAGGGAAAGCGTTTAATTGCGGAATCCATTGTTACCGTTCAAGAATTACTTTCTTTTCCCTAGTTGACGGGCAGTCAGCGAGAATTGAAGTAACCTAAATTCATGTTGCATTTTGCATACTCGCATGAAAATAATTATCACAATAACGTAACATATTATAAAACAATACCATACTACAATTCTTTGCCGACAATAAAACTGACATTGTACCAGTTTAGAATGTAGCAAGTTTTTTTAAAATTTAAAACGGAATTATTATTTTTTTGAGGATATGTTGCTGTTTCTATGTTGGCTCTCGATTAATTTGTGGTCAACATTGCTCCCAACCCTAAGCGCCTGGTTTTGCACTTAATCTAGATCATGTAATGTAACTAGGTCATTTATGTAAACCAAGAAAAGTGTGGGTGACAGAACTCCTCCTTGGGGGACTCCATGACGCAGTATGACTTTCTTGCTCTTGCGACCATCTAACTGTATCCTGGCTCTTCTAATATGCAGATATGGTTTTACCCATTTGTATATTCTTGTGTTAACCTTGCAATCTCGCAATTTCTTTAAGAGTCCTTCTTCCTTTCCAAATCTTTCCAAATGCTTTCATGAAGTCTACCCGTACTACTAGCACAAGTATCTTATCTTGAAAGGTATCCCCAATCTCTTGGGATATGTAGGTTGCCTGATTTTAAGTAGAATAGCACTATCTGAAGCCTGCATGCTACAATACCAGAATGTTTTCACTTTCAAAGTACCACTGCATCCTAAGATTGATAATGCGTTCAATTGTTTTGCATAGACAGCTTGTGAGGCTGATGGGCATGTGAAGACTGTATTGTCATCTTTTCCTGATTTTAGAAGTGGTGTCATTATTGCTTCCCTCCATGCCTGCGGAATATTACCTGTGGTTCAGCTTGTGTTGGAGATCTGCAGAAGCTTTGCTCTTGCTGCAGTTCCCATGTTTTTAATAATTTCATTAGACACTGCATCACCTTCTGGGGGTATTTTTTTCATTTTCAATTTGGATATTGTATGCTCCAGCTCTTTCATTGTGATTGGTGCCTCCATGACTTCAGATAAAGGTTCATCTTCTCCAATGTTTTGCTGATTCTCTCGAACCTCCTGTTGTTTGTCTGGGCTAACGTTGATGTTGTCCTCTGCAAAGTAATCAGCTGCATGTTTACCTATTAAAATGTTTATAAAGTTATCTTTATAAAGTGTGATCCTTGTATTTCTCCCTGTCCCTTCATCATTTAGTTGTTTTACCAGTTTCCAAAATTCCTTGTGCCTCTTTCAAGGTTCAGCGATTCTATTTTTTCTTTCCAGCTGCTGAATCTGGCTTATAACTTGGCTCTTTGAAATTTAGCCGTGCATTGATATTTGTAGTCGTGTTCTTGTCTAGGTCTGCTCTCTGCCTGCTGTCTAGATGTTTCCATCTCACTTTGCAGCATCTCCAATTCATCATTCCAATAGGGTTTGTATTTTTTCGTACCCCATGGGTATAGTTTTACTAGCGGCATATAATATGCATCTATTAAATTCACTAACTGCTCTATTGATGTCTATGTCCACGTTTATGTCCTTAGATTAAATGCTTAAACACTGGTTAAATGCTGGTACATTTTTTAGTCTACCCTTTTATAGTTCCACCTAGTGAGTGTGCTGTTGTCCTTGATAACGTCATTATGGATTTCTAAAAAATATTGGTCTGTGGTTCCATTCAAGGCCTGGTGAGTGGAATGTCAGGTCTGGTGTAGAGGTGGTGTGCCATCCTCTCGAGTAGAAGGTTGTTGGGTCTGCTGTCTTAATAAGTATGAGCTTATTTTCAATTCCAACACTTGTTTCAATAGTTCATCATTTATTTTTACGTTGATTGTATTGGATTTTCTGCCTTTAGACATAGCTTCTGTTTTCTCTGTGCTGCTCTCTATAATAATATAATAGACATATTGTAAATACATATTAAAAATATAATAGACAACTAAAACTCAAGTACGACATAATGTTTTGTTTCGAATTGCCACCTGAACAATCAAACTGCATCCCCCCACCCCATCCCGTGGCCCCACGTTGGGAAACACCGCCATGCATATTAATAAAACAGGGGTGAGACATTGATGTATTTTATGACCCAGCCTATTTACATCTACACAGAATATTTTTAAACATATGAAAGGAATGTACGTACTCAAGATCAGTAGGAAAATGATGATGATGATGTTCGTCCGTCGTGATCGACGATGACCAAAAACTCAACCATAATAATAATAAAAATAAATAATAAAATAATAAAGTTAATAGTGCGTTTTTAAATGACTAGCAAGTCCAATGCGCGCACAAAATGTTCTTTCACAGAATTGACAACAATAGAAGGTATCTGTGTGATGATATGTTTTTTCTTTTCTACGTCAGTAGGAAAATAATAAACAGCTTGTTATATGTAGATGACACAGTCATTTTAGGAGGGGGAAAATGAACAACACAGACCAATAGATGAAGTCGATAAATCAAGTAAGGAATATTGTTTATTTCTAGACTAGATATAACCATTTTTTTAAACATGATACTCGGCAAAACATTACAATGAACAGGTGCTAAACATAAAATGACACGGCGAGAAACTACAACAAGTAGAACATTGTCAATATCTTGGGCACATAATCACAAATGAAGGCAGATGTAAAAAGATGTAAAAAGGAGAATATGAATGGCTAAAAGTACTTTCAATGACGATGAAAATATTAACATCTAAACAAATTACAAACAAACTAAAAATGAGAATTATAAAATATTATATCTAATATATTATTAATGTATGGCTCAGAAACATGTACAATCAACAAACAACTAGAAGACAGAATTTGTGCTTTAAGATGTGGATATATAGAAGAAAAAGGAAAACTTAATAGAAAGAGAAGAAATCGAACAAAGGGGTTATAACAAGACTTCGTATGAAAAACGAACTATTAAAGGAAATAAAGATCAAAGAAATAAAGTATTGTGGGCATATTAAAAGACATGACAGCTTGCTGAAAACCTTACTTGAGGGTTACGTCGAGGGGAGATGAGTAAAAGGTTGACAGATACAAGTGGGGAAAAAACATCACGACATGGACAGGTTTCAGGTAGAGCGTCGGTGTTATAGAAGACCTGTTCGCTAAATTAAATTGGACCCCATTCGTTATGTGTTTTAATTATTGTTTGGCTTTCAGTTGTTTACTATTTATATAGTTGGAATTGTCTTGGCTATTTTGGCGTGCGATTCCAAGTATATAAATAATAACCAACTGAAAACCAAACAATAATAAAACACGTAACGAATGGTTTCCAATTTAATTTAGCGAACAGATCTTCTATACAGTCAATCGGTCACGATTACAGTTTACCAGACAAGATACAGGGGATGTTGGAGGTCCGTTGCAGCCAACCTTCGTTGCGGAGACGGCATTTAATGATAATGATGATCGTGGATCAAATGTAATATTGTCCCATATTTACGTAAATTTCCTTCTGGCACACCTCACTGCTACTGAATAATTTATGCTAGCATCAACTTGATTACATGCCAGCCTCATGGCAAGTATGTTGCAATGAGATAATAAAATAACGATTAATTTTAAATGTTATACCGAATAAAGTAGGTATGGGTTAAAGATAATACAAATTACAAGAATATATATATATATATAAAATAACGTATTCTTTCCAGAACGTTATCTTCATCGTGGATACCATTGAATGTCTACCTGTGCCAGGCGATCAGACCTGCATTGGCCATGGACATGTTTAGATATTGTTCGATAATCTTGGCTTTCCTCTGTTTTACTGGTGATCTTCCCTGTCTTTCCTTGCTGTAATGTCTCTTTAAGTGTCAAAAAACTGTAGTTTTCTGCTTATTATTGTAGTTAGAAGCTACCATTCATTTAATTTTATAACTTTTTTTAATGGTTTTTTCTTCTTTTTCTCTGCCCGAATGCTCGTAGAATTTTTCTGCAGCATTTCTTTCAAATGATTTACCTTTCTTTACATTGTCTTGTTTAAAATTCAGGTTTCGCAGCCGTACGTTGACAATGGGAAAACACATGATCTTTAAATGATTATTTTATGATCATTATTACTACTTTGCTACAGCTTTCTCAATTGTGTTCGTTTTAGTGCCGCAATTGCGTCTTCTCTTGATTTCAACATCCCCATAACTGTTTATATTTGCTCATAGATATTCGAATTTGTCTACAAATTCAAGTTTTATATTGCCTATTTTGATTATTAGTTTGATCTTTCTTTTGCCTATTATAATAACTTCTGTTTTCAGTGTGTTTTCTTATTGGTCAGCAGTGGGTACCGTCAATAGACGCCAAAACGCTCGGTGTCCCCTTTAAACAACGTAAATATCTCACCCAAATTAATATATATCTTCTACAAGCATTGCATAAAGATAATTACTGTTTTATTCTTTGACAGTTATCCTTGTTAAACACACTAAAATCCGTCCTTGAAATTTGAAGCCATCAGAGATCTTTGGAGTTCATAAAAAACTATATCTCTGAAAAAAACTTCACTGAAAGTTTGATGTCCAAAAAAACTGTATACTATAGGGAAAAAAGACGTCAATTAGTGCCTGGTGTTGGAAAACGCTTTGATCTTTATATAGCTTTGAAATTGGCGTATATCCTTGGCTTCAGACCAATCATATGGTTAGAAATAGTTTATGATGGTGCGTTTTCTGAGAATTTCAAACTGAAAACCTCCATCTATCACAAAGAGGAGGGAAAATAAAGATATGGACAGGCAACATCAAGGAATGGACATATCAAGATTTTTCCTCACTCATCCGCATCGTTGACTATAGAAATCATGGATGGCTCTGTGTGCCGAAATATCCAATATGACATCCCTAAGACCCTGACGGATTGCGGGTTTACGCGTAGGTAAGCACTACAACTCCGTGGCTTTTTCCCCAAGTTCTAGGCTTTTTCCATCAGACCTTGGAATCTTGGATTATTTTCTAAATAACTTGGCTTTTTTGGCCAAGTTCTTAAAAGAAAACATTTTTTCTAAATTATCTCTAATTGTTCCGCAATAAGTCCTGTTTACTGTTTTTGTGTGTTGCGTTTTAGTTAGTTAGTTATTCCTTTAGGGCCACAAGACGGCACATAGGGCGGATGTCATACATTTCCATGTCTCTCGTTTCATTGCAATTTTCTGTATATCTTCATTGTTTCTGATACCGATGGTGAAACGTTCTCTTGTAATAGTTCTAAGTAACGTTTCTTTTGGTCTTCCTCGTTTTCTCTTGCCCTTTAGTGACCACATCAAAGCTGGACAGGGAAGTCTTTCAGTATCCATTCGTAGCGCGTGTCTGATGTAATTGCAGCGACGCTTTCTAATATAGGTGGATACATATTCTTGTTTTGATTCTTGCCTGACAACTGTTTGACGTGAAATCTGACCAACGCATGTTCAATAGCTTTCTAAGACATTTATTTTCAAATATGTAGCGTTTTAGTTTTGTATTACTTTCCCTCGTTTATTTTCAATTTACTTGTCTACCCTTCATGATTTCAATAATTAGTGGCGTTCTGAAAGCTAGATAAATATGTACCATAAATATGTAACAATAGTAGCAAGTCTCACGCATTACAGAAATGTATAAGTCCTATATGAATCGTATTTAAAATAATCAAACTCTATGACTGTGTTGTTGATTTATTGAATGTATATATCTCGTATAATTATTAAAGATATAATCTATGAAAAGAAATAAAGAATTTGGTGGTTTAAGTATTGCGCCATCATCATCATTGAGTCCGCGTAAGAGACGTAAAAAAAAAACAACAAAAACAAAGGGTCAAAGGCGTAAGCAATCATTCTATAGTGAATGGTTCAAAGACAAAGAGCTAAAGGAATAGATACAATCTTCTTCTGCGTTCATTCTCAAACTCCTGCAGATTAGCAGGATGTAGTCCGGAGAACGAAATGCGTTGTGTCATGGTTTACAGCATTGCTGCGATATCTGCGCATTCGACATGACACATCCGACTTCAGCATGGCTTTGGGTCATTGGCCCTATATGGGATGGGACAGCCAACTCCACCCCATAACCTCCTTAGTCGCCTTTTACGACATGTGTGGAACGTAAACAGTTTTGATATTCTTTGCTCCCCTTTCAAGCCCCGGCAACACACGGACCGGATACAATCTAATTCAATGTCTCACAAAATGACAAGAAACATAGACGCTTGGAGTTGTATTACAAGATTATATAAGGTATTTTATTTTATTTAAAAAAAAGGATTAGTTACTATTGTATGTAGATAGGGAAGTAAAAATGTGTTGCTTGTGTGATCCCAAAAAAAATTTTGTGGGGGTAAGGGAACTGTTAATAAAAAGGTCTCTCGGCGTCCCCACTCTAAAAAGTCACGTTACGCCACTGTTGATCAGTACTCAAGCATTTTTTTTTTTTTAACCGTCTTTCCTTAGGTCTAGGATAACGCAGGTTTCTGCCAGTCATTATATTGGCATTCTTCACTTTCAGTTTTACTTTGGCACATGATTTGTTATAAAGAATGTTTGCTATTTGTAATGTGCGATCTGAAATGCTTCTCTTGCTTTTTTTCTTTCAAGGATACCAGCTTGTATATCTTTATTATTAAATGGTTTATAAGATCTCCTATTGCCCCTTAGGATCCTTCGTATTGTTGCATTGGGGATAGTTTGTGTCACCTGACCAGTAAATGTTTCTACATTAGTGCTGTTGATTCTACAAAATAGGAAATGACATGTTTCTAGAACAGTTTTAAATGTGCCTTTCCAAAGCTCCAGCGAGTTTTCTGTTTGAAGTATGCTTTGTGGTGTTTATTTATGATGGTGAGGATTAGTCTATGGTTACTTCCAATGTCGTCAAGAATTTCTAGGAAAGAAGATTGCATTAAAAGATGAAAAGATCGTCAAGTCTGGTCGAATGAGAGATAAATGATGAAGAGTCCCTGTAATTGGGCCACGTTTATCTTGTGAGTGTGTAGTAAATTCTAGTTTTGTGTTTGTTATGACAGGAATGTAGATCAGTTGGTACTCCACTCCCTCCAAGGTTTTCTTGGTTTAGTGTTTTGTTGTTTGTGTAATTGTTGACGTTGCTGTTTTGTTGCGTATTGTTCTCCTCTATGTTTACGTTGTTTTTTTTAATGCGTTGCAGTAATCCACTTCTCAGCCAGAGCAGCATGGTTGCCCACTGCACGTCGTGGACCTTGATAACCGAAGCAGCATCGATCTCGTTTGTAAATAATTTTGATTGTAATTATATTATTGTGCTGGTGAGTCTGTTGATTTTCTACCCACCAGGGGCCATATCCAGAAAATAACTGTAACACGCCCAGGAATGTATGTTTATATCGATGGAGTGATCAAAGCTATTTTAGCCAAGATATGACTCACTGTGCTCATTGCTTGCCTCGCCATCACTTGCCTACTGGTTACCCCGAACTTCTCTATGGTTTCAGGCATACAACCAAATGTTTACGGTAAAAGGCTTGTCACTTCCTGAGTCACTGTGCCCTTATGATGGACCACAGCCATAGGAAAATCATGCAGATTGACTCCCTAATATAATTAACACCTGAAAAACAGAATTATATAGATGGCTTGTTACGAAACTTCCATAAGATGAAAACCTCAATGTACAGTTTGCATGTCATATTAAGGCTTTTTGCTGCATGGGTGGTTTGTCTAGTGGGTCATTAGTGAGGCCCACAGACATTCTGCATGCGGAAGACCAGAGATAAATGTTAGATAAGATCAATTATACATTGTGTGTCCTGCCTTTGGCGCAACTAAAATGTTGACACAGTGCATTCCGATTCTCTGGACTACATCCTGCTGGAAATTTAGTATGATCATTGGAGTTTGAGAATGAAGGCGAAAAGATACATGAAAACTCATAGCCATTATATATGCTATATAATGTAAACCTGTTTATATCATCCCACAAAGTGAGTAGACATTTGTACTTGTAAAAAACCAATGACTGATTAACAAGTGTAAAAATGCAGTATAATTACATTATTGACATCTGTTTAATTGACTCTTGGTTTGCGTTAGATTATTAAATTAAATGCATTTTTTACATTTCACGTAATTAATCCTGCTACTTATCATGCTCATTTTAGGTAATGATGTCATTATTTACATTTCTATTGTGTGGTAGCTGCTATCCAATGGAACACACGGTTGCATAGAAGGATTCTATTGATCTGTGATTGATTTGTCTGTGGATACGAAACAATGAGAAAAAAGATTGAGGCTATATATAATAACTCGTCATTTGTTCTGTAGTACAAAGGATTGCCAGTTTATATCAGCAAATATATGTGTACAATTAGTATAGTAATATTATAGGTTGTAATTTAACAATAACGAAAGCTTGTAGATGAAGGTAATATAGGTAAAACTTGCAGACGACGTCTTAAGGGAAATAACTCTGAAATCTTCTTCACGGCAGCCATGTTCTAGCATAAATTGTAGGAGGTGCGTCCCTGCGCTATATTTGATATATATTTCAGTTTTTCTTACATTATTTGGTGCCACTTCTTATCATACCGTAGTGCTTGCAGACATTGCATCGTTGCATAGGAATATAGTTGATTAATTTATTGTTAGAATGTAGTAACGACATTTGGCAAGCTCTTCGATTTTATATAAAGGCCCTATTTCCTACATTTCATTTTCAGCAGACGCTAGCTTTGTCAGTGTATCCTGTATGAAGTATCATAGTATGAATCGATGAGATTAAGTATCATTAAGTCCACTTGTTTTGATTCCTCACGATTTACTGAAGATAATTCATATTTTCTCATCATTATTTTCAGTTAATGTTGATAACGTAAAAACTTAAACTTGAACATGGTTTAAAAAACAGTGACGTTGAGTGTGATAAATAGTATGGAAAGCCCATGGGGTGAAAGAGAGTGGCGTGGATATTGCACAGACTATAATGAGCTACCTTTACATATTCTTCAACTACACCCGGCGGATAGGGCAGTAATCAGAATTGCAGGTAAGGTGTACATTATTTAATTTGTTGCATCCCTTCTGCCATGTCTCGTCTTGAGCAGAGCATCATCCTTTTGACTCAGCACATTTTTTGGCTGCATTTTTTCTAAAATCAATAAAAATGTCTCATCTTGAACAGTTCATTATCATTTTGACTCAGCATGTTGTTTATTTTAAATGCGCTGTTTTTATCATTAAATGAATTGTAATGTGAAATGTGTTAGTCATATAACTGTAGACACTGATTTAAAAATCATGTTAGTTCTATGATACTGTTTCTAAGTAGTTCAACTTGAGAAACATATGTCCTATCTGATTATGTATTGTATCATGTTATGATACATGTCACCCAAATATGAATGCAAGTTAGACAGACTGCAGTGCAGCTGTCCTCTAGGATTTGCAGGATGCAAATGAAACTGAAGCAATTGTTTTCAAGATAACTTACATACACAAAATTAACATTTTGACTAAAAGATCCTTATCAAGATAGGACAAAAATAAATCCATAACATATTTAATATGATATTAAAAAAATTACTTCCCTCCAATATCCATATCATTCCTTATACACTGGTCAGTATTTTCATTCATAGTTAGTCATACTTAAAAATGTTGGTAGCATATTCTATTCAGGAAGTGCCAAACAAGACAAACTCATTCACAAAATCCAACAAGCAACACCCCCCCCTCCACTCCCCTCAAGCAACAACACAAAAACCAGAATATATATTACAGGACTTTCCCAACTTTGCTCTTCACAGAACTATAGTCTGGCCCAAGATACCTCTGCAAAACAAATTGTAGGGAACTCACAATTATCTAAAACAAACATCAAAAACATTGGTAGCATATTCTATTCAGACCGTAGCCATCAGTGCAGTATTTTTTGGTTGTAGTGATTTTCTAGGCAATATAATTATGTTCATTATTTTGCCATTGCTTTCTGAGCATTCTGGATGTACAATTCCCTGCGGTGGGTTTCAAACCCGATATCTAGGTGATCTAAAAAAAAAACAATTTCATTATGACCAACATTGGACTGGATGTAAAATAATTTGCTTGACATCAGGCTGATTAGAAATATATATTGGGAACAAACTGCATCAATAAGGTGTGAAAACAGCTACTCTCCATACATAGAAATAAGAAGAGGGGTAAGACAAGGATGCATTTTATCACCAAGCCTATTTAATATCTACACAGAGAATATCTTTAAAAATATAGAAGAAATACCAGGACTCAAGATCAATGGGAAAATAATAAACAACATTAGATATGCAGATGACACTGTTCTTTTAGCAGAAAGTGAACATGAACTACAAAGACTAATAGATCAAGTCAATAAATCAAGTAATGAATATGGACTGGATATAAACATTAAAAAAACAAAAACCATGATAATCAGCAAAGACACAGAAGAACAGGAGGTAAACATAAACATACAGGGAGAGAAACTACAACAAGTAAAACAGTATCAATATCTTGGACACATAGTCACAAATGATGGCAGATGTGAAACAGAAGTTAAAAGGAGAATAGGAATGGCTAAAAGTACCTTCAATGACATGAGGAAATTATTAATATCTAAACAAATTACAAACAAGTTAAAAATGAGAATTATAAAATGCTACATCTATTCCATATTAATGTATGGCTCAGAAACATGGACACTAAATAAACAATTAGAAGACAAAATTGATGCCTTTGAGATGTGGGTATATAGAAGAATAGGGAGAACATCATGGAAAGAGAAGAAAACAAATAAAGAGGTGCTAAAGACACTTAATATGAAGAAAGAACTACTAAGAGAAATAAAGATCAGGCAAATAAAATACTTTGGACACATTAAAAGACATGACACCCTATTGAAGACCTTACTTGAGGGTAAAGTCAAAGGGAAGCGAGCAAGAGGTAGGCAGAGATACAAGTGGGAGAGTAACATTACACGATGGACAGGTTACAGTCTAGCAGAGTGCACCACCAAGACAAGAGACAGGAGATGTTGGAGATAAGTTGCAGCCAACCTTCGTTGCGGGGACGGCACTTGATGATGATGAAAATAATTTATCACAGAAGAAGAAGTGCTGATTGCATTGTGTAAACAGGAACTACAACCCTGTTAGACATGGCTGTGTGAGAAAGTCTCAACAAGGGCCTCAGTCTAAACACGAAGAAAACAGAAATAATTGTTATTTCAAAAACAAAATAAACCACCAGATGATAAAGACCAATGATGCAACATTAAATTAAGTTTATAAAGAGTCAAGTATCTTGGCACCCTTTTAATATTAGTTGGATGGTGTTCCATTGAAATAAAGAGAAGGATAACACAAGCCAAACAGGCATTTTTAAAAGTTAGAAACATTCTGTACAATAGAACAGTATCAATGTATATGTACCAAGTCTTTTCTGTGGATGTGGATAGTAAAAATAAAAGCTTAAAGTGAACTGGGAGCTACTGAGATGTTGTTTTTTAAAAGAATGGTAAGAATATGATGTGCAGCTAAGAAAACTAATGTAGTAGTCATCAGAGATGTTGGAGTAAAGTGACAAATTATAGCAAAAATTTGAAGCAATCAATCAAGATTTATAGTACATGTAATAAGAGTAATGCTTCAACATTTAGTAATCACCAAAAAGATCAAGGGAAGATGAAAAAGAGGAAGACAAGGAGAGAAGTTGCTGGATGGGTTCTCATTATGGCATGAGAAAAAGCCACCAACTGAACTAACTAACAACACAAGAGATGAGTTTGTCATTCTCAAACTCCCACTAGATCTCCCTTGTAGCAGGAAAATGGTACTACTGATACCCCCTTATTTTAAAGTGTTGGTCTTGTTTCAAATTGGTTTATGAACAACAATATACTGACTGTTTCTGAAAGAGAATACTTTCCAACTCTGTCTGTTTGTTGTATCCAGATTGCATGCTGCTGATCCCATCTGTGTTCCAATGCATTATGATAAGTCGCACTGTAGCCACTTTCAATTCTTTGTTTCTTTCTATAGTTTTCATCTGCCGTCCTTAGGCTCTAGTGGATGGTTGAGAAGATCCTCCAGTAGTTTAGAGCCAGTAACTGCGCCTGCCTGGGGGAGCTCTACGGGGCGAGTTTTTATGTGATGATATATATATATATATATATAGTGTTGCGTTTAATGTGATACTATTGTTGGGGGTGCACTTTCTGGCCTAGTACCATCGAATTCAGCACATCATGAGTGACTATTCAGAATAATAATGAGCAACTTCCAGAGCGATTATTCTGTATCAATCGCAATCATCATCGTCAGGTGCCATCTTCACACCGAGGGTTGGCTGCAAAAGATATCCAGTCTGTCCTGTTTCTTGCCTTGGTAGTCCACTCTGCTAGATTGGATCCTGTTTATCTCATGATATTTCCCTCTAATTTCACTGCGCAACAAAAAAAAGTTTTTTTTTTTACAAGTATAAAATTAGTCAATTCCTACTGAAAATGGGTTGAGAAAAACGAATATGACATCAGAAAATGTTTATTAGCTCTAGTTTTTTAGTTATTGTAATTTCAATATTTGTATTAAAAATCCTATTTCTTATTGTTTCCTTTTCCTCTTGTATACCACTTCTGGAGCTTCTCTTGTGACATTCCAGCAGTAGTCAGCAAGCATGGATGTATTCCACTTACCCTGGTACCTTTTTTCCATCAATGCAATGTCTTGGTGGAAACGCTCCCCATGTTCATCACTCACTGCACCACAATTTGGAGGGAAGAAATCAAGATGAGAATCCAGGAAGTGGATCTTAAGTGACATGTTGCAACCTAATTGTTGATATGCTGTCAGAAGTTCATTAATAGCAACAGGATAGTTCTCACTTCTATGATTGCCCAGGAAATTGTGTACAACACATTTGAAAGATTGCCATGCACCTTTCTCATTCCCATGAATAATGGCATCAAAATGCTCATCTTTCAACAGTTCCCTTATCTGTTGGCCTACAAATAATCCTTCCTTTATTTTACCATCACTAAGATAATGAAATTTTTTCCTCAAGTACTTAAATGCCTCTCCCTCCCTATTCATGCCCTTGATAAAGTTCTTCATTAGCCCCAATTTAATATGAAGAGGAGGTAGAATTATTTTATTTCTATCAACCAAAGAAATTTGCTGCACATTCTTTTCACCAGGCTCCATAACCTTCCTATCAGGCCAAGTTTTCCTAATGTAATGAGAAGTTCTCTGTCGACTGTCCCATTCACACAGAAAGCAACAATATTTTGTGTAACCTAATTGCATGCCAAGTAAAATTGCAATAACTTTCAAGTCTGCACAAATCTGCCACTGATGATCATCATATTTTATTGCTTTAAGAAGTAATTTCATATTTTCATAAGTCTCCTTCATGTGGACAGCATGGCCTATAGGGATAGAAGGTAATGAATTGCCATTGTGTAGCAAAACTGCTTTCAAACTTAACTTTGATGAGTCAATGAATAACCTCCACTCTTGTTGTATGTGCTTTATTTTCAAAGCTTCCATAAGCCCATTAACATCATGGCAAGCAACAATGCTATTATTCATTGTGAAAAATGGAGTTAGAGATTTCTGACGTTCTCTGTACATAGACACCTTAAAATTTTTATCCAGGAGATTCCACTGCTGAAGTCTTGATGCAAGAAGTTCAGCTTTTGTTTTAGATAAGTCAAGATCTCGAATTAAGTCACTTAGTTCATTTTGAGAAATTCTATGTAGAATATCAACAGAACCTATTGGTGTGAATTGAGTATCTTCCTGTTCAAACTCAGGTTGTATTTCTTGACCACAATCTGCATCAAGCTCTATAACTTTCTGGTTGGGTGAGGTAGGAACAGGCAGATCTTTTCCATGTGGTACTGGCCGTATAGCTGATGGAATATTGGGGTAATTCAAAGTCCACTTCTTCTTTTTAGATATTCCGTGTTGGAGAGGAGGCACCATACAAAAATAGCAGTCACTTACATGATCTCTCGGCTCTCTCCATATCATAGGAATCGCGAAAGGCATTGACTGCACTTTGCCATTCAGCCAACCACGGTGTTTCACAGTACATGTAATACAGCAAATGTTAGGTGCCCAGGGTTTGTCTTGATCACCTATCTTACAGCCGAAGTAAAGATGATATGCAGTTTTAATTAAAGGTGTAATTTTCTGTTTTTGAGACGACAACATCCCCTCGCCACAAACATAGCAAAAATGGTTAGCACTATTAACGCACTTTCGTGACATTATGGAATCCAATCTTTATACAAATTCAGACATTTATAGCACTGGAAAATAAAATATATATATACTACTTGAAAATATTAATTATATACACATGTTGAAATATGTGGTTTGTTTTTTACATCAACACACGATTTAAACAATATAGCGGCCATTGAGAAAAGTCGCATGGTGTCAACATGCATTCGTCGCTGAATAAATTTTTCGTCAGACAAATTTTCCACTTTTTTCGACACAATAAACAAGGAATATCACAACAATAAGAGCAAACTGAGAATTTTTAATGTGATATTCGTTTTTCTTACCACATTTTCAGTAGGAAATGATTATTTTCATGTCTGTAATTTTTTATGTGTTGCGCAGTGTTTATATCACTGCCTACTTCTTACTGTCTGTCCCTCGACTCTACCATCAAATAAGGTGTCGTCTTTCAATATTTCCAAATTATTTTAATTTGTTTGATTTTTTTTCTTTCCTTTAATAGTTATTTTTCATACTCAGTGTTGTCAAAACCTCTTTTGTCTTCTTCTCTTTCCACATTCTCCCTATTCTTCTATATAATTACACCTCAGAGGCATCATTTCTGTCTTCTATTTGTTAATTGTCCATTTTTCTGACGTTTCTGAACCATACATTAATATAGAATAGATGCAACAATTTATAATTCTCATTTTTAGCTTGGTTTTGATTTGTTTAAATGTTAATATCTTTCTAATGTCCTGGAAATTTTATTTCAGCCTAAAATATCTCTGGAAGTATCTATTTTTGCCCCAATTTATGTCCATATTCTTTATAAGTACACCTACCTCACAAAATTAGGTCAATAATAAAAGTCAGTATGTGTAAACAAAACCTGAATATTTTCAAGTTTGTAACATGCTTATAGGTATGATTTTGTGATACTCAAGCAATAAGCATATTCAGGCACATGTGAAACTCATTTTCTTGATGCATGCAAAGTTTTTTTTTCTGTGTTGATCATCTCTCTCCTTTTTTTTTTACTGTGGCTGGATTATCTTTTAAAGTCAATCCACTGCCTTTTTTAAAGTTTCAAGTCTGGCATCCAGTTTCTCTTCAAAGCTTTCTCTTTCTCTTCATTTTTGCTTCATTTTCCTAATTTCTTTGTTTTCAAAGCTGGTAGGTGTTGGACCATTCTCATAAGGTCTGCATGCATAGTCCTGAAAGTCATGTTTCATTATAATCATATTTGCCAAGTTGCAGCAGCACTGCTTGATAGCACTTGTACTTATTGTGAACTGCTTGAACAACTTGAACAGCTAGTAATCAAATCAGAAATTATTTCAATTGTTAATTATAAGTTTGCTGTTTGCTTCTGTGACAGAGAGATTAACTCAGTCCCATCTTGTACAAACTTGGTCATTGTTCTAGCACATCGAAATGTGTAGCATTTTATGCATTTAACAACATTACTGAAAATTTATAGGTGGTACCTAAATATTCACCAATAGTTTTAAATGCAGTATCCTATGCAGGATATGCTTCAAATATTATAAACATAATAGGCTAATCTTAAAATGATTTCACTTTGTGCTTTGCTCATCATCATTGGACCAGTTAAATAAGATGTTTGTGAACACATTCTGTCACAATATTCTTTGCTATTGTCTGCCTCTTGGACTTCTTATTACTCTACATACTTCATTGTTGCAAACATTTTGTGCACAAAAATAGGACTTTTTGTCTGTGACATCCCCTTTATAGAATGTTGTCCTTAGTGCCATTCTGTAGACCGTTCTATTCTGTTCAAACTGTCTTGCTTTTTCCAGTGTTTTAGGGGGCATATCTCAAAATGTCCTCGATATCCTATTCCCATTGATGTCTTTGGCTGCTCTTGATTTTTTTTTTTCTGGAAAGAACAGAGAAATATTTCAGTATAGTGTAAAAACATTTTTTGTTTGAAATATTATACAGCAGTAAGTAATGAACAGTCGTAGATATGGCTACACTACAGTAAGTAATGAACAGTCGTAGATATGGCTACACTACAGTAAGTAATGAACAGTCGTAGATATGGCTACACTACAGTAAGTAATGAACAGCCGTAGATATGGCTACACTACAGTAAGTAATGAACAGTTGTAGATATGGCTACACTACAGTAAGGGTGAGGAGTTAGCTATTTAAATAAAAAGCTAATTACCTCATTTTTTGTGGGTATTTTAATGATATTGTTTAGGAAAACCATAAAGAATGGGGATTTTACTCTCTTGATTAATGCTTGTGTCTTATTACAAACTAGAATAATTATCTTGGATAATCCGAGATATAAGTCTCTCATTCAGCAGACGTATTGACAATGTGCTTCAGTCAGCAAAGAGGGGATCAGCGTCATCAAAAACATGGCAGCTGCAGAAGTGCTATAATGGTCACTTTTTCTGTCGCTGCAATGCTAGTATTATCTGTCATTGATTATGGCCTCTTGTCTCCTCACACTGTCACAAACACAAGTAGATAGATTGGAAAGAATCCAAAATGATATGAAGGCAGCACTAGGAATTACTAAAGTTACCCCCCACCACAGCCTTGAGGTTCCTGTTAGATTTGTTCAGAATTAAAGTATGGCATTGAGTGGTGCAGTTATGGGCATATTCCAATGTAGCCAATGACTACCACCCTTTACACCAACGCGTAGGTGAGACAGAGAAAACGAATCAAGCACGGAAGCCATGCAATTATGGATGGTAGAAGCAAAGTATGTGTTGCTCTGAGAATGTACATTGGAAGAAATAGATAAAGGCAGTGAATGGATAGAGGTTGACAAGAGTAAAAGTTCTCTGATAAATGTAGTAATGCAACTCGGGAAATTGTTGGGAGTAGAGTGGTATAAGGACAGAAGTGATGGTGCAAGGAATTGTACAGTTGCACTCAAAACCACATGACATAATCATATTCACGGATAGCTCAGTCAACAGAGAAATAAATATGTGCCTATGTGGTTTTATTGTCTACAAAAATGACAGAAATATGCTTAAGAAATCATTTGCATACTTCACTACAACTTTGAATATGACAATGGAAATAGATGGCATTCAGTTGGTGACTGAAATTCCAACTCACATGGTGATATTTTCAGACTCCCAAAACAGATTTTGTAGGATAAAAAAGTATATGTTAAGAAAAAAATGTGTCATGTTACTGAATCCAGTTGCCCAACGTGTTACACGAATATATAGGCCTATATATATATATACTGATCTGGACATGCAGGACTCTGAGGCATTGAATGAGCAGACTCATTGGCGCGCAATGATGTGGTTGATGATACAGTACTGAGCAGAGATAGGGCTGACTTAATAAGGGCAGTCATTGATTTGCTATAGGGCTAAAAAGACGATGATAGGGGTGGTAATGTGTGCATACACAGAATGACAGAAATGGGGTGAGGGGAGAAAGTGTGTTCTCTCTGAAAAGATCAGATCACATAATCAACATCTGACAAAGACTTTGAGCTTGCATACTCATGGATGGCTTCCAAAACGGAGAGCTGAGCACTAATGCTGCCCCTGTCAATCGTGACCAATCGATCGGCAGTAGGGCCTATAGGAGACCTGTCGGCCTATAGGAGACCTGTCAACTAAAACGTAAATATGAACTAGTTTGCGATTTGTGTGTTATCTATTGGTTGGCCTTGGCTATTTTTAGCATGCGACTCCAAGTAGGAATAGGCCTATCATTCATTCATTTTCCTTTTGCGCTGAAGTTAGTTAGTGCATAGGTCAGATCTCTCCAATTCTGTCTGTTCAAAGCTATTCTGTGCAGTTATTGAATAGTATGGATATTGATTGTTTTACTTTCTATAAGTATTGTTCTTCTGAAGTAGGAATATAGCGACCAATAAAAATCCCAACAATAACCAAAAGTGTAACGGTCAGGGTTCACATTAATTCAGTTTGAAAGCCTTTATTATAGTCAATAACCACGCGCCAAGCAAGAATCTAGTACAAACTGCCATACTATAACTATAGTAACATGTGAGTCATGTGTGGTTGAGGTGATATCTATCGGCTTGTCAGCAAAATAGCTAACTTGAAGGGATCGCTTTAAAAGCCCAAAGTTATATTTTCTTCGTAGTCCTTTTAAATGATGTGTACAACAGCTGTTTTTACGTTGAGCAACCTGCACAATTAATCGCACACAGAGGCCGATACGCGTTAGTGTAAATATTAATATTAGGCCCTATATTCGTCTCACCTGAATTGCTGTGAAAGTGTAACACCTGTAGATTTCCCTTCTATCTACCAGGGTACTTGTATGTTGTATCCTGTTCTGTACTAAACACATTGTCATTGAGACGATATAGCTTAGTAATAGACTGGACTACATCTGCGGTAACCTCGGACTGCTATCATTTACATTTAGTTGAACCAGGGTTGCCGCATTTATTTTTGATAAAAATACCAAACCGCACCAGTAAAACGCCACATCGCAAAAGACAACAAAATAAGGCCATACTATTTTATACTATAATAAACTTGAATGACTATAAATGACTTTATATTTTGATATTTTTTTTAGATTAATAGTGCATTTACAAAGTTTACAAAATGCGGATACATCAGATGCCTTTATCAATCATATGTAGGGCCTATGTTTTTCCCCACTTAATATTGTATTTATGACTGCTATCATGTGAAGCTTTCCATTTCTTTGAGGGCGTGGCTATTGGTGAAAATTATAAATTAGCTGTTGAAACACACTCATCATCACACTAGCGTTTTTGAGCTAATGAAGGCTCAAAAACTAAGTAAAAATGCACTTCCGGTTATAAATAAATGATCCAATAGCACTAAATTCAACACAAAAACACACTAGAAATTCCAGTTGTCTTGGTTGGTAGTGTAATCCGACCAATATTTTCATAATAAATCAGCTTACGTGCAGGGGCTAACATGTGCCACAAATGTCTAAGTTTTTTACAAGTCTTTTTCATGTTACTGGTACTACTCTGCTTTCTTGTTTAAAGCAACAATTTATGATCGAAAATTTTTATTTAAGACTTTCCTTTCGATTTTTTAATTATTTTTTTTAACAATGAACGCGAATGACTGACTTTTCCTCTTCTCTCTACCATTCATCTACTCAGAATTATACTAAACAACATAAAACCCTCTTCCACTAATGAACATGTAACCTGAGAATAAGACTTCCACTCTTTCAATTACACTCTGATAACTTAAATTCATTTTCACTGATGACAGTAATAATATCAGATGGAAGTATTTTGCCACATCAGTAGTGTATCAGGGATGGAACGATACGTGGATATGACATGATATGACATGATATGCCATGATATGCCATGATATGACATGATATGCCATGATATGACATGATATGACATGATAAGACATGATAAGGTACCAGATCCAATAAGGTGATCGGATGACGACCGGGCGAACCCGCGCGGTGTGTGTGGGCCCGGAGCGGGCGGGGCGGGGCGGCGCGGCGGATGGGGTGGGGCGGCGAGGCCCCCGACCCTGAAAACTGGAAAAGGGGTGGGTGGGATTTTCCGTTTAGATTTTGTGATAAAGAAAACGTCTATGGAAAGTTACAATTAATGAGGTCATTATAACCAGGTCATACGGGGGTGGGGTCACCTCTACCATATGTAGATCTAGGTCAATTCCTTAGAAGGCATAGTACTGACGTGTGTGCCACTTGTGTTTAAAATTCAACTCCGACCAGCAAAACACCATAAAACTTTACGATACAAGGTCAATTAACCATCTGGTGGGGCACGGAAACTTACAGTGAATGATGTCAGCATAGCCCGATTACGTTGTCGGGGTCATCCATAACACTACTCTATTTAGATCTGGTTCAAACTGTACGATGACATAACACAGACGCGTACTTTTCCACAAAGAATATGGGATGGAAACTTTGAAAGAATGAGGTTAGCATAACCAGGTTAAACGGTGGGTGGTCATATATACCTCTACCATATTTAAATTTAGGTCAATTCCTTAGAAGGAATAGCACTGGCGTGTGTGCCACTTGTGTTTAAAATTCAAATTCCCACCAGCAAAACACCATAAAACTTTACGATACAAGGTCAATTAGCCATCTGGTGGGGCCCGGAAACTTACAGTGAATGATGTCGGGGTCATCCATAATACTACTCTATTTAGATCTGGTTCAAACTGTACGATGACATAACACAGATGCATACTTTTCCACAAAGAAAATGGGCTGGAAACTTAGAAAGAATGAGGTCAGCATAACCGGGTTAAAAGGTGGGGGTCATATATACATCTACCATATTTAGATCTAGGTCAATTCCTTAGCAGGAATAGTACTGACGTGTGTGCCACTTGTATTTAAAATTCAAATTCTGACCAGCAAAACACCATAAAATTTTACGATACAAGGTCAATTAGCCATCTGGTGGTGCACGGAAACTTACACCAAATGTTGTCAGCATAACCCCGGTTACGCTGTCGGGGTCATCCATAACACTACCCTATTTAGATCTGGTTCAAACTGTACAATGATATAACACAGATGCATACTTTTCCACAAAGAAAATGGGTTGGAAACTTACAATGAATGAGGTCAGCATAACCAGATCATACGGTGGGGGTCATATATACCTCTACCATATTTAAATTTAAGTCAATTCATTAGAAGGAATAGCACTGACGTGTGTGCCACTAGTGTTAAAAATTGAAATTCCGACCAGCAAAACACCATAAAACTTTACGTTTCAAGGTTGAGTAGCCATCTGTTAGGGCACGGGCTATTTCAATATATGATCATTAGCGAACTTTTCCACAAAGAAACCGATACTGGAATCTTAGCACGAATGATGTCAGCGTAATCCGATCACGCAACCAGTATATGAAAGCGAACACGTTTTATCTATCTTAGCTGTCTCTGTATATAATCACTATAAGCATGGTTGGTGTCCGAATGTAGGGATATCGTTTTGTGATCATGCTATATTATTATTAATGATATTAATATACTGATACAAATGCTATTTAAATTATTAGTTTGAATTTCAAACAGTATTTTACAAAATATTTCCAGCTCTATGAAATAGTTTAAAGGAAAAATAAATCCCTATATAAACTCCTGTGATAAACCACAGGTAAAGTGTAACGGCTTAATTACTGGCTCGAGACGGCGTACGCGTGTCAATCGATAATCACCAAGCGTGACGGCTTGACCACAGTGTAAAATGTATTAGAGTAACACAGACACTGACAAAATAATTGGGGGTAATTATAAGAAACATATATATATGCATGAAGCATACATAAGCGTGAACATGTCGCATTCATAACATTCCTTGAATTACTGAAAACGGTTAAAAATTAGTCTTACTATTAAACAATGAAAATTTTTAAAAACTGGTCTGTTAAATGCTTACAATACGGCCACCTGGTAGAGATTAACACCTTCTGTTATGACTAGCGTCTCTGGCATCTTTATTACCATAATTTTGAATATTTGTAAACCTCACTATACAACACGATTTAGCGCTGTGTTATGAGTGTTCTCAAACTCCCTAAGTCTTCGTACATATATAGTTAAATATACCTTGGTGTAAGAATTAGAAATTGTACCAAATTAATACAATTTCATTATTACAGGCCCTCAATATATATATATATATATATATATATATATATATATATATATATATATATATATATATATATATATATATATATATATATATATATATATATATATATATATATATATATATATATATATGGCTGTTTTTCTTTCCGTTCTTCCTAGCTTCGGCCTTTTCTTTTGTTTATCTTCATGTTAAAGGTTTGGTATGTTTGATGTAATCTGGGTGTTTATCTTTGTATGTGTTCTTATGACGCTGGTAGTAGTGATTGGTCGTCTGCGAAGCGCAATTCGTTGAGTTATCTCTTATATTGTTTTCTTCAGTTGTTTTTGCTGCTTTGGTGATGTGATCTAAGTATGTTATATATAGATGGCCACACACACACACACACACACATACTTACAGATATTTTCAAAGCTCTGTAGCGTGTTTAAATCTTTACAAAAGAAACATTTGACATATATGCACATTCTCAAACTCCCCCCCCTTACAGTTGAGTGATTCTAAGTTGTTATCAAACACGGTTCGGGGTTGCCACACAATTGGAGTTATTAATAAACAATCTTTTTAATGTTAAATTTTAAAGAAAGGAGCGCATTAATCATAATATGAATAAGGGTCTCCACACATTCTTCTGTGCCTTGGTCAATGGTTCTCATTATTTTATGCTTATATTCAAGTGCTTCTCACATTGTAAAATTGAAAATTATGGTGCTGGGTGGTTAATATAACTCATATAACAAAAATGTTCTCAGTATATTCACACTAGCTTCTATCATATTCTACCCTGTTTAATATTTTCTTAGTATGTTCTCACTAGGCTCTGCAACTATTTTCTCACTTCACGCTTTAGCCATGGTCGCCGGGTGGTCTCTGTATGAGTTTCAACTATGTTCTACCATATTATCAGTATGGCCTCGCTAGCTTCTAACATTGTCTACTTTGGGTCAATATTTTCTTAGTATATTCTCGGTAGGTTCTTCAATTATGTTTTCAGTCCCCGTTTCAATTATGGTATCTCTCTTTTAAGTTATTGTTTCTTTGCCAACAGTTCTCATAATAACATATATCCCACACCACAAACGTCATGTTTATCAGTTTTCTGAATTAGCAGTTCTATACCCATAATAGTTACCCTACCTTTAAATAACACAGAGGAAAAGGCCAAGGGTTCTCACACCTTTAGGGTGGTTTGGGTGCTTGAATTAACTTGACTAGCTTATGACCCCAAACCATGATGGGGTTTCTAATGTTATCTTGGTCTGTGTATAACCCTTGTATAAATCAGTTCTGGGCTCAGCAGGTCTACCTATATCGAATATATAGAGAGCGAAGGTTCTGTTCTTCATGATCTGTGGATAACTTCTGAGTTCTGTACCGGTCAATAACTTGAACCTCTGTAGTTTATAGAAGCTTTCTTTGTAGCAAGACATAGCATATAGTACAACGAAACAGACAATACACATATACAAATATAACAATGATTAAAGTCGAACCATAAAACGTGATAGACATATTTTTTCAGAGATATAAAACATATTTATTTTATGATTCGCATATCTTTTTCCAAAATAATTAAGAAAGAATAAAAAAAGGTTCATGGTATAATTGACTGTTCATAGGAGTCACAGTTGGTTGTAGTTTTCGTCTCCTGGTTGGCTTCTTCTTTTTCTGTTCTGGTTGGTTGTGGGTTGCTACAGGCATCTCAGGTACATATGTGGGTTCGTAGTCGGTCGTGAGATACATCTCTAGATTACCAAAATACTACTCTGTGGGTGTAGACATTTTGTTGGCTGTATTAGTAACTGTGTTTGCAGCTGGAGCAGTTGAATCGGTTTTTGTGCCAAAAACACCACACACTCTATCAAATTCTTTCAGAATGACCTCTCGGAGGTCTACGAGGTCTACAAATTCTTGACGACTCATTGTGATGCCGGTTCTAGTTGGATACTTTATATTTGCATCACCATAGTAACGCCGAACATGGATAAGTGGTCTCTTGAATGATGTTACGGCTACATCATTAACTCCATCACCTAATGGTTTATCATATCATTGCCTCTGGAAAAATAGGTAGTTGAGGACCTCATATTCCTAATTATTGAAATGACAGTACACCATATTGAAATGACAGTTTATTTTCCCAGTGTGTGACTGTGAAACGTGGAAATATAAGCGGCAGTGACACATCAAGCCCTTTTAACATTAATAGAGCAAGGACAAATGGTGAGTTAGTCAACTTAATCATTGGGCTGGTTCAAAGCTTTTTTTGAAATGATGAGGTCTGTCTAAAGTGTAAGCCTGACTATTATTTCTTCCCTGTTCGTAGTGATCTATGATCTTACGCCTATGGGTGCTATCAAGCAAGGGTGAAATGACTAGCTCAAGCTCATTGACCCGCCTTTGAAACAGTTCCCGGTCTAAAGCAAAATAACTTCTTGTGTAATGATGAGCTTCAGCCACAAAAATATAGGTAGTTATCAATTTACCCCCTGTAGCAAAATGAACCTGTAGAGTAAACAAGAGGAATATCCATTAGCTCGGCTTGTTACACTTACTTATAGGTTAGCACACTTAAGAAAAGAAAGTTCGCATTAGCTGTACGTGCATATTATTATACACTAGTTACTCCACCACGGATATAATCCGCCCCCCGGTGTAGTGATATCATAGGAAGAAAAAGTACCACGACAAAATAGTCTCTGTTCGGTAATGATATTATTATTATTATTTTATTTTTTTTCAAAGGTTAGCCTAAACACAAACAACTAAACTCCAATTACCGCATTACAACAACAACCAATATATGTATACATACACATAATACCTTTCTACGACCCTGTTTGCTTTCAGTTCCTGAGACAGCGTGACAACGGGCGATGGTAGTGGTAGGATAATCATGCTCCCATTTAGCATTAATCTGACTAAGTGATGGTAAACATGATTCTAGACTATTGGTCCCTGACTCACCAGCTAGATGAATGGTTTCTGTCTCGGATGATGGGTCTGATACGGCTTCACTTCTGGGTTTAAAGAGCGTGGCTAGCGTTAAAGGTGAATTAAAGACAGAGCAGCTTATCGGGGACATCGACATATCTTCATTGTCTGACCACCCATCACTGTCTTCATTACTACCAACGCCCTCAGTTGCCTCAGAAGCTGAACACCAAGAAAAAAGGCTCCCAAGTGGACATCTATCGAGTTGCATTTTCACTGGCGACGTTGGTCGTATCGGCTTTTTGTTGTTGGGGTTTAAAAGACACTAATTATGGAGAAGCCACACCTACCAGCTGCCTACGGGTAATGTTAGTGCCTATAAGAGTGAAGTGTATTATAGGGTTTGTGTGCCGCCTTCAACATTAACCGCTACCAGTAATAATCTGCCGAACTAGCTAAACTCACCCGCACCGCATAAACAATAGCTAAACATATAGGGTAGCTTGTTATGGGGTTGTACCTGAGCAATACGTAGTGAAAATTTTATTAGTGTGTAACCTATACATAAAGGATGAAAAAAGGCTACCCTTCGTCATTGTCTTAAACATGCACACCTCTGAGAATGACATCTCAGCACGGGCTATAAATACGAAAGCATATGATTCTGATACTAACAAACGAGCAAACACCTAGTTTTATATACGAACCAGCTACACCAATCGCCTGTATTGCACTATTGAAGCACAACCGAATAGGCAATACAGGTTTTGTACTGTGCACACACTTGGAGTAACCCATTCATCCCATTGGGTGATGTGTGTATATTTGTAGGACCAAACATTTTAAAAAAATCATACGTTATCGGCACTTACTAATAGAAACTACCGGAACTTGGTCATTTTGAAGAATGACTTATGTAAGTAATGTTGTTAATATCTGAACAGGTGGTTTGTTATTCTAACAGGATTTTCAATCATAGTATTGTTTTTGGCTCTTCTTCTTCAGACATGGGTTAACGGGCACATTCGCTACCTTTTCTATGGTATTTTGATGTTAAATTTAATATCTGACATGTGTGAAATTCTATAGGGTCTTGGTTGTTGGTCCGTTTTGGTAGTTGCCAGCATGTGGGCGTGGAAAAAAGTTGGTGTAAATGTGAATACATTTGTGTATTTTTGGTGTGTATAGATACACTAACATCCCGGTGATATATTTGGGTCGTATTTATTACTATTGTTGTGCTCGTTGTATATGTATATTGTTTGAGCTGTGTATGTATAGCCTGATTATGAGTTAGGGCTAACTATGTTTGTTATCTGCTTGGGAATTGGCTTATTTACGCAGTCCATCTATTTTCCACAGACTAAGACGTCCACCAAAACCTTCCGGTGTGTTCAATGCTTGAAACCATTCAGTCGCCTTTACACACTGCAAAGACATACACAAGAGCTTCACCTTAAAAAAAAGACATAACTGTAATTTTTGTGTTAATGTTTACACAGACGCTTCAACATTAAGACAGCACAAACAGAAGTGTCATACACCCCAATTAGTAACAACGGATGGGACTTTTAAACCTAGCGAGGGGTATCATAGTAATTTAACACCAACCAAGAACATGATACTAGTTGATCCCCAGGTGGTCGACACCTTGCTGTATAAAACAGTCTATAAACCACCTGCTTCTTTAACTGATTCTACGGGTGAGTTGGACCAAGATATGCGGGCGGTTTTATCTCGTGGTGATTTAACCAATCATGAAAAATCTACACTATACCAAAAAACATTACAACAGTATTTGAATCGACTCAGTCAATACAAAAACATACCGATGAAGCTATTAGAGAGCACGCAGTGTTCGGTACCAAGTGCCTTAATACAGAAAGATGAAGAACCCACTGAGAAAATTCCAGAGAAAGGCGAAGTGATGTCTAAGATGCCACTGCTTCAACATAGGCGGGTATCTAAAAGAACAAAATGTAAAACAATGGACAAAAGTCTGATTTGGGATAAGTGGTAGAAAAACTGTAGAAGGCAACGCCCCATTACACAACAACTTATCGCCTGTTTAAACTAATATGATACTTATATATATATATTACATTAATAAGCAAAATAAAATAAGAAAACCACAACCATGTTGTTGTATTTTGTCTGTATTTGTGTGTATGTGTGTGTGTGTGCCTGTGTAAAAAAAAAAAGATTGCTCATAAACATAAAAAAACTATGCCGATTTCCCTCCTAGCACGGGATCCCGTGTAGGTCCAAGATGAGAAACCCGTGTTACACGGGATCCCGTGTAACACGGGGGGTCTTTTATCATGTATCTACATGGGATCCCGTGCTAGGAGGGAAATCGGCATAGTTTTTTTATGTTTATGAGCAATCTTTTTTTTTTTACACAGGCACACACACACACATACACACAAATACAGACAAAATACAACAACATGGTTGTGGTTTTCTTATTTTATTTTGCTTATTAATGTAATATATATATATAAGTATCATATTAGTTTAAACAGGCGATAAGTTGTTGTGTAATGGGGCGTTGCCTTCTACAGTTTTTCTACCACTTATCCCAAATCAGACTTTTGTCCATTGTTTTACATTTTGTTCTTTTAGATACCCGCCTATGTTGAAGCAGTGGCATCTTAGACATCACTTCGCCTTTCTCTGGAATTTTCTCAGTGGGTTCTTCATCTTTCTGTATTAAGGCACTTGGTACCGAACACTGCGTGCTCTCTAATAGCTTCATCGGTATGTTTTTGTATTGACTGAGTCGATTCAAATACTGTTGTAATGTTTTTTGGTATAGTGTAGATTTTTCATGATTGGTTAAATCACCACGAGATAAAACCGCCCGCATATCTTGGTCCAACTCACCCGTAGAATCAGTTAAAGAAGCAGGTGGTTTATAGACTGTTTTATACAGCAAGGTGTCGACCACCTGGGGATCAACTAGTATCATGTTCTTGGTTGGTGTTAAATTACTATGATACCCCTCGCTAGGTTTAAAAGTCCCATCCGTTGTTACTAATTGGGGTGTATGACACTTCTGTTTGTGCTGTCTTAATGTTGAAGCGTCTGTGTAAACATTAACACAAAAATTACAGTTATGTCTTTTTTTTAAGGTGAAGCTCTTGTGTATGTCTTTGCAGTGTGTAAAGGCGACTGAATGGTTTCAAGCATTGAACACACCGGAAGGTTTTGGTGGACGTCTTAGTCTGTGGAAAATAGATGGACTGCGTAAATAAGCCAATTCCCAAGCAGATAACAAACATAGTTAGCCCTAACTCATAATCAGGCTATACATACACAGCTCAAACAATATACATATACAACGAGCACAACAATAGTAATAAATACGACCCAAATATATCACCGGGATGTTAGTGTATCTATACACACCAAAAATACACAAATGTATTCACATTTACACCAACTTTTTTCCACGCCCACATGCTGGCAACTACCAAAACGGACCAACAACCAAGACCCTATAGAATTTCACACATGTCAGATATTAAATTTAACATCAAAATACCATAGAAAAGGTAGCGAATGTGCCCGTTAACCCATGTCTGAAGAAGAAGAGCCAAAAACAATACTATGATTGAAAATCCTGTTAGAATAACAAACCACCTGTTCAGATATTAACAACATTACTTACATAAGTCATTCTTCAAAATGACCAAGTTCCGGTAGTTTCTATTAGTAAGTGCCGATAACGTATGATTTTTTTAAAATGTTTGGTCCTACAAATATACACACATCACCCAATGGGATGAATGGGTTACTCCAAGTGTGTGCACAGTACAAAACCTGTATTGCCTATTCGGTTGTGCTTCAATAGTGCAATACAGGCGATTGGTGTAGCTGGTTCGTATATAAAACTAGGTGTTTGCTCGTTTGTTAGTATCAGAATCATATGCTTTCGTATTTATAGCCCGTGCTGAGATGTCATTCTCAGAGGTGTGCATGTTTAAGACAATGACGAAGGGTAGCCTTTTTTCATCCTTTATGTATAGGTTACACACTAATAAAATTTTCACTACGTATTGCTCAGGTACAACCCCATAACAAGCTACCCTATATGTTTAGCTATTGTTTATGCGGTGCGGGTGAGTTTAGCTAGTTCGGCAGATTATTACTGGTAGCGGTTAATGTTGAAGGCGGCACACAAACCCTATAATACACTTCACTCTTATAGGCACTAACATTACCCGTAGGCAGCTGGTAGGTGTGGCTTCTCCATAATTAGTGTCTTTTAAACCCCAACAACAAAAAGCCGATACGACCAACGTCGCCAGTGAAAATGCAACTCGATAGATGTCCACTTGGGAGCCTTTTTTCTTGGTGTTCAGCTTCTGAGGCAACTGAGGGCGTTGGTAGTAATGAAGACAGTGATGGGTGGTCAGACAATGAAGATATGTCGATGTCCCCGATAAGCTGCTCTGTCTTTAATTCACCTTTAACGCTAGCCACGCTCTTTAAACCCAGAAGTGAAGCCGTATCAGACCCATCATCCGAGACAGAAACCATTCATCTAGCTGGTGAGTCAGGGACCAATAGTCTAGAATCATGTTTACCATCACTTAGTCAGATTAATGCTAAATGGGAGCATGATTATCCTACCACTACCATCGCCCGTTGTCACGCTGTCTCAGGAACTGAAAGCAAACAGGGTCGTAGAAAGGTATTATGTGTATGTATACATATATTGGTTGTTGTTGTAATGCGGTAATTGGAGTTTAGTTGTTTGTGTTTAGGCTAACCTTTGAAAAAAAATAAAATAATAATAATAATATCATTACCGAACAGAGACTATTTTGTCGTGGTACTTTTTCTTCCTATGATATCACTACACCGGGGGGCGGATTATATCCGTGGTGGAGTAACTAGTGTATAATAATATGCACGTACAGCTAATGCGAACTTTCTTTTCTTAAGTGTGCTAACCTATAAGTAAGTGTAACAAGCCGAGCTAATGGATATTCCTCTTGTTTACTCTACAGGTTCATTTTGCTACAGGGGGTAAATTGATAACTACCTATATTTTTGTGGCTGAAGCTCATCATTACACAAGAAGTTATTTTGCTTTAGACCGGGAACTGTTTCAAAGGCGGGTCAATGAGCTTGAGCTAGTCATTTCACCCTTGCTTGATAGCACCCATAGGCGTAAGATCATAGATCACTACGAACAGGGAAGAAATAATAGTCAGGCTTACACTTTAGACAGACCTCATCATTTCAAAAAAAGCTTTGAACCAGCCCAATGATTAAGTTGACTAACTCACCATTTGTCCTTGCTCTATTAATGTTAAAAGGGCTTGATGTGTCACTGCCGCTTATATTTCCACGTTTCACAGTCACACACTGGGAAAATAAACTGTCATTTCAATATGGTGTACTGTCATTTCAATAATTAGGAATATGAGGTCCTCAACTACCTATTTTTCCAGAGGCAATGATATGATAAACCATTAGGTGATGGAGTTAATGATGTAGCCGTAACATCATTCAAGAGACCACTTATCCATGTTCGGCGTTACTATGGTGATGCAAATATAAAGTATCCAACTAGAACCGGCATCACAATGAGTCGTCAAGAATTTGTAGACCTCGTAGACCTCCGAGAGGTCATTCTGAAAGAATTTGATAGAGTGTGTGGTGTTTTTGGCACAAAAACCGATTCAACTGCTCCAGCTGCAAACACAGTTACTAATACAGCCAACAAAATGTCTACACCCACAGAGTAGTATTTTGGTAATCTAGAGATGTATCTCACGACCGACTACGAACCCACATATGTACCTGAGATGCCTGTAGCAACCCACAACCAACCAGAACAGAAAAAGAAGAAGCCAACCAGGAGACGAAAACTACAACCAACTGTGACTCCTATGAACAGTCAATTATACCATGAACCTTTTTTTATTCTTTCTTAATTATTTTGGAAAAAGATATGCGAATCATAAAATAAATATGTTTTATATCTCTGAAAAAATATGTCTATCACGTTTTATGGTTCGACTTTAATCATTGTTATATTTGTATATGTGTATTGTCTGTTTCGTTGTACTATATGCTATGTCTTGCTACAAAGAAAGCTTCTATAAACTACAGAGGTTCAAGTTATTGACCGGTACAGAACTCAGAAGTTATCCACAGATCATGAAGAACAGAACCTTCGCTCTCTATATATTCGATATAGGTAGACCTGCTGAGCCCAGAACTGATTTATACAAGGGTTATACACAGACCAAGATAACATTAGAAACCCCATCATGGTTTGGGGTCATAAGCTAGTCAAGTTAATTCAAGCACCCAAACCACCCTAAAGGTGTGAGAACCCTTGGCCTTTTCCTCTGTGTTATTTAAAGGTAGGGTAACTATTATGGGTATAGAACTGCTAATTCAGAAAACTGATAAACATGACGTTTGTGGTGTGGGATATATGTTATTATGAGAACTGTTGGCAAAGAAACAATAACTTAAAAGAGAGATACCATAATTGAAACGGGGACTGAAAACATAATTGAAGAACCTACCGAGAATATACTAAGAAAATATTGACCCAAAGTAGACAATGTTAGAAGCTAGCGAGGCCATACTGATAATATGGTAGAACATAGTTGAAACTCATACAGAGACCACCCGGCGACCATGGCTAAAGCGTGAAGTGAGAAAATAGTTGCAGAGCCTAGTGAGAACATACTAAGAAAATATTAAACAGGGTAGAATATGATAGAAGCTAGTGTGAATATACTGAGAACATTTTTGTTATATGAGTTATATTAACCACCCAGCACCATAATTTTCAATTTTACAATGTGAGAAGCACTTGAATATAAGCATAAAATAATGAGAACCATTGACCAAGGCACAGAAGAATGTGTGGAGACCCTTATTCATATTATGATTAATGCGCTCCTTTCTTTAAAATTTAACATTAAAAAGATTGTTTATTAATAACTCCAATTGTGTGGCAACCCCGAACCGTGTTTGATAACAACTTAGAATCACTCAACTGTAAGGGGGGGGAGTTTGAGAATGTGCATATATGTCAAATGTTTCTTTTGTAAAGATTTAAACACGCTACAGAGCTTTGAAAATATCTGTAAGTATGTGTGTGTGTGTGTGTGTGTGGCCATCTATATATAACATACTTAGATCACATCACCAAAGCAGCAAAAACAACTGAAGAAAACAATATAAGAGATAACTCAACGAATTGCGCTTCGCAGACGACCAATCACTACTACCAGCGTCATAAGAACACATACAAAGATAAACACCCAGATTACATCAAACATACCAAACCTTTAACATGAAGATAAACAAAAGAAAAGGCCGAAGCTAGGAAGAACGGAAAGAAAAACAGCCATATATATATATATATATATATATATATATATATATATATATATATATATATATATATATATATATATATATATATATATTGAGGGCCTGTAATAATGAAATTGTATTAATTTGGTACAATTTCTAATTCTTACACCAAGGTATATTTAACTATATATGTACGAAGACTTAGGGAGTTTGAGAACACTCATAACACAGCGCTAAATCGTGTTGTATAGTGAGGTTTACAAATATTCAAAATTATGGTAATAAAGATGCCAGAGACGCTAGTCATAACAGAAGGTGTTAATCTCTACCAGGTGGCCGTATTGTAAGCATTTAACAGACCAGTTTTTAAAAATTTTCATTGTTTAATAGTAAGACTAATTTTTAACCGTTTTCAGTAATTCAAGGAATGTTATGAATGCGACATGTTCACGCTTATGTATGCTTCATGCATATATATATGTTTCTTATAATTACCCCCAATTATTTTGTCAGTGTCTGTGTTACTCTAATACATTTTACACTGTGGTCAAGCCGTCACGCTTGGTGATTATCGATTGACACGCGTACGCCGTCTCGAGCCAGTAATTAAGCCGTTACACTTTACCTGTGGTTTATCACAGGAGTTTATATAGGGATTTATTTTTCCTTTAAACTATTTCATAGAGCTGGAAATATTTTGTAAAATACTGTTTGAAATTCAAACTAATAATTTAAATAGCATTTGTATCAGTATATTAATATCATTAATAATAATATAGCATGATCACAAAACGATATCCCTACATTCGGACACCAACCATGCTTATAGTGATTATATACAGAGACAGCTAAGATAGATAAAACGTGTTCGCTTTCATATACTGGTTGCGTGATCGGATTACGCTGACATCATTCGTGCTAAGATTCCAGTATCGGTTTCTTTGTGGAAAAGTTCGCTAATGATCATATATTGAAATAGCCCGTGCCCTAACAGATGGCTACTCAACCTTGAAACGTAAAGTTTTATGGTGTTTTGCTGGTCGGAATTTCAATTTTTAACACTAGTGGCACACACGTCAGTGCTATTCCTTCTAATGAATTGACTTAAATTTAAATATGGTAGAGGTATATATGACCCCCACCGTATGATCTGGTTATGCTGACCTCATTCATTGTAAGTTTCCAACCCATTTTCTTTGTGGAAAAGTATGCATCTGTGTTATATCATTGTACAGTTTGAACCAGATCTAAATAGGGTAGTGTTATGGATGACCCCGACAGCGTAACCGGGGTTATGCTGACAACATTTGGTGTAAGTTTCCGTGCACCACCAGATGGCTAATTGACCTTGTATCGTAAAATTTTATGGTGTTTTGCTGGTCAGAATTTGAATTTTAAATACAAGTGGCACACACGTCAGTACTATTCCTGCTAAGGAATTGACCTAGATCTAAATATGGTAGATGTATATATGACCCCCACCTTTTAACCCGGTTATGCTGACCTCATTCTTTCTAAGTTTCCAGCCCATTTTCTTTGTGGAAAAGTATGCATCTGTGTTATGTCATCGTACAGTTTGAACCAGATCTAAATAGAGTAGTATTATGGATGACCCCGACATCATTCACTGTAAGTTTCCGGGCCCCACCAGATGGCTAATTGACCTTGTATCGTAAAGTTTTATGGTGTTTTGCTGGTGGGAATTTGAATTTTAAACACAAGTGGCACACACGCCAGTGCTATTCCTTCTAAGGAATTGACCTAAATTTAAATATGGTAGAGGTATATATGACCACCCACCGTTTAACCTGGTTATGCTAACCTCATTCTTTCAAAGTTTCCATCCCATATTCTTTGTGGAAAAGTACGCGTCTGTGTTATGTCATCGTACAGTTTGAACCAGATCTAAATAGAGTAGTGTTATGGATGACCCCGACAACGTAATCGGGCTATGCTGACATCATTCACTGTAAGTTTCCGTGCCCCACCAGATGGTTAATTGACCTTGTATCGTAAAGTTTTATGGTGTTTTGCTGGTCGGAGTTGAATTTTAAACACAAGTGGCACACACGTCAGTACTATGCCTTCTAAGGAATTGACCTAGATCTACATATGGTAGAGGTGACCCCACCCCCGTATGACCTGGTTATAATGACCTCATTAATTGTAACTTTCCATAGACGTTTTCTTTATCACAAAATCTAAACGGAAAATCCCACCCACCCCTTTTCCAGTTTTCAGGGTCGGGGGCCTCGCCGCCCCACCCCATCCGCCGCGCCGCCCCGCCCCGCCCGCTCCGGGCCCACACACACCGCGCGGGTTCGCCCGGTCGTCATCCGATCACCTTATTGGATCTGGTACCTTATCATGTCTTATCATGTCATATCATGTCATATCATGGCATATCATGTCATATCATGGCATATCATGGCATATCATGTCATATCATGTCATATCCACGTATCGTTCCATCCCTGATACACTACTCACATCAAACAATATTTCCGTTTTATTTTAAAACACTCGTTGTTTTATCCCTATTAACTGTTAAGCGAAAACCCGACATTCACTCTTTCACATTGCAGTGTTATCTCTAAACATAGCGTCATATTTATTTAGTAAACAACAAAATGTGTTCTGGTAAAATGTATGTTTATTTACGTCTTATATGGCAAACTCTTTCTGTACAATACCGTGATGTTGTTATGTTTTGTCATACTAGCTTGCTTCATGATACTTTCCACTTAATGTTTACTCAGTAAATGTTGTGAAAACTTCGCATTCAATTTTTTTTGGGGGGGCGTTTATTTTCATGCTGAACGTAGAAAATGGTCTCACTAGGATTTGAGCAGTATCAAGGTCCTAACTCCCTGATCTTTTGTCTTGTCGGTGTCTCTATCGTCTTTGCAACAGCCGCCCACAAAGTCAATATTTATTATGTAAATATGCAATATTAAATTTATACTATCTAACAAAGACACCGGAATATGGGAATTTAATTTTAGCGTATAGAAATATAGATTACAAAGTTACTTTTGCATTACTAATGACTAATTTTGAAAAAAGTCAAAAAAAAGCCAACAAGCCAAACCAATTTTCATGAAGCTAGGCACACTTTAAAAAAGGCCCAATATCTATCTATCTATCTATACGCTGTGTCCCTTGTTTGCCTTGCAGCGTCAGGGGGTGGAAGAGTTCTCTGGAGATGGCCTTCTTGTGCGCTGTTTGTAAGCTTGTTCCTGTGGCTTCTTTGATTTCTGTGATCCATCTTTTACATGGTATGCCTCTGGCTTTATTACCGTTATGTCTATGTGTCATGGCCATTTGTGGCATGTTATATGTCGGCAGTCTGGAAGCGTGTGAAAACCACTTGATCTGCTGTCTTTTGATGTGTTCCAATACTGGTATTGTTTTGGTTATCTGTCTGATGTTATCGTTCCTAATTCTATCTCTTAATGACACTCCGAGTATTCTTCGTAGACATGTCATTTCTGTTGTCACTATTTTTCTTTTGTCTTGTGCTGTCATTGTCCAGGTTTGGATCTGGAAGCATAGTGATGGAATAATTATAGTCTTGTATAATGCAACTTTAGTGTCTATGTTTACATTTTTGTTCTTGAAAATGCGTGTCATCTGTCCTAGGATCTGATATGTTTTGTTGCATCTATTTTGTATCTCTTTACTTGTTTTCCCTTCACTCGATATAATGCTTCCTAAGTAAGTGAACTCATTTACTTGTTTAAGGTGTTTATCATCGATGGAGATATGTGGAATATGTGGAAGTTAAAAGGGCCAATATGGAAACCCTGATCTGAACGGATATTTCCTAGAATATCAGGTATATCGTATAGAACTTACAATATTGAGAACAACATACCCATCATTATAAAGTCATTCAGTCAGTCGCGTAGCCTGGTATTTGTTGACAGTGGGTGAGTTCTAATGGTGAAACGTGGAAAGAGGATAATACTGTTTTATTGTCTATCCCCAGGTGAATGATGGTTGATTGTATCTACACTTGCCGTTAAGCATAGGTGTGGGAGCTTAAGTTGTCATTCCAAGGCCAAATGTGTCGCCTTTGTTGCATTAAGTCCATGTTTGTTCAAGGCTATCTTGATGTTTTCTATCCACCGTTTTCTTGGCCTGCCTTTGGCCGTATGCCCGGGTATTCTTTTGTTATATGCTCTAATTGGTATTTGGTTTGGGTTCATTCTCATAAGTTGACGGAACCATTTTACTTGCTGTCTTTCAATATGTTCAATACATGATATGCCAATTCTTCCTAATATCTTCATTTCTTATTTTATCAAATTTAATAGCCATTACAGCTAATCTCAGAGACTTCATTCCACATGTAACAATTTTCCTCTGCTCTGAGACGGTTAAAGATCATGTTTGATATTGGTAGCAAAGTGTTGGTATAAAAATTGTCGATAGGCCTATTATCTGTCTTTTGATTTCCATCTTGATCTTTGGGTGCAGAAGTAATAGTGAAAGTTGGTAGGTTACTGTGTTTACTTTCTGGTACCTTGTTTCTATTTCTCTGTCTAGTCTTCCATTTTTTGACAAAAATGCTACCTAGATATTTAAATTCGTTGGCTTGGTTCACTCTGGTGTTATATATTGTTATATCCGTTGGTGTTGCAAACTTGCTAATTTTCATAGATTCTGGTTTTTGTTGGTTAATTTTGTTGGTTTTTTTTATGTTGTACTTCTTACATGCTAATAGCTAAACATTGATGTGGCTTTGCAAATTTCCTCAACTTTGTATATTAGACTTCTATCCTCGGCAAATAGTAGTTCGTTCATTTCATTATTGAGTTCCTCGTCAGGTTTATTTGCAATATATTTCTCTTTATTGATGTGAGCTTCTTTTATTATTCTGTCCATGTTTATGTTGGAAAGTAGTTTCGAAAGGTTCAGTCATTCCATCTGTTGTTCTTTCTGAATTTTAGCATCTTTGATGTTATATTAATCAGCCTACATATTATCTAACAGCTGTCTTCTGATGTTATCAATTTCTAAGGTTTCCCAGACAATGTTTTTATCTACTCTGTCGAATGTCTTTTCCTGGTCTACAAATAATGTGTCTAGATCTTGCTTGTATTCGATTGCTATTTCACTTAGTTGTCCCAGTATGAATAGATCGTCTGTACAGTTTGCCCTCTTCTGAAGCCAAATTGAGTGGGACTTAGCTGTGTTCTGCAATGTATCTGTTTTATTATTTTTCCATAGTTGTACCTGTATGAATTGATAAGGAGAGGAGATGCCTTCATATGATTCACATTATCTCTTACTACCTTTGTTTTTTTCATAATGGTGCAATTACTTATTTTTGCCAGTCATCTGGTACTTTTCTTTCTGTCTAAGCTATTATGAATAATCTGGCTAACCAATGGAACCCTGTGTTTCTACATACTTTGATTGCATCACTTGGTATACCGTTCTCTCCCGGTGATTTATACCACCCCCCCTCCCTTTAGAACTTCCAAAAAGGCTGATAATAACGGTTATTGACGGTGAATCGTGTACAGATGAGCCATGGAATCCCTAGCGCAGAAATCAACAAATATATTGCAAAATCCTAAAGACAATATCAATCTCATGGAAAGGAAAGACCAAAGCACCATCGCCAGACTCTTCATACATGTGCAGCATAATAACCACATGAGCAGAATACAACAGATACATTCTAGAGTGCCGGCGGTGCACTCATCCTTTACGAAAATGTCGACCACCACATTTTTAAATGTATAATGGTGGATGATTCGAAAATATACTTCTCCCTACAAATCGAGATACAAATGGAACACATTATATGAAAAAAAAGAGAAACAAACCCATGCAAATATCACACAATGGAAATGGGTTAAATGGCATGCATGAGCCCACTGACCACTATGGAAAAAAAATGAGTAATGGGAGAAATTGAGAAGACAGATCCGAAGATCCGACAATTGAAGCAATTGTACTAGAAGAAGAAGAAGGGGGGCGTAATATGTAGCCATAATAGAGGAAAAGAAATTGTCAGCAACCAAGGCATTATATGGCACATACAGTGTGCCATATAATACTACATATAGTGTATGGAACACGGATTAGTGTCGTAAGTAACTGGTCGATGTAGTGGTTAATAAGAACCATGTGCTGCGGGTCGGTATAGGTCGAAGTGGTAGAAATCCCAGTGAAGCATAACCACAGATGGACCGAAGACACAAACACAACACAGGATACATTTTTATACCGTGATCCAGGACAGGTCCCATAAACCGAAGATCATCTAACGAGGATGAGCCAGCAGTACGTCGCAAACCGTTGGTAGGCGTTGTTCGCACTGTACACTAGCTCATCAATGAGGAACAACGATCAGCAGACAGAACTCCGAGTCCTGTAACTTCATATATGCTGTTTTTGCAAACTATGCAACTTGAAATATATTGGTGAAACGGGTAGACTTCTAGCTGGCAGGTTCACATAGCACTACGTGCCATCTCCAATCATCTCTGGTAGCTCTTCATTTCCATAACCGTTCTCACTTGGGAGAACAGGACATTCAAGTCATTTGCTTAGTCTCCTGCCATTCTGGTAATCACCGACGTTTTTCCTTAGAGAACAGAATGATACACAATCTTGATGCTCGTATGCATCATGATATTAACGAGACCATATCTTTTAGCTAATTCCTCACAACCATTCGTCTTCCCTTTCTGCGCCCTATCCTCTTACTATCCTTTTTTCTGCCTTATCTCTACCGTAGTCATGTTTTATATAGTTGGACATAATGCAACGGCTTAGCCTGGATTGGCATAGTGGGGAGGGGTGATTACAAGATTCGCTACCTGTGATGGATATGACGGTAGGTGGATACACCTGGAGACTTTGAGAGTTGTTGCTGGGCCGGGGGATCCGCGATGGTCATGTGCTTTATAAGATCGTTTACTCCGTATCCCATGTGATAGCACTTGTACATTCTCTTACATGTGGGTGTATCCATTCATACCTACCCAATCTCTTCTCTTCATGTACCGTCAACGCTTTATCGTACCCCTTTTTATAATGTGATTTTTATCGATTTTCATTCATACTACACCAATAGGCTTATAAACCTCCCACTTGTTGTCTTCGGCTTCAAGCGTACGTGCTGACCCTGGGCATATATATGGGGTTGACTTCTTTAGCCTGAGTGGGCTGGCTATCAAGATAGCTGCCTATGGGTTTTGTTTCGGTTGACAACTTTTACTATCTACATCAGTGACTACCAATGTTAGCAGCGCATACAAGAGTTTAAAAACACCCGGTTGACATTAGGTTCGGTGGAAGTGGTTCCTCCAATGTCTTATATAGAAGCTACATGTAGTACGAGCAATGCCTACCAATGGGTTGCTACGAAAGTTTGGACTACCATTGACATAAGCATCGGTTTATTAACCTTGTCCCTCTCCACAGTAAAAGGTCCGCACAAAGGAATTGTGTGGTGGTTTGGTATTCTGTCCGCTGACGGTTGATTAAGAAGCCACATAGATGTGGCACTTCAGAAGAATGCTGAGAATCTAGCAGATTTCTTGACAAAATAAATAGGAGACTAGTGGAGATTAGCACTAAAGAATGTTACTTAACATTTTGTTTTAAATGTCCATATTCAATTGAGCCTTTCACGAGAAGTTGAGGTTTGAAATACCCTGTAACAACAGACAAAAGTGAGGTAGTCAAATGGAGAAAAATACTGGATAATTTGGCATCATGCCATGGTATAAAAGTCCACAGCTAACCTGTTAAAGTATTGTACATACCAATGACCGACTCGCTACTCGGCTCTAAACATGATGATGCCATTCTATTATCCCGGTACTTCTCTTTTCATACACACAACACACACATTCCCTATCTATTATTATCACTGTCACGTACCTGCCCTATTTACTGCAGGTCGCCGCTCCTATTTTCTATTAGTGAAAGTTATTGCCAGCACAAAGGAGGTCAGAGGTTAGCAAATATTAGCGCACACAAGATCTCTAGTTATAACGACAACGTAGTCGTTGCAGTAACCAAGGTTGAGCAAAGCGTGCAACATCTACACCTGACATAGAGAGGGCAGTTACAGAAGCAGAGGGTAAAGGAAACCCAACATTACGGCTGGTATTCCGCCTGTCAAGATTGCAACACGCTTGAAGTGTTGTGCGGTGAATAATATTTCTAGTCCGGTATGCGGTATCTACCTGGATAAAGGCCCTGTGAATACGTGCACCTGCAGCGTTGAACGTGCGATGCTGTTGTAGTCATTACAGAAATTTCGTCTCTGCACCTTCCTGGTAGTATACCTGCTGTAACGTAATCTGTGCAAGTTATTTTATATTTGTAGTGATACCAAATCGCTGTTAGATACTACACATGATAGTTTGTTGTGTTTGCTTGTTTTATATAATCCAACTTTAATAATATTAATGATATTGTTAATGGTGATTACATTGGTAACTATGTCGATGGTATTTTAACTATTTAAGGCGCTTCCCCGTGTGTTGTTTGCGAATCACGACCTGGATTGAATACTTGAAAATAAAATAACACGCCGAGTGATTTCTCTATTATTTTGATTAGCCAGGGTTAGAGATGCGCTAAATATATGGCATACAAATAAGATAGCTGTTTAAATGGTAGGAGTGTTGGTCTGTGTAGCATTTTTCAATAGAGGCCTACGTAATTTTGGGATTGATTATTCCATGTACGTGATTGTGATGTTTCGATTGTATTTTAATTAGGCCCTAAAGTAGTAAAAGGTGTATTCACAATCTCTATTTTTGTTGTTGTGGTCAGGTTCACTGTAGTCATTGCTGCCACAGCTGGGGTTATTTATAAAACACCAGTGGTAACCGTTGCCGTAGACCGATGTTAGATTACTAGATATTTAAATGTGCCCGTTTTATTTGTACAGCTCAAGTGTATACATTCGCTGCACAATTACTTACTGTTAGTCTACATCAGCATGTATATCATTCGACTTTATCTGGAGGACACCAACCACCATAGTTGAATAATGTCGGTTTATAGACAATAATCTACCAAATAATATTTAGTTTATGCAAATCCGTAGATGGAAAACAGAGGTCATTGGAATCACTCCCAAACTCCCATTATGAAACTCACATTATATATAAAGTTTTTGGAAGCAAACAAAAAAAAAACAACAGCAGCGTCCCACCCACCCCCTGTTTAAAGGTTTTTCTTAGATCACCCCCAAAAACACGAAAACGAAGAAATGTCCTTTTTTAAATTATGTAATGTAAGACGGTCAGCCCTCCAAACTCCCTCGTATTATGGAAGACGTATCTACGGTCCTGATTTTATGTTGGCGTAATTTACAAGAGGCTCCTGCTTTTTAAAGCAGATCTTTGATCTAGAAATGTAGTTATTGCATGATATTCTTCCTGCAGGTAACGAATATTGAATACCATAGACGCGATTATAAACTTGGATATGTCTGCAGTCTAGCATGCACTGCAAGTATAATATTTGAACCAGTAGCTCTATGACTAATGAATTCAACTAGTCACGTATGGCTGAGTCTTGTGTGTTGCCGGAGCCAGAAATGGGAGCAGATATCTAGCACTACTGTTTACCTTTTATGCATATCATAAGAGGCGACTAAGGAGGTTTTGAGGGGGTGTATCCATAGCCATATAGGTGGCATGCTGATTTGATGTTTCGAAGCCGAAAGGCGCAGATATCAAATCTAAGCTGTAAACCACGATAATGCATTCAGCTGGGATACAACTTTGACTGAACGACAATTTCAAACTTCTATTTATTTGAGACCGAGATTTTGTTGTTCTTGCAGAAACAAAAACCCAAATAAACTTCAATGTATTTATTTCATCACTTCAGTTGGCACAACTAATTATTTATGTGATTTTGATTGGTCACTATGATGACAACACGCTGGAGTGACCATCATCATCATCATCATGTAGCATATCCTGAACATGATGTAGCAGTCATCACAACCTTTCAAAACTGCTTTCGATCTTGAACCAATCTTCCTGCTTCTGTTACTGTCTTGTTCACGTGTATTTGATGTCTTGCGTGCATCTTCTTCTTGGTCCATCTTTTGTTCGTCTCCCTGGCACCATCCCCTCCAGTATGGTCTTATCTATGCTGTTATGACATTTGATATGGCCAAAATATTGTAGTTTTCTGTAAAGAACCATGCTGTTTCTTTTCATTTTGCTTTTCATTTCTCTCAGGATGGCTACACTGGTGATTTTTTTTTGGTCTATGATATTCTGAGGATTGCCACTGGAAATATGGAAACTCTCAGGAATGTAGGTTTTGTGGAAACTCTCAGGAATGTTAATTTTGTTGTTTTGCAGCAGCTCAGCTATATTTTTTTTTTATTAGTATCAGTTTCTTTGACGCTATAGCCAACCTCCTTATGACATCTTCATAGCAATCACCGTTGCTGTTGATGAGAGAACCAAGATATTCAAAACTGACGATTCTGTCTAATTTGCTGTTGTTGATACTGTTTGAGAACTTGCTAGTGGTTTTGCTGCTTATTATAGTCTTGGTCTTGTTTCCATTCAGAAATAGGTTTTGTTTTTCACTATTTAAAAAAAAATGGAGTTATATGAGGTGTTCGAGACCTGCTTGACTGTGCGTCAAGAATGCATCATCATCATATCTTAGTTCTGGTATATCGTGGCCTCCGATGTTGAGTGGGTCGAAGTTATTTCTCTGTTGGTCATTTCTTACATTCCTCATTATGTTCTCTGCATAAATGTTGAAGAGGGTTAGGTGATATGACACATCCTTGTCTGGCTCATTTTTCCACGCTGAACAAATCAGATGTTTCACTATTTACTCTCACGGCTGCTTGCTGGTCTTGATATAATACTTTTATGGGACAGAGTAGGTGTTGCAGGAAACCCATGTATTCATTATATTCCAAAGTTTTTTATGTTGTGCGCAATCGAATACTTTGGTGAGTCCTGTCAGATCAGAACATCAGATCTATGAGTTCTTCGATGTAGGCTGTCGTGATTTCGCGGCAGTTGTATTCGGGAGCTTGTCATTGCTTTCTGAATGATTCTTGTCGCTTACCAACGTGTCCATATTGCACTCTTGGCTCGATACAATGCTTTTCGGGTCACCGCCTTTGAAGCCGTTATCGAACTATTCGATCCTCCGCCTTCTTCAGCGGCGACCCTGTGTATTGATGGAGGAGAACACCCTCCTTAAGAGAAGCTCTACGTAGTTTAGCCAGCCAAGGCTGTTGCCCGGGATAGGGTGGAGCTGCCGTATACATGCAGACACGAGGAGTCATACATGAGCTGGATAGGAGTGGGGGAACTGAATAGTATCCGTGCCTTCCTAGGAGGAGAAAGTGACATCCTCTCACCGTGTGGTACTATCCCTTACACACTCCAATGCTGCACCCGCCCCCTTCAAGTGACTCGAATGTGTCATTAACTAACGGCATACATGGTCAGCTGGTTAGTTGGTTAAGTAAAATGTACCTGTTTGGTGAGGTACGCTCTTTTCAACCACGGATGTTTGCCCAATCTGGTTATATGAGAGCTTTACAACCATACAAAATAGTGGAGGTCGCGGCTCTGCTAATCCAACCACCACAACTTCCGGCAATCATACGTGGTCAGCATCATGTCTATCGCCTTTAATTTGCTAGCAGCTCTGATACCAATTTCCTTAGGCTGGGTCGACCTAGGACCTCGGTGATTAAAAAAATATTTCCGATTGAATTGTAGATTGAATCTTTGATCATCCAACTATAGTTCGTCAACAAATTAGTAATCACCATTGGAGAATATCTAAGAAATTATCTATTAGATCACAGAGATCTTTGGGACGCAGAGATTTACACGGACTTTACAACAAATTTTTTGTCATTTAAAAAAATATTAGTTTTTTAACACGTTTCCTCTATAACTTAGAGACATATACACCCACTCTCAGTTGCATAGAAAATAAGATTTTTTGCAGTATTCATTCTAGTCAACTGACAGCAAATTACTGTCTAATTAATCGGAATACATTTTGATTGGTGAAGCTTCCTTAAAGCTGCGTTCCAAAGATCTCTGTGGTCTAATAGATAATTTCTTAGATATTCTCCAATGGTGATTACTAATTTGTTGGCGAACTATAGTTGGATGATCAAAGATTCAATCTACAATTCAATCGGAAATATTTTTTTAATCACCGAGGTCCTAGGTCGACCCAGCCTAAGGAAATTGGTATCAGAGCTGCTAGCAAATTAAAGGCGAAAGACATGATGCTAACCACGTATGATTGCCGAAAGTTGTGGTGGTTGGATTAGCAGAGCCGCGACCTCCACTATTTTGTATGGTTGTAAAGCTCTCATATAACCAGATTGGGCAAACATCCGTGGTTGAAAAGAGCGTACCTCACCAAAGAGGTACATTTTATTTAACCAACTAACCAGTTGACCATGTATGCCGTTAGTTAATGACACATTCGAGTCATGTAACTCCCTATTCCCCAATGGCATGGAAAAGGGAAAACTCCCATATTTTAATCAGTGAAAATATACAAATAAGTATTTAATGCCTGTATTGAGATAATAAGAACGTTACCCTTAGTTTGATCCAGTAACAAATGTTTGCTACAATTTAATATGCCTTGTCTAAGAGGTGTTGAAAGAGTCAAATGCGAAACGGACATTAATCAATAATATAAGAAAGAGACAATCTTCATTTTTTGGCCACTTCATGAGACAGGGAGGTTCGGAGAACATAGTCACACCAGGCAAGATTGAAGGCAGCAGAGACAGAGGGCACAACGTGAGAACATATTAGACAGTTTGACAACCTGGTACGGCAGGGAAACAACAACGGGTTGGATAGATGATACTGAAGACAGAGGACTGTGGAGAGCCATGATTGCCTACGCCAGCCGGCATGGCACTTGATGATGATGATGTCTAATTTAATTACCTTAGTTAAAAATGTTAGATGTCCAGAAAAAAACCGGACGCTGTTGTCCATAAAGAAGAAATCAGGTAAAGTGATGTTACTGTTTATAATTTCATCGTTTATTGGTGATTCGAATATAGCGAAAGACATGGTCCATCCCTCAGGTCGCTGTGACTTCGATAAGCGTGTTCGAGATGGTGTGTGCTGTCTAGTCTATAAGAACGTTGAGTAGTTCTGTGAGAGGTAAAATAGAGAGTACGCTGGGACTATGTATGAACATAGATTTGTTATGTCGTGACGCATCATTCTGTCAATATACATTTGTTATAACTTGACTAGAACGAAACATATTTCTATGGACATATATTTTTTATAGTTGATAATATGTTAACTTTGGATAGTTGTCACGTTATGTGAACATAGACTTGGTAAACCGTAACTGTTGATTAGCTATTGGCATATTTCTATGAATACAAACGTGTGGTATGGCATATTTCTATGAATACAAACGTGTGGTATGGCATATTTCTATGAATACAAACGTGAGATATGGCATATTTCTATGAATACAAACGTGTGGTATGGCATATTTCTATATGAATAAAAACGTGTGATATGGCATATTTCTATGAATACAAACGTGTGGTATGGCATATTTCTATGAATACAAACGTGTGATATGGCATATTTCTATATGAATAAAAACGTGTGATATGGCATATTTCTATGAATACAAACGTGTGATATGGCATATTTCTATGAATACAAACGTGTGATATGGCATATTTCTATATGAATACAAACGTGTGATATGGCATATTTCTATGAATACAAACGTGTGGTATGGCATATTTCCATGAATACAAACGTGTGATATGGCATATTTCTATATGAATACAAACGTGTGATATGGCATATTTCTATGAATACAAACGTGTGATATGACATATTTCTATATGAATACAAACGTGTGATATGGCATATTTCTATGAATACAAACGTGTGATATGGCATATTTCTATGAATACAAACGTGTGATATGGCATATTTCTATGAATACAAACGTGTGATATGGCATATTTCTATGAATACAAACGTGTGATATGGCATATTTCTATGAATACAAACGCGTGATATGGCATATTTCTATGAATACAAACGCGTGATATGGCATATTTCTATATGAATACAAGCGTGTGATAGAGTCCACAACCATATATAACTTATTTTAATATGGATTATTTATAGCTTTCAATTAGGATTATCCTAATATAACCTAGATGTGTTATAGCTTTCAGCTAGAGAGTAGCATTGTTAAGCATAGATTTATTGCTATATATCTTTCGACTAAAAAGTATCATAGTTGAACATAGCTTTGTTATAGCTTTAACTAGAGATTAGCATCTAATACAGTGTATCTATCAATGTTCCTTCAGCGCGAATATGATGCATAGAGCAGAAACCAGTTCGAGCGGTGTGGAACTACTGTGTATAATTCTTGCATGTTGTTGAGACCATAGACATATCCTCTTTGCTATTTTTTCTATTTTTTTAGTCTAACTTGGTTTTCCTCTTTTTCTCTTGCCATCTGGTACCCGTTTTAATGCTTTTAGTAGCAGTCTGTTTTCATTCATTCTAAGTAAATTTCCGATATAAGTCTGTCGTTTTCTTCTTGTTGTTGTAGAAACATTTCTATTTTGTTACTTCTCTTGCTTGTTTGACTTGAATTATTCCCAAATATGTAAGAGTTTTCTAAGACATTTATCTTCAAATAAATTCAATTTCTTCTCCAGTAACTTTGTCATTTTCCAACTTACGTAACCATGTGTCGACACAGATATCAATGGAATTGAACAGTCAAATTTTAGTATATGTACTTATTGTTTTTAATTTCCAGATGTTTGTTCGATAGTTGAATACACTTGATGCCAACGAAATAGTTGTAGAAATCTCGTTTGTTGTGTCTCCATCTTGTGTCATTTTGCTGCCTAAATAGAAAAAGTTATCAGCCAATTGAATTGTGTAGATACTAAATATTTAGATACTTTCAAACTAGATAATAGTTTTTGTTACAAAAAAACAACGGTCAATACTGCATTTTTCCCGTTAGGGAATTTCCGGTAGGGATTTTGTAGCTGTGTGATAAAACCGACAGAAAAAACCCCCAGTCCTTACGGGGGATCGAACTCTGGACCTCACGGGTGGGAGACCAACGTTCTCGACCATGCGCCACGCTTTTTTTAACATAGATTTGTTACTTTCAACTCCAGAGTAGTTTTGTGGGGCCTGTAATGTGTTACGGCTTTCAACTAGACAGTAGTATAGGTGAGCATATATTTGTTAAGATTAAAAATTAAAAATTAAAGTAGAGATGTGTGCAGGTGTCCAGGAGCCATTGCTTTCAATAGTGAAAGCATGGTTCGGACATGTATGCAGGCACGATTCCTTGTCTAAAACAATACTGCAGGGAACTGTCGAGGGTGGAAGAAGCAGAGGAGGACAAATAAAGACATGGACAGACAACATCAAGGAATGGACAGGGCTAGATATTTCCACACTCATCCGCATCGCTGACGATAGAATTCGCTGGAGGACTCTGTGTGCTGAAGCATCCAATGTGGTACCCCTACGACCCTGAAGGGTTATGGGTTTATTGATTGATTGATTGATTTGTTATAACTTTAAGTAGAGATTATCAATGTTGAACAGTTATTTGTTATAACTTATAGCTTATATAGTTGAATAGATTTGTTATAGTTTTTTAACTAGAGCAGGGTTGTCCAGCTTGAAGCTACTAAATGTACCTATTTTATATCCCTAGATAGTTGGCATGCCCTGATGTGAACATTTGACTTAAGGCATACCAACAGAATGCATTTATACTCTTCAACCAGAGCCGTATATACGTTTTCAGTACGGAGAGGGTTTTACCTAAATAAAGGTCATACGCCAGTTTTCGTGTATAATGCGGTATTTTTGGGAAGAAATCGTTACGGTAGGGTTTCACCCAACTTTTAACTAAATTCTGGGTACTAAAAGTCATGCTCTGGTTTGCTAGGGTGGAGTGGAGAGTTGAGCACCACAACCTCACTTCCTTCTTCTACGGGTTTGTCTTCAACAGAAAATACCGTGTTCTTTTTTAATTGTCACATTGGATCACAATTACAGAAAAATGTATGGAGCAAAATGCATACTTTGATGATGTTAAATGGTTTAGGAATAATATGGTTTATAAACTATTGTACTGTGTTCCGGACCACAAAATATATTGTGAAGTCAGAGACCGCATGAAACACGCGGCCACCGCTTGGACAGCTCTGAACTAGAGTAGCATAGATCTGTGTATATATAGTCAATTTATGCTTTATCAGTGTCTGTTCCATTATCAGGGTAGGCATGAACTAGTTTAGGCAAAAATGACTTCTTCAGGACTCATTTCGAATCTTGGATATTTACATACTGAATTAGCACAGTAGTGGAAGATCTTCCCTTAAATATTTCGAAACAGGAAGGTAGAATTATGGAATTCACGCCAGCAAATGGATTTGCCCTTTTCGAAGAACAACCTCAGGGTCCCATGGTGCAGTATGAGCAATCTAGAAGAAAGGACACAGGTAAGGACTATATTAGCTAAGTTTGACAAGTTGAAAATATTTCAGACAGTAGTAATATGAAAGGGACGAAGATGTTGATTAGTACATGAACTGTAGGAATCATTGACTTTTATTTGGTGATAATTATAGAGTAGACCACAAACCACCACATGCAGAAAGCCACGGGTCTCACCAATGACCTATTAGACCAGTCTCTCATGCAACGGAAAACTTTAGACATGCCTATATAATTAAGCTTTTTTCATGTTATATCTTTATTACACTTCATATATGTATAGTTTAATATAATTTAATTTGTCATTGTTTTTGGGTGCATTTATGCTTTGTCATTTAAGTTATATGCATGTGCCCTTTGCAGTTGAGAGGGAGTCAGAGATGCATTGGACATCACTGGGTTCTGGGTTTATGTATTTGCACGCACCCTCTGCAGTTGACGAGAGGGGAGTCATAGATGTACTGGGACAGCACCCGGGAGAAGTAGACTAACTACACTGTGTACCCCCCCCCAACAATTTTTGGGTCTTAAAGTACCCAAAAAAAAGCTATATAACGATTTAGGTTTTTTCGTAAGCAAAATTTCATATACAATTTTTCAGACCCACCCCCTCACCTTATTTTTAGTAGGTTGGTTGTCGATGGAAAATACGAGGCTTAAAACAGTAATCACATGGGCACCACCGTGGTGTGGAAAAGAAAAACTTGATTTGATGTAACTAGTCTAACTGTACTTTATCCTAACACAGCAAAAATTGACCTCTCCTAGTTTAGTAAATGTCAGGTCTAAACGTCGTGGCGCATGTCACTTTTAAGTGATCTAGTTGTCTGTTGTCAGCATTTCCTGCTTTGACCCATGTGTTGCTGTGACCCGTAAATCGAGGCAACGGATTGTAACACTGTGAGTTGCTGTGTATATCGTAAGAGCGGTCATAATGCAGCATATGGGATTTGAACCAAGTCCACTCAGATGATACCTACTTGCCTGGCAACGTGAGGATTCCGTCTTCGATCACACCGCATCCCTGAAATGCCGGGGATACCCTTCCCTGCAGAAATTCTTTCTATACCCTACTACACACACGTGTACAATTAATGCCCACTCCCAGCTTCTCGAAATCAGTGTTTCTAATTCTGGTACGTTTTAACATGTTTCAGTGTACTTTATGTCGTCTGACAACACCAAACAACGAAATGCTCAATATAGCGGAACACATGACATACAAAGCATGGTCTACTATTGTCGAGAGTTACAGTTGGCCTCGTCCAGTGCATGGTCAGAGTGAACCCAAAATGTAGGACTGAAGTCGGATAATCTAGACGATAGGCGTAAATATCGCAGCCAAGCTGTAAACTACTACACAGTGTATTTCATTATCGGACACATGGCAGAGACGTAATTACGTCATCAGGGAGGGGCCCGCGGTTTTAAAATAAAATTCCCTTATTTTCGTGCATAATTATTCCATTATTTCCATGCACTTTTTGTAACCTTTTGTTGAAAATTATTAATAGGGGTGGGGAATGTGTACCGTCCTTTAAAAAAAAAAAAATTAAATTCCTAGTGTTAAAAGTCTTGTTCTGATTACCTGGAGAAGGGGGCGGGGGCTTTTTGTACATCCCAAATCCACCATATCCTTATCTGCGGGTTTGAACATAGGCTTATGGGAAATACAGCGTTGGTCCCGTACTTTTCATTTATCAAGAGTAGTCTGTGGGATGATATGGTCAACATCATTCAGAAGCCTTTTCATTCCGAGATTATACCTGTTTCTTGAGACTAGATCAACATGGGAACCGTTTGTAGTTGCTGAAATGGTTCGACCACTTAATGACCAGCAGTAAGATACAGTATTAGAATAGAAATACCAAGAGGCAGAAGAAGGCCAAGAAGATCAACATTTAACTTTCCTTCTGATGGTTCACTCTATCTATACGATAACCCTTTTGTTGCCTTTCAGCGTCAGGGGTAGAAGAGTCATCTGGAGATAGACCTCTTGTGTGCTGAGTATATTGTGGAATGTGTCGTCTTTTTTATTTCGGTGGTCCATCGTTTTCGTGGTCGACCACTAGGTCTGCTGTTCACTGTATCTGTGTAGCATAGCTTGCTGTGGTATGTTGTCTGGTGGTAATCTGCTGATGTTTGCAAACCATTTGATCTATTGTCTCTTAATATATTCCAAGATGCTCACTCTGTGCCTGAAATACATCAATATAAATAGCTCAGACTGTCAGCGTTCGTTTACCTAGTCGTATTATATATCACCTTTGTGTGCACTGATGTTCCACGTTATCCACAGTTGTATCGTCTTACTGTTCTGTTAATGACACGTCAGTACTAATAAGTTTAGTGATTACCTCTAGAAACTATCTCTTTGGAAAGTGACATTAGCAATAATGTATTCTGAAAAGAAATACTGAGTATCGTACTCCCATGCCTCCTGTGACCAGATTAGAGCAGTCATGATTGCATTCGACTCATGTTTTCAAAATTGTTCTAACATGAATATAGTATATCGCCCGGGTCATACAGAAGTCAATGGTAAAGCCCGGGGAACACAACATTGCTGGAAGGGCAACAACCAAATGAAATATTCAGTAAACAAGGTAGAAATGTAATTTTGCGTTAGAGCTCATCTCTAAAAACCACGTGTTGCCGGAGTCAGAAAGGGGAGAAAAGAATAGTGACAGTTACCTACCATGCAGGTAGGCGACAAAGGAGGTTTGGGGGAGGAGTTGAGTTGGCTGTCACATCCCATATAGTGCCCAGTGACCCAGAAGTCATGTTGAAGTCAGATGTATGATGTTGAAACACGCATACATCTCAGGCTAGCTGTAAACCATGACAGAGCGCATTCCTATCTCCGCACTGCTAATCTGCATGAGTGAGAACGCAAAAGAATAGTTCAGATCATGACGTAATAGAATGTTATGTTATGTTATGTTCCTCCAGGGCCATAGGCGGCGCATAGGGCAGAAACCATAGCTTTCCATTTCTGTCTTTGTGTTGCCTGGTCTTTAGATTCATTGACATGCCTTCTCTATTAATGGTTCTTCGTAGAGTTTCTCTAGGTCTCCCTCTTCTTCTTACTCCAGGTGGCACCAAATATAGTGACTGCTGGGGAATTCTTAGGCTGTTCATTCTGAGAACAAGTCCAACGCCTTTGTCTCATGAAGGAAGATATATAGGTTTGTTTGCTTTCCTCTCTTATAGTAGTGTTAGATTTAAAGTCACTCCACTTAACATTCGGAATGGTACGTAGGCATTTATTTTCATATGAGTCTAGTCTCTTATCTGTGGCTTATGTGGCTTTCCAACTTTCGCATCCACATGATAGAATAGTGATGATGTTGGAGTTAAAGAACCTGAATAGCGACCTCTAATTCCCAATTATGAACAATACAGCACACGAGTTTTAAGTACAAAGTTTTATTAAAAATGAACATGTTAATTTACATAAAAAGGTCCAAAAAGGCGTACAGGATTGACTTCATTGTACTAGGTTTCCCTATACGGTCAATCCTCTACTCATTTTGAACACTTTGTGAGGTAAATTTACAAGTTAATTTCTATAGAACTTCTTACTAAAAACACATAGTAAGAACAAAACACAGCACAGTATTGTAAAAAGAAGCAATAGAATAGTGACGTCTAATTGCTGTCCGCTTTTAACTTTAATTTGGCCGGCATTGGGTGTTTTCAATTAGCGTATGATGTGATAATAGACAGTTTAGTCTATTGTAGTACATGTACTACGTCGTGTTTGTGATAAAAGGCCTGCTAGTGGAAACTCACGTCAGTTTTTGCTTTCTTGTGTGTTCCACTGATTAGCAAAATTTCATCACTCTTTGTATTTAATTATCGACTATGTGTTTTATGTACATTTATTTATGTTTTCTTTTAATATATAATTCTTAGCCACAATGTCATAATTGACACGTGTTCCGTTTGCGTGTACAATTAGGCATACAACTCCGTGATTTATCGTATTCGTTCCTCTTCATTAGAATACAACACCTGATCCCCACCTACTTGCAGCAGCCAAGGGTCATGTAGAATTGCCTCAGAGATGTTATGAACTCTTGACCTGCGTAAGATAAGTCTACGAAACTGATAAGTTGATCCTGTAGCGGAGTATTAGGTTGCTGTTTAAGATTGGCTTGACCTTCGTTACACAGGTCTGTAGGGCCACAGGGTTTCATATTGTCTGTGTGTGGTATCCAGGGTAAGCAAAATACCATGATCCTATAAGTACCTCTTCGTGGTGCACCCTAGAAACAGAAATACAGCGGCTCGTGGTGTGTTCCAGCCAACCCTTTTAGGGATCATATCCGTGAATGTGGAGGTTGTGGATGAAATGAGAACATACTGCACAAAATAAGACAATCAATATCTTCTACATCTCTGTGCCAACACATCCAGCGGCACTGATGACACATACTGACGCAAGATATTCCCGGTTCGGTTAACCGAAATACAGACGCATTGGAGGAGCGGCCAATGTCGATGCCCCGCTATGGGTAGATGTCGCAACGAACATCGATAATCTTAAGTCTCCGAAGAATTAATGCTAACATATTGAGTGCAATGAGAGGGTCGCACTGCGCTACAGGGCAGCAACATGTGCGAACAGAATGGAAAAAACGCTATGTAGAAATTGGAACTGAATTTATGTTCAGCTTGAGAACAAGCACCTATAGAAGAATGGCTCGTGGAAAAGAAGCAGCAACTATCACCAGGTGCTGCTAGATATGTGTAGAGGTTCAGACTTGCACGTGTAGTGGTTCAGACTTGCACGAGTTCAGACTTGTTCTCAATGTCGATGAATGATTCCTCAGTTGACAAGTCCAATAAACTCGAATCCAGCTCTACTGTAGAGTGTTTCATATACCGGAACCATGCTCACACCAGAAAAGTTTCAGTACCCGAGGGAACAGGGATAATGCATCTAATTTCGTGAGACAAGTTCACTGGCGGTGGAATACCTCCTGTGAGATAGACATAGTATACTCAAACCAAAATCCGTGATTACTGCCTCATTGGAGACTGCCACACAGAGAAACATTTTGACATGTAAAGTCCAAGGGCGCCGTGGGTGATAAACCATCACGGCGAAGTCGATATAAATCAATCGCCTGGTGACATAGGAAGGCTGTCGCAGGTTAGGGAATATCACTGGAATCAAAAGCATACTGAAAACGGATGTGTTGGTCGGAAGGCGCATTATAACGCAGATCCACTGTTAAACAAGCAGCACAACGTATTTCACAATCCCCGGCGGAAATCACACGAACACTTAATGTTGATTTTCAGAACGCAGACGAAGACACGTTGCTTGCTGCGTGACTGCTTCAAGCCAGTCAGAATATTATCATGTTATTCATTGGTCATTTATTTATACTTTATCTTCATCCCCGACGGCAGGTTTCTGCCATGGGATTACCTTTATTTATTAGGTTTTACCTTTATTAGATTTAATCATATATGAAGATTATAAATATATTAAATCACTGGGGTGTTGGTGGCAGTAAAAGTCGCAATACATGGGACTGTGTTATACTGTGACATAACGGTAACACCATTTTCATTGTACTCAAAAGGTCTCGGATCTGATCCTAGATCGTGACGTCATGATACATCTTTTCTGAGATCTCTGGGGATGAAGCAACCGAGTTATGTGCCAATAGCGTTGCTCTTGTCATACAAAATGACGCTTTGATGAGAGTGGTGCACATAGTAAGAACAAAACAGCACAGACAGGGGCGCACATAGTAAGAACAAAACACAGCACATACATGGGCGCACACAGTAAGGACAAAACACAGCACAGACGTTTTTAGTAAGAAGTTCTATAAAAATTAACTTGCAAATTTACCTCACAAAGTGTTCAAAATGAGTAGAGGATTGACCGTATAGGGAAACCTAGTACAATGAAGTCAATCCTATACGCTTTTTGGGACCTTTATAGGTAAATTAACACGTTCATATTTAATAAAACTTTGTACTTAAAACTCGTGTGCTGTCTTGTTCAAACTATCGGAAAGTACGTTAGTATTGACACATAAGCTAAAAATCTCACAACTTTTGTCCACCTGTTATGCGTCCTCAATGTATTTCTCCTTATCCTCTTACTGCCCTTCTCCTTTCTTTTCTAACATTCTATCTACCTATGATGTATACATTTGGGCCATAGTATAGCTGCTTGTCTTGGGTTGGCATTAAGGGGGTAGGATTACGGCGATTCGCTATATGCGATGAATGCGGCAGTGATGGGTGGATGTACCTCGGGGCTTTGAGAGTTAGTGCTGGACGAGGGCCCGTTACGGTCATGTGCGTTAAGGATAGTTTCATCCGTATCCCATGCCATCACCATCCTACATTCTGTTCCAATGGGTTTATTCATCCACGCCTCTCTTATCTCTTCTCTTCTCTAACCCCAGTTCTAAAACCTTAGTCACCTCTTATCATATGCAGGTAAGGTAACAGTGTGTCTATTATACACTTCCATTACGGCCCTGTCAACTAATAATAACGTAAAGGGAGGACAAATATGGTTTCTTTTCTTATTAAGGAGTGATTTTTTTTCCGCGTTTGTTTTTTTGTCCTGTGACATCTTTTACCTGTGAGTTGTTTTCTTGTGCGACTTTTATTTTGCTGTATCTTTTATCTTTATATTATGGGTCCTATTCTATTATCGTATTCCCTTTGTGTGAACTAATCCACTTCTTGTGGGACGTATGTTGATAAAGGCATGTACTAGACACTTAAGAGTGACATCATAGCAAACATCTCAAGTTTTCGTGTACTTGTGAGGAGGATTTTCTCTAAACAAAAAAACAGACTCATTCAGATTCGCAAGACAATAGTATGTTGTCTAACTATAGGATCTATTCTTCAACATCGTGGTAGGAGTGTACCATACATCTTAATCGTATAAGTGCTCTTTCTCTGTTTAGTTTATCCTCTCTAAATAGGAGTCTTCTCACATTATGCACCTCTGTGAGTTGGAGTCTTTCTTTTGGTATGAAATAAAACTAGAAATACCTCACCATTGCACAGTCTTGGTTCACGAGATTTGTGAATGACACCTCGGCTAAGAGGGCGAACGCACCCGAACCAACTCTACTGTCGAGTTTTTCCTATACTGGAATCATACTCGTGGATAAGGAAAGGTTTAGCACCCGATGGGCACATGAACAATGCGTTTATTTACGTGAGGCAATTTCACTGGCCGCTGAACACCTCGTGTGAGATAGACGTAATCAACCCATGCCTAAATCCCTTATTACCGCCTCCTCGGAGACTGCCACCAAGGGATATGTTTTTACCTGAAAAGTCCAAGGGCACAGTGAGTGATAAACCGCCACGGCGCAGTCGATACACAACATCGCCTGGCGACAGATAGGAAGACTGTCACAGGCTAGGGAAGCCCACCGGTTTCAAAGGCATGCCGAAAACGGATGTTCTGTCCGGAGGGCGCAAATAACAGCTGCAAGTCAACGTACTTCACGCTCCCATGCGAAAATCACACGAATCGTTATCAGAGAGTGAACGCAAACAAAATACACAAACAAAACGTCTAATATTTAACAAGTCTACAACCAAGTTGAATTCTATGAGTCTTATACAGTACTATTTTGTAAATACACGCTTGTTCTGCAATAACAATTTAAATTTGTAGACGCAATCAGTAACTGCCGTAATAGCATGACCGTCACCAACAAAGACCTTCCAATAGAATTAATTAGGACCCCATTCGTTACCATTTTAAAAAATTATTTTTGATATTTTGTTTGGTCACTATTTACACAAAACGCAGATAGAAATACCTGGGTCACGTGTTAAGACTATATGATTCTCTTGATTCTTGATTAGAAACTGGTCTCACAGCACATGGGGAATTCCCATAAGTGCTCTACCCTCTGTTCCATCAGCCATCCGACTCGATGGTCTTTCAAGTCTAATGCCGCTGAAACAGACGTCGACATCAGGGCACAACTCTTGCCTTTGCGACAGGTTTCTTTGTTGTTCCGCTCACCCACGCCGTGCCCGTAGCTAGTTCAAGCACAACGTCGGCCTCTCGGAACAACATGGTAACTGTTATCGAATGTTACGACTACGGGATTGTATAGATGATGTGCTATGAAGCTTCTATAAGAAGATAACCTCAATATAATGGCATGCCATCTACTAAGGTTTTCTGTTGCATGGGTGGTTAGTCTAGTGAGCCATTGGTGAGACCAACAGACGCAACGACATGCGTTAAGACTATGTGAAAATATGACAAACCAACAAGCCCTACGTGGACACCTGAGGGTAAAAGAAAAAGAGTAAAACCTAAAACAACCCTAAAAACACCATACTTAGAGAAGGGGAAATAATAGGCTGCAAGACCATACAAGAACTAAAACTGCAGGCAGTGGATCGCAACATATGGAGAATCAAAACCTCGCCCTATATGCCGTCTGCCGCACTACAAGAACAAACTAAAAATATTTGCATAGTTGGAACCGCATGTCAAAAATAGCGAAGACGACTCCAAATGTATAATGACCAACATAATCGCAACAATAATCAAAACGCAACGAATCGGGCCCGAATTCAGTCTGTTCGGTCTTTTATATACTGTCGACAGTCTCGGTTATAGTTACCATTGGTATTACAGTGGACACTCTTTATTGCGCATCATTGTATTACAGTGGACTCTTGCGCATCATTGTATTACAGTGGACTTTATTGCGCATCATTGTATTACAGTGCAGTGGACTCTCTTTTTTTGTGCATCGTTGTATTACAATGATCCCTCTTAAATAATACTTTTCAAAAATGAAAACCCCAAATTACATTTATTCTAATTGTTTATGTATAGACTAGTATAACGAATTTCTTTTATTACGTATATTTGTGGTCGGGCAGGACCATGTTGTTATTAATGATAATTGCTTTAATACTTGTACGGGATGTTCGTTGATTTTGTAATAGTCCTTGTTTCGATTGGTCTGTTCTAGGTGACTTGAGTACACAGGCTGAAAGTCGTGACGAGACCAAATCTTTTTTGAGGATGTGGTTGGCCAAGTACGGAAAACCTGTTTACTTGCGTTGCAAAGCGATTCGGTGCTGCTAGAACATACCTGGTTCAATTCCCGTCCGTTGTAAGAATAATGAAGTTGTACTGTTATATCTGTGTGTACATGTAATTCAAAGTAGCACTGTTGTTTGTCAACAGATGAAAGAGACGCTGTACAAAAGAAGACTTTCACGAAATGGGTCAACAAATACCTCTTGAAGGTAAGATGTTACGTATTGAAAGGAAATTTACGAAGATTCATTTATATATTTGTTTACATATTTGTAAGAATAAGAAAATGTTTTTTCATGTATGATCTTCGTTTCTAACCAGTTTTTTGTGTGAATAGAATAAGCAGGCCTATACGCAGCATATACATACATCACACATATGCAGTATATATACATATACAATACACATATATGAAATAAACACAGGCAGCACACATGTAGGCATTATGCACACCTTCACACACACATATATATATATATATATATATATATATATATATATATATATATATATATATATATATATATATATATATATATATATATATATATATATATATATATATATATATATATATATATATATATATATATATTGTTTTTAAAAAAATAAACAACATTGTAGGCTAAGAATTAAAAACAAATTCTTCTGATCTTTCCAGAGAGGTCGCAACTCCTCCATTCTACCCTGGTCATACTTCTAACAGCTTTGCCTCATGTCATTCAGTATTTGTAGACGCAATCAGTAACAGTCCGTAATAGCATGACCGTCACCAACAAAGACCTTCCAATAGAACTAATTAGGACCCCATTCGTTACCATTTAAAAAAATTATTGTTGATATTTTGTTTGGTCACTATTTACACAAAACGCAGATAGAAATACCTGGGTCACGTGTTAAGACTATATGATTCTCTTGATTCTTGATTAGAAACTGGTCTCACAGCACATGGGAAATTCCCATAAGTACTCTACCCTCTGTTCCATCAGCCATCCGACTCGATGGTCTTTCAAGTCTAATGCCGCTGAAACAGACGTCGACATCATATATACATACATCACACATATGCAGTATATATACATATACAATACACATATATGAAATAAACACAGGCAGCACACATGTAGGCAATATGCACACCTTCACACACATATATATATATATTTATATATATTGTCGGTGTATATATATATATATATATATATATATATATATTGTTTTAAAAAAAAGAAACAACATTATTTCAAACGTGTACCAAACATTTTTTTAACGGAAGTAATTCTTCAACCTTGGCATGAAGAAACCTTCAGATCTTAAATAAACCAAACCCGTCGTCAGTTTATTCCCAATGGTCCATTGACCAGTGATGGTCCAGTGATTCGCTCACTGCAGTAGGTTCTGGCGATATCGGTCCGTAAGAACAGGACCTCTGTAGGGTCTTCTAGCCCAACAACTAGCGTCATGCAGCCGGTTCCTGAGCGCTTAATATGAAATTCGACGAGCTGCTTGCAGTGACTTTACTGTGGAGAGCGCAAATGCAAATCGATCCCTGAGGTGACGCAGCCGTTTGAAGCGGTGTCGGCAGAAGTTATGACTCTGGGTCTTCCACTGCGCGGCCGCCTGCCACTAAGCCAGTTTGTTGAAATCTCCTCCAAAGGCGATAAATGGTACTTCTAACCACTCACCACTACACTTTGTGATTGTCCAGTCTGTAAGGCTCCAATGATGATGTATCGTTGTTCTGTAGTAATATGAGCCATTCTTGGTTTCATGGGATTCTTCTGAACCGGTCAAGAGTTATTGCCAAATATGTTGTTTTGACATAGACCTTTTTCATGATCTCACGAATAATAACGTGAGTACAATTCGGGTAATCTCGAGAAGTTAATGACCAGGTAGAAACAATCGCTAGGTTGAATAATTTCCAATCATCGAATATCTTTTATAAAAGTAACCCCAGAAAAAATTGCATTTTTTTGTTGAACAGCATATGTAATATACACAGACGGCACACACATATAGACTTGAATATCCAACGCACCATGATGACCATCGCCGTTGAAGTGTGTGGCCACAGGAGTGGGTGTTCTGTGCTTGATGGATAAACGTTGAATGTGATTTGTGTATTTTAATTTTTATGATTTCTTGTGTGCTCATAATTGCCCATCATTACATACTAGTTTTAGCTATAGTATGTCGTGTACCATTGAAACGAAATATAAACCTGTGTTTTACGTAAATCTAACTGATAGATTTGATATATTTAGATAATTGACGTATTTGACGCCTGAAACGTTTGTAACTTCTTGATGCGTGATCATTGTTACGGTCATGATGATGTTTGCATATATCAACTAAATTGTGTACAAACACGCCTATCGTAACATACATTTTGCCTTTCATAAATTCTGGCTTATATTTCAGTCAAAAGACATCAATTGAAAGCCTAAACCGCCATTCATCTTTAGCGTACAACTGAAATATTTAGTCGTGAATTAATAATTTTAAAAAAGAGTAGTGGTTAAAGCCTGTTGATATCTCCCTATATGCTGTTGCAATATTGTATTGTTGACGTTCGTATAAGCGTTACAGTTAACATAATAAGACTTATTAGCAAAACTGTTGCCTGCCAGGCATGATGTAAGAGGCAACTAAGGAGGTTTGTGTGTGGAGATGGCTGTTCAATCTCATAGTCGGTCAAAGTGACCCCATATGGTATGCTGAAGTCGGAGGTGTCGAAAGGTGCAGATATCCCAGCCAAGGTAGAAACCATGACACAACAAATGTCGTTCTCTGGACTACATTCTGCGAATCTGCAGCAGCATGTAAGAATAAACGAGGAAGAACACATTGATGACCTATTGGGTAAATGGAAAACGACATTTTACAATGACTCGTTCGACTTTTCCCGTGATGTTCATTTGTCACTATGTTTATAATTTGTTGTCGATAGGCAATGAACAAATCATGGCAAAGTCAAATAAGTCATTGTAAGAACTTTTCCAACGAGCCAGAAGGTCTTATAAAACGGAGGGTCACGCTTTAAGCTGCCATAAATATTTGTATGTTGTACATGGTTTAATCCAGTATTGTAGATACGACTGTCTTTTTTTAAAAATAGGTGAATGTTTCCTAAGCAATTAAAAAAATCACTCTTCTTTTATAATTCTGATGACTTCTTATGGTATAATCCCGGTAAATGGTTCTACTTCACATTTTTGTTATAAAATCTGTGCGGATCCGAAACTTAGAAATTTTGTGACGGCACAGACTGCCGGCTCAATTTTATATACAAAATGGCTACCGTTAGTTTGTTAACTTTACCTGCGACCGATAAAGATGCAGTGCACATGTTACAGTTGCGAGGAGTGCTCCCGAATGCAAAGATATGTGCGCAGTGCCATTCTATGCCTTTTTAGAAAAATCGGATTGAGCTCATGGCGACATTTTTGATGCGGATTTAGTTCAAAACCTATGTCGTGACGATATGCCGATTCTGCTAATGAATGGCTGAGCTTAGATGATGACTATTGACGAGTAGTACGCACGAGTACTTGCAGATATGTCACACTTTTTATAAATGCTCCTAACCCTTGCTCACCCATACAATATCCCCGTTACCTAATCTGTAGCGCAGTGTGTAGCGCACTGGCTTTGCATATGAGTGATTTTGGGTGCATTCCCCAGTTAAGGCGGAAATGAGTTTAGAATGCAACATCACGTCTCCCGGAGGTACCCAGTCATAATTGGGTACCGAATTAATCTGGGGAGTAAAGACTGCGATGGAGAGAAGATGACTACCGCCTCAAATAGCAGAGCCATTGAAAAGTGAGATCGTTAACATCCCACACGCTAGTAGCATTAATAAATTATATGGGTTAACTTTAGTTAGTCTAGCCCTACCCATACAATATCCATAGTTTTTAATTAAATAAACATAACATCAACTCGCAACTAAATAAAAATTAACATTAGCTGGATGATGGTAATTCTATCCAAGGGAAATAATCATTGAAAAAAATGAAGGAAACAAATTTCCATTATTTCATTCTGCATCTCGCAAAAAAGGGTAGACCCATTTACTGGGATTGTACCCTTACATTAAAAAAAAAATACTATTTTACATAGACGTATTAAGGTAAATGTGTGCAAAACAGGAAGCACAAATATATAGTGGTTTTCTGGATACATCACAAAAAAACATGGCTGACAGATGAAATAGGTAAAATGTGAGAAAGTAAGCGAACAATACCCCAAAATATTCATTGATAAACGGAGATTCGTAGGATGTGCAGAATAATTTTTTTAAATGCCAACAATAAAAGAATTAAAACATAACAGCATGAACTTGCGGTAGAAGTAAACATACCACATACCTAAAGATTTTTTGATCAAATAATGATCAAGATTTATTAGCGATATTGATGTACTGTAAAAAAAAAAACAACAACTACATAGTGTAATATAGGTTTTTTTAAAAATATTTTTTTTTAAATTGATAGCATATCCTGTTTCAGACGTGGCTATCAACCCAGCATTTTTTGGCTGTAGTGATTTTCTAGGCAATATAAATACGTTCAGTAGTTTGCCAGTGCGTTCTGAAAGGTCCGGATGCACAATAGCCTGTGGCGGGGATCGAACTCGGTACCTTGTCCCGAACCCGGTACCTTGACCACCACAGAGCCGGACAATATGGGAAACACAATATCTGAAATACAAATCAAACAAATAAAGAATTTTGGACATATTAAAAGAGATTACACCTTGTTGAAGATTACACTCGAGAGTAAAGTCAAGGGGAGACAAGTAAGACTCATAGATACAAATGGGAAGAACATATATTGCGAGATGGACAGGTTTCAGTGTAGGAAAGTGCACCACCAAAGCAAGAACATAATATGTTGGAGGTCCGTTGCAGTCAACGTTTGTTTCGGATACTGCACTTGCCGATGATGACTAGCGTAAGTGGGAAAGGGATGCATTTGTTTCCTCTCCCCCCCCCTCCCTATTGTTGGTGAGCATGGTAATATTACTTGCGATATTATATTTACGTAAGGGATATCTGCGGGAGTGGAGTTTAACCTCAGTTTGTCCAGAGATACTGGAACTATTACCATTAGGGACTAAATATGCATCCATATACGTCCTAACACAACAATACCCTTGAGACAACAAATCTAAAACTAGTTTGGGTGTCACCTCACTTAATTGAGTAGGACCTGTGACTTTGTCAGAAAGTCGATGTGCTGTTAAGAAATACCCGCTTACAGCTAAATGGGTTACTTCATCATCGTCCTCTCTAATTCCTGAGAAAGGTGTCATAATTACACATTATAGTTCGATCCTAAAATTAAACTGCATGATTTAGACGACACATGCAAGATGATGCGCTGTGTTACCTGATTGATAGAAATTTAGAACCATCGCAGCCATATGTTCTACAAATATATTCGTTTACTGCGCCGCGGAACCGTAATACTGGTTGGTGCATCATGCAGAGTGTATTGATGATGCACACCAGGCCAATGTGTATGGAAGGAGGTAACAGAACTTGTTTTCTTAGCCGTTCTTCATCCAGGTGGCACATGGTTAGCTGGTAGAAAAGTTTCCTCTGGTAAAGGTCAACCAGGCACTGCTAACAGATTAGTCGCATCTCCCCTTATGTCATTGTGGCATGTGCCGTTGGTATTCTCTATAGATAATTTAAAAAAAAGCATACAAGAGTTAGTATAATCGAATAACTGTTTCTGAGATCAAATATGTGTGTTTCACATGTATTATAAAATAAATATATTCGTGATACTTTATATTTTTGTATGCATAATGTCTCCAGTACTTTTCAATATATACATGGATCACACTTTACAGGAGAACATTCATAACTGTAACACTTCTATATCGATCGGAGGCCACTCTATTTGCAATTTCCCCGTCGCTGATGGTATTGATCTTATAGATGAAAAACGTTACCATCAAGTGCGGAATGGAAATCAAAATATAAACGGTATTGGTTAACATTAGAGACACAGAAGCACAGACCAACATCATGATGAACTTGTGGAAGTGAATGCGTTCAGTCTTCGGATCTAGATAATGCAGCGATGGAAAATTTAAAGCAGAATTAAAGAAAAGGTTGGAGATGGCTTTAGCTTCGATGTCAAATATAAACTTAATTTGGAATAGCAATACCAGTGTTAGAGAGAAAATCAAACTTTATAACTAATTAGTGCTTTCTGTTGTGCTGTATGTATGGTTGTGAGAGTTGGACACTTACTGCGGACAAGGAGTAAAGACTACAGGACTTTGAATACAAATGTTGCAGACTAATTCTGCAAATCTCTTATAGAGAGTGTAAGACAAATGTGTATGTAAGAAATAAAATAGAGATATATACAGGTCCACAAGAAAAATTGCTTTCAGTGATGAAAAGACGAAAACTTGCATGGTTTGGACATATATGCCGACATGATTCCTTGTCAAAAACAACACTGCAGGCAACCGTCCAGGGTGGAAGAAGCAGAGAAGGACAAATAGATGCATGGACAGACAACAACAATGAATTGACAGGAGATGATTTTTCCTCACTCATCCGCATTGTTGAAGAATGAATTCGTTAGAATACTCCGTGTGCTGATTAATCCAATGTGGTACCCACACAACCCTTACTGGTTACGGTATTATTGGGTAGGATATGATATTTTTAAAATACTTTTTGTATCAATGACTGTAAGTTAGTCAGTCAGTTTGTTAATGAGTCGTCAAATGAACATGATTGCTCACATTACACGTCCATATAGACTCTTGATATCCGCTGAGCATATTCAGTTAAAAGACGAATTGCAGCTTTTTTTCTCTGTTGGGTGGCAATCGGTAATGAGACTGCAGTAAAACTCTCTATTTAAATAAAAGTTACTTACTTAAACGTAATGTAGTTCAGTTTTACAGAGCAGAAACATATATAGTCGAAAAATATAGATAATATACAGGGCAGACTAAATCAATGTTTCAACCATAAAGTCTTTATCAAGAAGAAATGAAAGCCAAAAAAAAAAAACCAACAAAAATAATAGAAATATCACAGATGGATTAGATTACAGACATTTAACAACATAAAAAAAACCATGGTAATAATGGTGTACATACACACTTACCGGTACCTCAAATATTATAGAGACGCATGGAAAGGAAAACACCGAGCGAGGGCTGAAAACAAATGGAATGACAAAATAGTAAATGTCCACATCCCCAATCTAAATAATTGAATGAATTGTTTTAAGACCAAATGGCTTAAGTGTACCGTACTGCAATATAAAACGATTTTCAAGGACGTACCTAGTTATATCGACACTGTAGCAAGATTTTATCGCAGTGACCTGAATTTTCGGGCACCAAGGTGATCAGCGCCATTCAAATGTGTAGCAGCAGGTGTACACGATTTATGGCTAGTGACACGAAGAAAACAGTAACGTAGTCTTTTTCTACTTTCATCTATATATTTCATGATACAGCGTTTACAAATGATGACGTAAATAACGTTACGGGTCTTATATGTAAAGCTGATTCAGCGGTCCATGGGCTCATGCCCTTTGACCCAAATATGTAAAGCCAACGTCGTTAGTAATAGTTATTACTATTAAAATAATATTACCAAAATATCATGTTGTTTTGTCATTCTATTTCTTGTCTGTCCTCATTGTTTTCCTTCTCATTCTGCATGTCTTTAATATGCTTCTCTACGATAATGCTTGAGTCATGTGTGTACATTGGTCACTGTTAACAAGGATTTTTCTGTTGTTAAATGTCTACAGTCTAGTCCATTTGTGATATTACTAGTATTGTTATTGTTTCTTCTATGTTCGTCATGTATTCCTCCTGATACATACCTTATGGCTGAAACGTCGATTTAGTCTGTCTTATATACTGTTATCTATAATTTTTCCGTTAACTAATTGATCTATTTGTTTTCGTGCCGGGACATGTGGGTGTTCGAGGCAATGAAAGAGCGGATCAACTGGCATCATGCGCGATTGTGGCACAGGGCGATGGGGCAATATAACGCGCTGACGTTTTGAACTCATTAAGAGATATAACACACGAGAGTGAGACTAATGTGGATGATGATTCCTTTTCAATGGCTAGGATTAAAGATCAGGGATTCAAATGCGGTATTGCTAGAAGTGAACATTTTGGAGGGCGCAGAAGAATGATGGTCAACCAGCATATTACCGGGAATGTAAGCAGAAGTGTAATGGCGGGTACACTCAAGGAGAGATCGAGCAGCTATGGACGTGTCCAGTTTGCAGTGATGATGATCCGACGACTAACTAACTATCTATTTGTGCTCTGCAAAATTGAACTTATCTTGTGTTTTGCGCAAGTAACTCATGATTGAAGGAATTCTTCTACGCCAGTGTTTCCCAAACTTTTCAAAGTATATTGACAAACGATAGCGCGGAGATAATCAATATCATCACGCTTTTATTGCTTTCACGTGATTGATGTCACATGAGACTTGTTTTTATTCTGCTCGTATGCCCTTACAGCAGATAGCCATGGTTAAACGGCAGACACAAGCAGGCAAATCATGAATCAACAGCAGACACAAGCAGGAAAATTATGGCTCACTTTGCGGCAGATACAATCAGGAAAATCACGACTCAACGGCAGACAAGAGGGAGATCATGACTAAATGGTAGACACAAGCAGGAAAATCAATGCTCACTCAGCGGCAGACGCAAGAAGAAAATTCATGGTTCACTCAACGACAGATACAAGGAGGAAAATAAATCATGGCCCACTCAACGACAGACACATGGAACGAAATAATGGCTCAACAGCAGACACAAGAAGGAAAAGCATTTGCTCAGTTGCGAACAGGAGGGAAATATGACTGAATGCGGACACAAGAAGGGAAATCACTGCGCAGGGGCAGGACACAGGTTGGACAGAAAACTTCAGTCAAAAAAATAACCAACTGAGACTGTCAAAATAGGTAAAAACTGAGAGTCACGTGGAGCAGAATGCTACCACAACACACGTCATGATGTCGGCTGTGTACACACTCATATAAAACTGTTGACCATCACTTTTTGAATGTTCAGCTTTGGATGATGTTAGGAAAGTATTTCTCCTTTTAAACCACAGAATCTCTCTCTCTCTCTCTCTCTCTCTCTCTCTCTCTCTCTCTCTCTCTCTCTCTCACGTGCAAATACGGTATAATAATGGTATTGGATCAAAGGGCCGGAAGTCACATTCCGCTCAATGAAACCAATCAAATAACCAACCAGACGCTCTGAATGTTTGAAGACTGAAAAAAAGCCTAGTCGGAAGTCGCAGCTACTGACTCATTACATTACAGCTACAACAGTTAACGAAGGAACAGTCTTTCGTCACAATAATCTTAATGTTGAATGATATCTCGAACTAGTCGCAAACATATTAGTCATTGGAAAGCTGAGAAAATGTCTACGAAATGGAACAAAATAATGATAGTCAAATTGTGTAGGATTTGTGATCTTGTAGATTGAAATAATTGCATGTGAATTTCCCTTATCAATTACTAGTACATGTCTACGAAGAATACTCGGAGTGTCATTAAGAATTAGAATTATAAACAATAACATCAGACAGACAATAACTATAACAATAACAGTATTAGGGACGCATCTAAAGACAATAGATCAAGAGGTAATCTCACACTTCCAGGCTACCGACAGATAGCATGCCACAAATAGCCATGATATATAACGGCTATAAAGCCAGAGGCAGACCATGTAAAAGATGGATCACAGAAATCAAAGAAGCCACAGTAACAAGCTTACAAACAGGACACAAGAAGGCAATCTCCAGAGAACTCTCCACCC